>JAIRCJ010000143.1:1800000-2269006 GCA_020883675.1 Bruguiera gymnorhiza
GCCATGTTAAAGTCTATGAGCTCTTGGATCCCTTGGAATTAAAGAAGTGGCAGCTTCAGGTTATTTTTAAATAAATAAATAAATTGATTAATTTGATTCTTTGAGCTTCATGACTAGCTCTTTGCTTGTTTCTTTTCTCGATTTGCTTCTGATTCTTTTGCCTTTGCCTTTTTGGGCCAGGCTGAATTTCAGAATGTTATTGATTCAGTGACCACATTTGGGAGGGCTTCATGCTTTTCTGCTTCTGTTTCTTGGAATCCACGAAGGGGTGAAAGCCAGGAAACAAGCTTCGTTCTGGGTTTTAATTCTGACACCCCACAATTGAACTCCTCCAAGGTGGGTCTGTTGGACATCTCTTGGAAGATAAAATATGCTATTTTTATCCTATTATAGAATTGCTGATGCTGAGTCATGTCAATTCAAATTGAACAATGCATTTGATGTAATGGACAAGCATTTTTGAATCCCAATTTTTCCGACAGAAGTTGGTTATACACATATACTTCAGTTTGAGATGAGGAAATTACTTTTCTTGCTGTATTCTACCGGAGAAACCTTGGAAATAATTAATTTTGCTCATGAACTATATCAAACATGCTAATTGGATGGAAAAATGACACAGGTGTGGGAGTTTGATCAGGCCCATCAACGATGGCTTCCAGTTGCAGAACTGTCTTTGCCTGCTGACAAAAGTGATCAGGTTTTAGCTGTTGCTTGGGCACCAAACATTGGCCGGTAAGGAATTCTATGTTATATGAGGGGCAATTGTGGCTTAATGCATTCAGCTTATTTTGATATTCATTAGTGATGGGACATTATCATTCAGCTTACTTTGATATTCATTAGTGATGATACATCATCAGAAATGAAAATGCGTCTTACATGAGAAAATGGTGTTAAGTTTGGGGCTATGGTGTGCTTGGTTTGCTCCCATAGCAGAGGAGGCTTTGTTGCTTTAATTTCCATTGGGAAAACGAAAGTGGATGGGTGCCAAGCCATCGGTTATTTGGTATAAGGATTTGTTTAAATGAAGTTGTTTCATGATTTTACTTCCTTTGATGTCCTTTGTGGGGCTGATACCAGGATACATGAAATACAGTTGCTTATGTTTACTGATGCGTCGTGTTACTTGTATTTTCATGTAGGCCATATGAGTTGATAGCAGTAGCTACTCATAAGGGAATCATGATATGGCATGTAGGATTGAACCCTGAACTGGATGGAAGACTCTCGGTGGAAAGGGTTGCATTGCTTTCAGATTTTGAAGGAGAGGTATGGCGACTGACATTTGAAACATCTGACTGATGAAGCAAGGAGCTATTGGATGTGCTCTTTCCTTTCTTTCTTCCGCATTTTCTCTTCTGCAGAATGGTACAAGGACTAATGTATGAGCTTGTTCGTAATTTAGGTGTGGCAGATGGAATGGGACATGAGTGGAATGACCTTAGCAACAACGGGAACTGATGGAAGGATAAGATTGTGGCAATCCAACTTAAATGGCGTTTGGCATCAGCAAGCTGCATTTGAACCTACTCGTTCGTGACTGGGATGATTCTTTGTCTGGTTTCAATTTCCATTCCACCCGAAATCACCAGGGGCCAATCCATCAGTGTTCAAGTTGCACTTTAATTCGCTGACCTTTGTTTGTTGCATAATGTATTTCTCGGCGCTGAAATTCCAACCTCTTCTTCTGTCCATGTGCTTATAATTTTTCTCTTTTTCTCTTAATTAATTTCCATTGTATGGCCTATTGGGCCAAACTGTGGTTCGGACGCTTCTGTCGGTTTTGGGTTGGAACGATCCTTTTGCCTATAACATATGGGGGGCTGGTTTGATTTACGAACTGTTCAAGAATTGGAATTATCAGCCAGTTTCACATTCCTCCAAAAGAAAAGATGGAATTGAAGATTTTCCTATAACTGCGCCAAAATAATTGATATAAGGAACGCTATTTTGGACTGAATTTTCTATGGAACTTAAAACAAAAAAAAAAAAAACAAAAAAACAAAAAATCCCATTGAAAGATAAGAAATCTATTTTGGGTGTTTGCAGTATATGACAGCATTGAAGGACCCACAAAACGCTCTGAAATCTAACGAGTCCCTCCTCCATTTTGGAGATGGCACCTCTTTAATTTCACTCATCTTCAGTCCCTTAATATTAATCGCCATCCTAGCTGCTTGCTTGGCTTTTTACAGTCAACACCCTAAATAAATATTCTTGTTTTCATCCTCAAAGTATTAATTCTGAAAAGGCGAGATACTTAATGTTATGAATATAAGTAATCATTGGCAGAGAAAGAAGTTTTGAGCTATAACGGAATTGATTATGCTAAATTAGAAGTCGTAACTCCAGCTTGTGGCCTAGTGGGAGGGGAGACCCTTCTTTCCTCTGTTCCTTTGAGTGTACAAATGATCTTCTCACAGGTCACAGGCAATCCATTTGGTTACGAAGCATTAAGATATATTGAAGAACTTCTAGGTTCGGTTCCTCTTGTGCAGGATGCACACGTCTTTGCCATGGAAAAGCCATCGATGAAAGGTAGATTCTTGTGTGGGCTACCAGTGCAACAGTAAGGGAAATGGCGAATTACTATGAAGAGAATTACAGTGATATCAAGATAGATTCCAAGTAAGAATTCCCTCTTGAGTGCTTACATCTTCGAGTGTTGATTACATAAATTCTTGAATTTATCTGGGACTTTTGCTTGGCAGAACCAGGAGTGCCTCAATACACGAAATTCTTGCACAGGCTGCGTAAGTTTTGGAGTTGCAATTAGAAGAGACAGGTTCCATTTTTTCAGAGAAAATTTTGAGGAAAATTCTTAGTGGTTTATTAATGCGACTATGCAGACAAAAATGAACCTTCAAATGTTAAAAATTTAATAGAACCTAAACCAAATGTGCTACAGTTTTATTTTTCTGGTCATGACTAGGTCATTTTTTCTAACCTGGGCATATAATGCTCTAAAAATGATAGGACTGTATATGAATTTCCTTTTCAAAAAATTGCTTTTCCAGACCCTTCAATTGAATTGCAGCCACACGTACGTACATCACAGGCAACTTTGTAAAACCGAGGTCCAAAACATTGAAAGTTTGCCCCAAATTATTATATTCTAATAATGGTGTCTGAATTTCCATTGTAGATTTGAGGGGGGAACCCCGAGAAAGGAATCGCATGTGATTCTTGGAAGCTGGTGAACATGGGCTTTGAGTTCAAGTACGATGTGAAGAAGACCGTATATGAAAGTCTGGAATCTGGAAAGCGACTGGGAGCTCTCTCTCACCAGTAAATCAATTAAGCCAAGAAAAAAAATAGATAAATAAAGCATTGTGCGGATGCAGTTTCACTCTTTACAAAGATGTACGAAAAATGGTATGCCAACATTCCAAATTCTTCACGTCGATTGCAAGACTTTGCGTATAAAATTATACTTGTACGTGATTGAGACTTGCTTCCTAGCCTAGGTGAACGTGATTGGGAAGTATACTTGTTCAATGTACTAAAAATAAAAATAAAATTAAAAAATATATATATTAATAAATATTTAATTTTACAAATTATAATAAATTTAATATAATATTTAAAATGTAGTAATTTAATTATTATAAATTTTTTTCATAACAAACATATTCTATCCTAAAAATTTATTAATATTTTTTATTAACTCACGGATAAAATATTAAAATGGTATAATTTTATTTATATCATCACATTAAATATACTATCTTGATACATCACTCAAGTTAATTAAAAAATATTAATGAATTTTACAGTAAAATAAATTTATTACAAAAAATTATTTTTTTTTTACAAATCAAATTTTATGATATTTAAATTTTTATATTTTAAATGTCAAAATAAATTTTTCACAGCTGAGATTTTATTTTTATATTGCCTAAAAAAGAAATACATGCTCAAAGATTTGGACTGGACCAATGGTAACGAATGGATTTGGGTTTTATTAAAAATATTTTGGTCTAATCCAACCCAATCTGGTTTGACTAACGAATATGTTTATTTTTGTTTTTTTTTAAATTTTTTATAAAGTCAATGAAATTGTGAGAGACATCGTTACACGTTATTGTATGAGAGAACATGCATGAGATATACGAGATCAAGCAAACAGTCCAAAAACATTTTAAACTTACAACAATTGAAGACTTTAAAGACAAGAAAACTCGGATCCTAATTCGCAATGACTCCTAGCAATTTGAAAAATGATTGACAAAACAGTTGCTCAATAATAAATTTGTTCACGAGTTGAGTGGATTCGTTTTGGAATATTTTGTATATATATATAAAATATTGAGACCACGCATTCTTCGTAAACCAATTCCTGACCCACACTGGCCTCTCCAACTTATCAACAATAACTTTTGCAAACCACAAACCACCCTCTAAGAATAGGCCAAGGTTGGTTGTGTATGCATTTTTTTTTTTTTTTTTGGGTAACAAGAAAGGCAAGATGCCTAACATCAGACTATATAGTGAATGTTTGAGCCCGTTGTAACCTAATTACATCATATTCAAGTAGCTGCGCTACCTTAGGTGGAGGTCTAGTAAACGTGTGGACACCTAAAGCAAACGAGAAGGCAACGTTTGCCAGCTAGTCCGCAGCACTATTAACTTCTCTGTAAATGTAATGGAGTTTGGACATTCCAATCTCGTCCTGGCCAAACCTTGCACTCATGCACCAAAATGGCCGAACGGTGGGTCGTCGCCACCCCCTTACGCAAACTATTCACTGCGATAACTGAATCCACTGTTAGTCGAATCTTCCTTACTCCACTGCTCTATGCCTGTTGTAAGCCACTTAAAATAACCTAAAGTTTCGTTGCAAGTGCATTATAATAACCACCTAGTTGCCATGCATATCACGAAGAACCCTGCCCGCACACACCTCACCGGGGTTGCTTTTAGAGGCCCCGTCTGTTAGCCCCCTAAGTCCCTCAATAGAGAAATGTCAGCATTGGCAATGCCTTATGCCAGTGCTTGGTATGAAGTCGGCGTGAGACAGGCACGTCGAAAGAAATAAAGCAACTGTGGTGTGTCAATGCGCAAGGCAACAAAGCCGGGAGTGGCCAGATGCAGGTTTTGGCATTGGCACCAAGCAAAGATGCACGTGTTGCGGCCAAGGGGCAGCGGGTTAGGGCATTGGCGCAGAGGAAAGAGTGGCTAACAGGGACCCGCACAACAACACAGGAGGCTGGCGCGTGGGTAGGAGTCTAAGTTAGCAACACACAAGGTTGGTGCACGGACAAGGGGTCCGGGCCAGCAAGGCATGAGACTGGTGCACGGCAAGAGTCCGGACCAGCGATGAACAAGACTGCAGCAGGTTGGGCAGGAGTCCGAACCAGCAGTGAGCAAGACTGGTGCACGGGCAGGAGTCCGGACCAGCACACAAACTGGGCAACAGGAGGACAAGTGGCAGCGTGGGCAAGGCTCTTGGCCATGCACCATGAAAAGAGGAGTTCATGGGGAACATGGGGGAGAACCCACTAAGCCTCTGCAACCCTAACTGCAGAGAACATGGGAGAGGCATGATTGCATACGTCCGATGTGTTGGCAGTCTCTCCTTGAGGTAAGGGACACATGACAGCCAGCAGGTGAGGGTTGAACCAGTCCAAGTGAGGTGGCAGGCTCTCCTTGATTGCAGACCCATGTTCTACCTAGCTAGTAGGAAGTAGTGGGGAATGCCCCACTAAGCATGATTGGCTTGGCAGCCAAGTCATGAGCCTATATATAGGTGTGTAAGGTGTCTGCCAAGAGACACCAAGGATACTTGCATATATCCAGACACGAGAGAGAGAAAGTGTAGAGTAAGAAATACTTGTAAGTCTTGGCAACCCTTTGTACTTTGGGTTAAGTAATAAAGGTTGGGAAGGTTTCCCGTAAGAGTGTCGTTGTCTCTCTGCGTGTGAGTGTGTGTGAGTTTGGCTGAGACTAAGTGGGCTACTTAGTGCCATCACGAGGCCAAAATTTGCACGGGACGGTTGGCCCTGTGACAGTCTTTTCCCGAGGTTCAACAGCCCTCAGTGCCGCCAAGTAGTTCATGTCTCCCTCTCCCGTTCCTTGTTGCACCTACAAGGTAGACAGCATGACACAAGTCTTCCCACCCTTGCTGGCAGGATGTCCCTTCTCACCAGCAACAAAACATGGTTGCCTCTCATCCATGATTAGCAACCCGCCCAAATGGGGCATCAGTGCAATCCCCGCTTGCACAAATAAATCCATCCCTAGGATTACATCAAAATCGTCTAATGCCATTATGGAGAAATCAAATTTATCAACCCATTGACCCAGAGTTACCTTAACACCTTTCACCGTTCCCAGAATGTCATGTGCCGCGGAGTTGACTGCCTTCACACGGCTGCCACTCTTGCTCACCTTCCCCCCGTCCATGTTCAATGTAATCCAATCAATCAGAGGAGGCAACCACCCCACGATGGTTGGAGTTCTGGCTGTACAATGGTTGGGGTTACATAATCCTCTTTGGACTTCCATTCTCTAATTCCTGCTTAGCTCTACGGCCGAATTAATCACGAAACAGGAAAAATAGATCACTGAACTACTCCAACCCGGAACCTGCTCATCTCGCCATTTCCACACCCACCAACAAGCTAAGGCAAAAAGAACAGGTCTTGCCGTGAGATAAGGACCCCCTAACTGGTCATGCAGATTTTGCGTCAACCAAGGTTGAAGCTCTGCGATGAAGAACTGAACCTTAAATACTAGCTCAACCATTTGATGGGAGAAGGGGGAGGCCCAGCGGAGTATAAATAGCCCCAAAAAAAACTTCTCCCGCTTGCTTGAATCAGTGAGGAGATAATTGAATAACAAAAATGGTAATGCAGATAAACTACACAAGAGAATACACTAATTTTACGCGAAAAACTCCTTCAAATGAAAAAAGGGGAAAAACCACAGACATTCTGAATCAGAGGTCAGCTCCACTATAATCAAGTGAGTATAATAGAGGTACATAACCTCAATTATATCAAACAAATTGAACAAAATTCAATTTGGATTAAACAAGAGACTTGTGAGTTAAGTAAGACAAACCAACCACGTTCTGTCAACTACAACTCAACAAATAAACCTCAAAGCAGTAATCCAACCATTTAAGATGAACCTCCAGATGTCCCCTACCAGCTATATAAATTTCAGCTCAATCGGACCACGGATCAATAACCATCAACACGGTTTACCAATTCGGCCACAGATGAGAGAGCAGAGAGTTACCAGAATTGAAAGACTTCGGTTCAAATGGAAAACCTGACCTTTCAGTTCACAGAAACCCAATCCAACCGTTCACAAATAAGATCTATGTGTCTTCAAACTATTGACCAAAAATCAGCTCGATCGAACCACAAACAATCTTTCAATTATATGGTTGATCAAAACTGTCACAGATAAGAGAACAGAGAGTTACCAGAATTGAGAGACTTCGATTCTAATGGAAAACCTGCCCTTGAAGTTTACAGAAACCAAATCCAACCGTTCACAATCAAGATCTATGTATCCTCCAACTACTGACCAAAAATCAGCTAGATCGGACCACAAACAATCTTTTAATTACATGGTTGATCAAAACTGCACACAGAAAATTGCCCAGAGAATAGAGCTACGAAAACTGAAGAGAAGTAGGACTTACAGTGCTTGAAATCCAATCTCCACCGTTCAAAAATAAGAACCAAATGTCCTCTATCAACCAGCTAAGTTTGAAACTGATTGAATACTGATATCTCTTCCAATCACAAAATCAAAGAGTCTGCCTCCTTTTTTTTTTTCTCTTTTTTTTTCTTTTCTTTCTCTCGGCCGATGGCTCTCTCTCTGTTTTTCTTTTTTTTTTTTCTCTCTCGGGCGACGGCTGTCTCACACACACTGTTAGGTTTATTTCAGCCAAAGGGGTATTTATACCCCTTTAATATTTTTAGGTTATGGTCCACATAGGAAGGGACCAATTAACCCAACAATTCTCTCCCTCCCGACTATGTAGAAATATTGGTCATCCCAGTCAATGTACAACATAACTCAAATTTCCATCTTGATAGTGCCTTTGTCATCATATCAACAACATTATTATCTGTATGAATTTTTTCAAGTGCTAACTGTTTAGAATCAAAAACATCCTGTATCTAATGATACCGCACGTCAATATGTTTTAACTTAGCATGAAAAGTTGGATTCTTACCAAGATGGATGACACTCTGACTATCACAATACAACACATAATTTGATTGTTGAAAACCAAGTTCCTTCATAAACTTTTTCATCCAGAGCAACTTTTTAGACGCTTTAGTTATTGCAATAAACTCTATCTTTATAATGGACAATGCAATACACTTCTGTAATCGAGATTGCCAACTCACTGCTCCCCCTGCAAGAGTAATCACATAACCTGAAGTAGACTTTCTAGAGTCAATGTTACCTGTCATATCTGAATTTGTAAATCTAGTAAGAATAGACTTATCACTCCTAAAATAAAGTCTCAAATCAGTGGAGTCTCGTAAATATCTCATTATCCACTTTACTGCATCTCAATGCTCTTTATCGGGATTTGAAAGGAACCGACTAACTGTGCCAACTGCATGAGCTATATCAGGTCTCGTGCATACTATTGCATACATCAAACTACCTACGGTTAATGCAAATGAAACTCTTTGCATCTCTTTCTTCTCTTTCTTTGTGGAAAGATATTGGTTAATGGATAATTTAAAGTGTGTAGCAAGAGGAGTACCTACCACTTTAGCCTTATCCATGTTAAACCTCTGAAGTACCTTTTCAATGTACTGCTTTTGGGACAGGTACAACTTGTTCTTTTTCCTATCCCAAGTGATTGACATGCCGAGGATCTTCTTTGCTGGTCCTAAGTCCTTTGCCATGAAGGACTTGAGCAAGTCCTTCATGGCAAAGGACTTGCTCAACTCTTACTTCAACTTGTTAATTCTAGTAGTATTACGACCAACAATAAGCATATCATCAACATAAAGTAGTAAAATGATAAAATCATCATCAGTAAATCTCTAAACAAAAACACAATGATCATAAATAGTTTTTTTATAGCCTTGCTCCCCCATAACAAACTCAAACTTCTTATACCATTGTCTCGGAGCTTGTTTCAAACCATACAAGCTTTTGTTTAACCTGCATACATAATCCTCTTTTCCTTCCACCTCAAATCCTTCTGGTTGTTCCATATAAATTTCTTCTTCCAAGTCACCATGGAGAAAAGTCGTTTTCACATCCATCTGCTCAATCTATAAGTCATGGCTAGCAGCCAAACTTAACACAACTCGAATGGAAGACATTTTCACCACCGGTGAGAAGATCTCTTCAAAGTCGATACCTTGTTTCTGACTGAATCCTTTGACAACCAATCTGGCTTTATATCGTGGACGTGAAGTATTTTCTTCTTCCTTTATTTTGTAAATCCACCGATTCTTCAAAGCCCTCTTACCTTTAGGTAACTTTACTAACTCATAAGTAGAGTTATCATATAAGGATTTCATCTTATCTGTCATGGCATCAATCCAGTGCTGTCTGTGCTCACTTTCAACTGTTTCTGTATAGCACTCAGGTTCTCCCCTGTCAATTAACATCACAAACTCATCAGGAGAGTACCGAGTAGAAGGCACTGGAATTTTATTGGATCTCCGTGGCTGAAACGGAGGTGAAGGTATGTGCGGATGATCTTCTATTAGAGCATCAATATCACCTGCACCCTCCATATTATGATCCTGTTAAACATTCTCATCACATTCTTGAATATCACCATGAACATCAACTGGATCATTCATAGATGTCTAAGGAAATGAAACAATATCAGCAGGACTATCATTAACCTGAGGAGTTGACTTCTCAATGTGTTCAATGTTTTGATCCTCAACGAACACAACATCTCTACTCCTTACAAGCTTTTTCTCAACCGGATCATAGAAACGGTACCCGAAGTTATCTTCACCATAACCAAGAAAGATACACTGTTGAGTCTTCACATCTAACTTCTCTCTTTCATCTTTAGGGACATGAACAAAAGCCTTACAGCCAAAGACTTGTAAATGGTCATAAGAGACTTCTTTACCAAACCAAATTTTGTCTGGAACATCACCTTGTAGTGGAGCACTAGGAGACAGATTAATTACATGTGTCACTGTATTCAAAGCTTCACCCCAAAAGGATCTAGGTAATTTTGCATCTGATAGAAGACATTTGACCCTCTCAATCAACGTTCTGTTCATCCTTTCTGCTAAACCATTTAACTGTGGTGTCTTGGGAGGTGTCCTCTGGTGTCTGATCCCATATTTTCTGCAGTATTCATCAAATGGACCACTATACTCACCACCATTATCAGTGCAGACACATTTCAGCTTCTTACCAGTCTGTCTCTCAACAAAAGCATGAAATTGTTTAAATACATTAAAGACTTGATCTTTAGTCTTTAACGCATAAACCCAAAGCTTCCTTGAGTGATCATCAATAAAAGTCACAAAATAAAGAGTACCCCCAAGTGAGCGTACCTTCAAAGGACCACATACATCAGAATGCACCAATTCAAGCAACTCTGATTTCCTTGAAGGTGAGTGACTTTTAAATGTAACTCTATTTTGTTTCCCAGCAAGACAATGATGACACTTCTTTAAAACTGCACTCTTTATGTCTGGAAGCTGGTTCTTTCTTACCAAACAATCCATCCCCTTTTCACTCATATGACTGAGTCGTTTATGTCATAATTCAATGGAATTATCATTTTCTGCTGCATTTACAACATCTTTGAAGATAACAGCTTGCATGAAATATAAACTGGAGCATTTCTTACCTCGTGCCACAATTAAGGAGCCTCTGGTAAGCTTCCACTGACAATTATTGAAGGTACTGCAAAAACCTTCATCATCTAGTTTTCCCATTGAAATCAAATTCAAACGGATATCAGGGACATGTCTAACATCCCTTAATGTCAGTTGTGCTCCATTGCCGATCTTTAAGCAAACATCACCAATGCCAATGACCTTTGCTAAGCTGTTGTTACCCATCTTTAAAACTCCAAAATCACTAGGAGTATATGTTGTGAAGAACTCCATTCTTGAAGTAACATGAAGAGAAACACCACTATCTATGACGCAATCAGTCTCATGAGATGCCAAATTAATCGCATCTTCATCACAAACAATAATAAGGTCACCAGAACCAGAAGTGGATGCAGTAGCAATACGATCATTACTCACATTCTTTTTCTTGTGCCTATCATTGTCATCTTTATTTTCTCTCTTCCACTTATAACACTTTTTCTGAATGTGACCCATCTTCCCGCAATAATGACACTGGACATTCTTGTACTTAGATCGTGACTTGCTTCAGCTCTTACTTCTACCATTTTTACCATTTCCTTTTTCTTGACTTCTCCCCCTATTTTCAGTAATTAAAACCTCTGATTTAGATGATGATGAATCCTGAGATTTCCTTCTCATCTCCTCATTCAACACACCACCCTTTACAAGTTCCATTGATAAAATACCACCGGAGGCAGAATTAGCGAGAGACATTCGAAAAGTCTCCCAAGAATCAGGTAAGGTAACAAGTAACCATAACCCAAGAACTTCGTCATCAAACTTAATGCCCATGCCTGATAGCTGATCAATGAGACCCTGAAACTCATTTAAATGGTCAGCAACAGAACTCCCTTCATTATATCTCAACCACTTTATTTTTTTTAATAAGAACAACTTGTTATTACCAGACTTTGAAGCATACAAAGTCTCAAGTTTGCTCCACAAAGTTCGTGCATGTGTCTCATTGCAAATGTGATTATAAACATTATCATCAACAAATTGCCGTATAAAACCACAAACCTGTTCGTACTCAAACTCTCATTCTTCATCAGTTTTAAACTCAGGTTTCATAGTAGCAAATACTGGCAAATGCAATTTCTTCACAAATAGGAGATCCTTTATTTTACTCCTCCATATATGATAATTCGTGTCATTCAAATAAACTAATTTATTCATATTCAACTTCATCATTCAAACAAGCCAAATACACCAACTAGACTCTGATACCACTCTGATGGGAGAAGGGGGAGGCGCAGCGGAGTATAAATAGCCCCAAAAAAAACTTCTCCCTCTTGCTTAAACCAGTGAGGAGATGATTGAATAACAAAAATGGCAATGCAGATAAACCACACAAGAGAACACACCAATTTTACGTGGAAAACCCCTTCAAATGAAAAAAAAGGGAAAAACCACAGATACTCTGAATCAGAGATCAGCTCCACTATAATCAAGTAAGTACAATAGAGGTACACAACCTCAATTATATCAAACAAATTGAACAAAATTTCATTTGGATTAAACAAGAGACTTGTGAGTTAAGTAAGACAAACCAATTACATTCTGTCAACTACAACTCAACAAATAGACCTCAAAGTAGTAATCCAACCGTTCAAGATGAACCTCCAGATGTCCCCTACCAGCTGTACAAATTTCAGCTCAATCGGACCACGGATCAATAATCATCTACACGGTTTACCAATTCTGCCACAGATAAGAAAGCTGAGAGTTACCAGAATTGAGAGGCTTCGGTTCAAATGGAAAACCTGACCTTTCAGTTCACAGAAACTCAAGCCAACCGTTCACAAACAAGATCTATGTGTCCTCAAACTACTGACCAAAAATCAGCTCGATCGGACCACAAACAATCTTTCAATTATATGGTTGATCAAAACTGTTACAGAGGAGAGAACAGAGAGTTACCAGAATTGAGAGACTTAGATTCCAATGAAAAACCTGCCCTTGCAGTTTACAGAAACCAAATCCAACCGTTCACAATCAAGATCTATATATCCTCCAACTACTGACCAAAAATCAGCTAGATTAGACCACAAACAATCTTTTAATTACACAGTTGATCAAAACTGCATACAGAAAATTGCCCAGAGAATAGACCTACGAAAACTGAAGAGAAGTAGGACTTACAGTTCTCGAAATCCAATCTCCACCGTTCAGAAATAAGAACCAAATGTCCTCTATCAACCAGTTAAGTTTGAAACTGATCAGACACTGATATCTCTTCCAAACACAAGATTAAAAAGTTTACCTCCTTTTTTTTTTTTCTTTTTTATTTTTTCTTTTCTTTCTCTCGGCCACGGCTCTCTCTCTCTGTTTTTCTTTTTTTTTTCTCTCTCGGGCGACGGCTGTCTCACACACACTATTAGGTTTATTTCAGATAAAGGGTATACCGCCTTTAATATTTTTAGATTATGATCCACATAAGAAGGGATCAATTAACCCAACACCATTGACCCCCCAAAACCGAGCCACCCCACTGCAATCACGTAACAGATGAAGAATAAACCCCTTAACTAAGCCACACACTGACAAAGGGTAGAAAGAGAGATGCCCCGGCGCCACCACTCCAAATTCGTCATTAGCCGATCTTGCGCCACTTGCCACATGAACACGTGAACCCTCTCCGACACCTTTATCTTCCATAAGCAATTAAACTCGGAGCCCCAATGTGAGCTATTGATCCTGGGAGCAGTAGCACTATAAGCACTTTACAAAGAAGGCCCCATTTGAGGTTGTCCTCCAACTTAACGTATCCGCCCAATCCTCCTTCGGAATGAGAAGAATAGCAGCCAAGTACTTCCGAATCTACAAGGGAAGCAAATGGTCCAGCCGCGTCCAATCCCAACCCACTCCCTTAATCCAATACCGAGCAACTGTAGAACTCCTCTCCAACCTCGACAGAGGTTGCCTCACTACTTGTTCCGAGGCTCCGTCTCCTAACCAATGATCTATCCAGAATCTTATTGTCTGCCCATTCCCCACCCGCTTTCACCGTACTTCTCCACGTTACAGAGGCTACCGGTTTATACTGAATCTTTACCTCCTTAGTTCCACAGTACTTCTTTCGTAGCACTCGAGACCACGATGAGTTGGGCTAGGTCCAAAGGCACCAATTTAGTTTTGACACCATTGTTTGATTAGTCGCTTTGGTTTGCCGACTACCCAGCCCTCCATCTTCTTTAGGTCGGCAGACTGCGTTCCAACTGACCATGTGTATGCATTTTTACTGATCAGTATCTCCCCAGAGGAAAACCTAAAGACATCGATCCACTTTCTCACAAACTTCCGCTGGCATGTTTTGGATGGCATATGCGGGGGTGGCTGCAGCAACTGACTTAATTAGCGTGAGCTACCTGCGAAAGAGAGTTGCTGCGCCTTCCAACCTGCAAGCCTTTTCTGGACTTTTTCCACTATCTCTTTATAAAGGGAAGCGGAGAGCCTACCATTTATTGTGGGCATATCCAGATACTTTCCCAAATCGTTTGTCAACCTAATTCCCATTTCTTCACTAAGAGCTCTCGCTTGTGGCCTACCAACATTTCAGGAGACCAACAACCGGGATTTGGACGAGCTTGCTCGCTGACCAGCATATGAATAGAAGCAGTCCACGCATTTCTTTACAACCCGCACTTGTGACATGGAAGATTCTGCCAACAAGATGACATCGTCTGCAAAAACCTTCCGACTAGTGAAAGTGCTTCCAAAACCCATTAGCCACTTCCGCCTAAATGAAATGCCCAACCGCTCCGTACATAATACAAAAATATATGGTAACAACAGATCGTTTTGCTGTAAACCTTTCGACAAGTGAAAGTGCTCTAGGGGCCTCTCCATCTCAGAGGATTCCTATGGGGGGTGAGAAGATGCAAAAGGCCACAATCAACCTGATCCAAAAACATAATAACGCGGGCTCCACAAGGGTATCTCGCACAAAGCTCCCGTTAAATTGGCCATAAGCTTCTTCAAAAAGTGTTGCATGGAGCCTGATGCCGTAAAGGGAAGAATTAAGATCGCGTTCGCGTATGCATTTTAATTCTTCCAGTGTCGCCGTCACGCGCACCGTGGGCCCTAGCCATCCGAATTTTAGAGTGAACGCAACAGGCCCACCTTCAGTTAGACATAAAATAGGATTGATTGAACAGCAATTTGGTTTCGGACCGACTTTTTGGAGATAAATGGAATAAACTTAATATAATATAGAATCTTCAACATTCATTTGAGCCTACCAAACTCCCGTTCACTTAAAATTTTTCCTCTTGGTTTTTAGTTATCTCAACGTTGATCCAATCTTGTTCCTCAAATCCTTCTGAAACCCCAAGCAAAACCATTGGAGTAACACTATTGAGCTAGCAAATCTCTTGCCTGTAATCTTGTAATTCTTGACACACATCATATGATTTTTTATGCGAAATTTAACTTTTTTTATAAAAAAAAATTATTTTACTTTAAAAGATATCACTTTAAACAATATAACGTTATTTAATTTAAACTTTATCTCAATTCTTGTGCGTCGTCTCTATTAAATTTGAATAAATTTACTACGAAATTACCCATTAACTTCATTTGCGACAAAAACTTCAGAAGTTGGAATGTTATCTTGGCTTCTCGTATATTACATGTTTATTTTCCTTGTCTATGATGCAAACTAAAAATCTAATGCTGCAACAAGATTGTAAACCAGACTGTTTTCTTTCTTATTGCATTTGAATCCACTGTCTAACTGAAATTAAAAGAAAAACACTGGGTTCTCCAGTTGAAAATTTGGATCAAATTCCAGAGTGTCAAGAGTGAAATCCCAGTCCACAACTGGAGAATTGGTGGCTGAGGTGTTGGTTGAAATTATCTCGGCATAGTCGGATTCTAGAGGCTGGAAATCTTTCAACCCTCCAAATTTGTCCATCTGGAACGGTGAAATTGTGCAGTGATTTGGCTCGGGAGTGGCCAGAGATACAAATGATGGAGAGCAACTGCTCACACTCTTTGCACATCCATGTGCAGAAGGAAAAGAGAAAGGAGCTGGAAGCTCCTTGATGTCCAACTCCTGTGTGTTAACCCTGAAGCTCTTTCCAATGTTGAGGAAGGTTTCTTGTGATTGTGGTTGCTGTTGAGAGCTACAATTGCTATTGCTTTGCTTCTGTTCAAGTTTTTCCGGTGATGCAGGTGGTGGAATTGATTGCTGGCCCTGGGAACAGGTGTGTGCTCCTCTGTATGTGACCCCAAATACAGCGGGGTCTTCATCCGATCTTTGCACTTGCTTTGTGGCCCAGCAGTTCTGATTATTCCTGTAGGTGCATCTGTAATAGCTCCTGCAGATGGGATGTGAACAAACCTCTTGTTAAATTTCATATGTTTAGGACTCTTGATATGAAAAACCAATGAAAGACATCCCAAGTGTGCTAATTTGTGATCTTATAGCTAAAGTGTGTTTGCACATGCGAACTAAATAAAATTGGATGATTGTTGCTTTACAAAACTTTTATGTCCATTTGTGAAGATGCTCTTATAGAGCGATTGCATAGCATATGGGATAAGTAACAAGTGAGCGACTCTAGTGAATTGTCATTGGAAGGGAAGTATGGTGTGATAACCTGGGATACTTGGCTCCAAGTATATCTTTCTGCCCATATTTTCTCCAGCTATAGCCATCATCATGGGGCCCTTCCAATCCATTCCCAGATTTCACTCTAACTTGATCAGTCCATGTAGGCATTGTCTTCCTGAAAAACACATTGCTAAAATTTAGTGCTACAAACTAGCAATATACAAACTTGTTCAATGCCAAAGGATCATGCTCAGTTGACCATAAAACTCACCTCTTCTTTGAGGCAATATTGTGACTATCCTTAAGACCCCCATCAAATTCATCACTCCGTGGACTTCCATTCATTGACGGAGGAGATTCTGGGATGCTGCTTGTTGCTCCCACAGTTTGTGGCCGTACCATTGATTCACTCCAATCGAGAATCAGGAGAGCCTTCTCATAAGAAGACAGTATCTTCTGCAATAAAAAGTCCCTAGCTTCAACTGATGATTTTGCATTCAAATATTGCCTCAACTGTTTTGCTAGTTCCATGCCCTGGCTTAGCTCACTAATCAGCGTCTTTTGCTCCCAGCTCCAACCATTCTCCATGTTGCATACCCCTCTCTATAACAACGACGACGACAACGACGACAACAACCACAACCACCGATACAGAGCTTCCTTGCGTTGCTTGAAATGCTATTTCATGTCCATGATAACACCTTTACCATATTCTAGACTTTACTAGCATTGCAAATGAGTTTCCACTTAGAAGCAATTGTAAGAGCCACAACCCACAAGGATTGCAGAGACGAGAATTGTACAGAATTGGAAGCTAATAACATGGAAGTAGCAATGACACGGGTTGAAGAGAAAAGGGTATGTAGAAATATATAAGTGAAGTTGAGAAGCTAGTGGCGGTGAGTATTCAATTTAAAGAAGAAAAGTGAAGGGTTGTTTAGCATTTAGAGAGAGACCCTTTTGGCTTGTGAACAAAAAACGGAAGAAGCGGATGTATATAATTGCACAAAATCAAACATGGGACTACACAAAGTTTGAATTTTGACTGAGAATTTTTCAGCTTAGACTGGTCCAAGGGGGAGTGTGGATTGGGTGTGAAGGGTCCATGCACTGACCAATTCGCCCTTCACAAAAATGCTTGAAGTTCTAGACATGGGGTGGCAATTAGAAAAGGGTCTCTAATTTCTTTCGGTTGATTGGTGTTTTGGGACACAACAATGATTGAAGTTCTAGAATTGGGATGGCAATTAGAAAGTCAATAGTCAAGCACTAAACAAAGTAAACAAAGAGAGTGGACCGAAGAAAATTCAAAGCAAACTCCGTGTTTGCTACTTCAGCGTGTATTCCGAAGGGCAAGAGGCCAAAAGCAGTCTAGTGGAACTGTAGCAGTGTAAGCGAAGATTTTGAACCGTCTAAAGGACATTCTTTCCAACCACCGTGTACAAGAGACTTACAGACAATCTAGAGGTGTTTTATTAGATCCACTCTTTCCAATCACTTCTTGTTTTATTAGATCCACTCTTGTGGGCTCTTTTATCTACAGGTGTCTGCGGCTTTTGTTTATCTGCAAGTGACTTTAGACAATCTTACAGAGAACCTTTAATTAATAGGCACGCTTTAAAAATTAAAAATTTCTGAAATTACAACAATATAGTCGGCCGCCAATTGTCATGTACTTCCCTTTAAAGCAAAAAAAAAAAAAAAAAAAAAAGGGAAAGCCCCAAAGTTCTTAAACTTGAGCCCAACACTGAGACGTAGCCCATTAACTGAGCCCCAAAAACCAGAGCTGCCAAAGAGGCGCAAAAAGCAATTGCCACCATATTTTGGCATGTGAACTCTTGAAGACGAATTTGGTTTCATATTTAAATATTTTCAATATTGCGTCCCAGGAGAGAAACATTAGTGCCAATTGGAATACGGCAAACAATGAAAAATCAAAATAGAATTTGTTCGACAGAGATTTAGATATAAAGATGCCAATAATTTCTTCCAATTTTTTGGTCCAGCAGAATATGTGCCTTTTTTGAGCCCATATTTCAAAAAGAAAGATTCAAAGCATTAAATGAATTGGATTCCCACTTACTTCTCGCCTATATAAGCGTCTAGGCGCCACGATATAGCACCAGGCGAGCTTAGACACAGTAAATCTATAGACATAAACGCACCCATTTGCCTGAACTGAAATGGCCTCAGCCCAATGCTGGAAACCCGCTGAGCAAACATGCGGCCAAGGCCAGCAGAAGCACTCATTCGGCCAGACGGTGTCTGAGATGTCCAGCTGGGCTTTCAAGAAAGAGGAAAGCTCCCAGACAAACTGCTGCAGGCAAAACGAGGCCAACCTCTTGGGCCAGACCACTGGTCGGAGTGGAGCTAATGGTGTGGCATGCAAGGGGAAGAACAAGAAGAAGGGTGAGAACAGGAGGAAGGGTCTACTTGAGAAGATAAAAGATGGCATTTCTCGTCTCACCGACAGCAGCAGCAGCAGCAGCAGCAGCGAGAGCGACAGCGATGATGAGAAACGTAGAAGAAATAAGGCTAGTATTAAAGAAATAGAAGTAATCTTTTACGTGGGTTGTATTTAGTTAGTTCATTTTAAGAGTTCTCACTTGCTTCTCAATCTGTATCTTGCAGAACTAAGAGGAGAAGCCGCAAGGAAATCCAGCCAGCTGAAGGTTCCCTCATATGCTAAATAAGCAATGGAAAAGATGTACCCAAGAAAGACAAAAATAAATAACGGAAAACTAAAACGAATGCCATTCCTGTACGTGGCTACTACTACAGAAGAAGACACCCTTCTCGATCATGGTGTATAATAATTACGAATAAAAATAGTAAGTCTTTTCTTGATTAATATGCATCTCATGTGCAAGCTTTTGGCTACCAGCAGTCCGGTTTCTAACATTGATGATCAAACAAATACCGGAGTTTCTGCTAAGAAACTCTGTTTCAGTTTTTTATGCGTTTATCTTCCAGCGCTAAAGGAATTTAGTGAATAACAAGGCGATGAACTGTCTTCATTAGAACGCCAAGTTCCTTTAGATCCCACGTAACTAAATGAGACTCCATTGGATTTGGATCAAGCGTGTGGCAGATTATTCGGTTAAGTCCCCATCGAAATTCAAATTATCCTCTCGTATCCCCCAGGGAGTGGAAAGAAAACACTCGAAGCATGCTTTGGAGGGCAACACAACATTCATTCTCATCAACATGGACATGGTCCTTTATACACTGGCAATTATTCTTCACTAGATTCACTCAAAAAGGCAATTACATTCCCTGCACCATTGGCCCAAGGCTTTACCAAAGCAGATTCCTGATGTGATGATGATGATAATCGTCATAATAATACAATAAATATTGATACATGTTTCACAATACTGAGAGTTCATCTTTCAACAAAAGACAGACACCAAAATATTGTTTCATGATTTGCCTATCTCCAAAGGAAAAGGCGTCAGCATGTCAGCAACTGACAGACAAAAAACCGAAATGCTTTCAAAAAAGAGCACAAATGGCCGCCAAGCATTTTCAGAAGGAGCCCTTCGTCAGGAACCCATGGCTAATGTTCCAATATGCACAAACAGAACACAAGCCAGGATATATTTGCCAAAATAAAATACACAAAATGACGATCCTCTACAACCATCACTTGCCTCCAAGGCACCTGGAAACAAATGATGCAACGGCCTGAAGAGCAAGATGTTCAGCTTCATCTTGGGTTGACCCAGTTGCCGGGAGATGCTTCTTGCCAATCTTAAAAGAATGGTCACCCTCATCAACCACATGCCACTCATTGTAGGATTTCATCTTTGTGCAAACAACTCCCAACTTTTCAAGAGGACAAAGCCCATCTTTGCTGCCCTTAAATGACAAAAGCCGAGGATAGGTTCAAATCAAATCTGGGCAACAATTCCTGTCTATTGTTTCCAAGGATGGAATGTGGCAACAACAACACAATTACGAGTATACAAAAATTGATTGACTTCCTATGGCAGCAAACCAACTCACGCCCATATCAAACATATTTGTGATGAAATAGAACAGCCATTTTGGACCATTTATTGTGTGAATGATGGCAAACCTTAAGTGGATATCCCAAGCAAATTACTGCCGAAGCTGCAACATCAACCTCAGCGGCAGCCATGCAGCACACTCTGCAGAAACAATAATCAGAAATTGATCCATTCCACAGTCACCATGAAAATGAATGCAAGCAGTTGCAGCAAGCAAAGATCAAGGAATTGTCAAGACACATCCACTGACTAATACTTGAGTCTTATTTGACTCGGTCTATCTAATGAAGGTCGGTTGTGCGAGGCACCTAATAAGAAAGTAACAAAATGGGTATTCTAAAACAACTCCCTTGCAAAGATACGGTCCCACAAAAGTTGAGCCATAAGGAGAACAAATGAATATGTTGTGAGTTCAATGCACCCAATCATGAACTGAAAACAAAAAGTGATTGCTTGAACCTTAAGAACTGTGACTGTTGCATTACCTTGAACCACAGATTTCCCAGCCAAAATCAAAGGATGTCCAGGGTACTTAGCAGCGGTGTTCTTCATAATACCCTTGTGAAACTCCACCAATTTCTCTGCTTTTGGAGGTGCCCTCCTTTTTACACTAGAAATATCTGCCAAAAAAGTGTCCATTTTACTAATCCACGACACAGTCTGCATCATCTACCAGTATTAATATTATAATTATATAATATGCTGTTAAAAAAAATTCTGAAAAATAACAGTAAAATCAATGAAATTCTTCAACACCAAAAAAAAAAAAAAAAAAAAAACTTGCGGGGATGGTCAAATGTCACTACTTCAACAGCATGCAGAGCATTTTTCAACATTTCCTTCCATCTAAATAAGTTATAAAATTAAAAATAATAATAATAATTCTCAAATTTATTCCCCAAATAAAAGGATAAAATAAGAAGAAAAATAAGAAGATTCTTTTTTTTGGCGGGGGTGGGGGAAGGATTGGCCAGAAACTAAAAGAAAAATAAAATAGAGTGAAGGGAGATACGTAATCATCCAGTAAGAAGAGGAAGGAGCACCGGCGCCGTGAGCCAAAACGACTGCAGGCGGTGGTGACGACGTGTCGTTCGTCTCATCGGCATTGTCCGTTCGCCTGCGCTTCGACGGAGGTGAATGCGGCAGCATGTTCCTATCCGACAACTGAATTGAAAATAAAAACAAAAAAAAATGAAAACTAAAGCCCTCAAAATGTGAAGTTCTCAGTTTCCATGAGTTACAATTTGGCGCCAAATGCCGGGGAATTTTTGGGAGAGGACGAAAGGTGGCGGAGTGTAGGAAAATGCGTCCTTGTTGGGCTCAACGAAGCCCTAATTCTTCTGCCCTGGCCCCATATCCCGACCTATATGCTATTTGAGCCACTGTACTTTAAAGCCCAAATTCATTCATGTAATGGCATTCATTCGGCCCAGGATAGGCCCCAATAGGCCCAATTGGAGCTGAGTGATAATTACCATTTACGACTGCTACCACATTTTATTCTTTTTCTTTTCTTTTCTTTTAATTTTTACGTCTTAAAGTGGCCACACATGAAGGCAAGAATCCTTTTTTTTTTTTTTTCCCTTCTTTTCTAATTCCGAATCTCACTCTTAAATTTTAAAATTTGAGTCGAATTAATTATACCCAAATACAGTATGGTTTGGTTGGTTTCTTTCAAACAAACTCCATATTGCTGGTTCAGTCCCTACGGCTTCTCTCACTTAAAACATGGACTGCACTTAAAGATCGAAGTATGAAACTTTGTGACTAACCCGCACAATTTCCTCGTTATTAAGCTAATTAGCGATGGTGTGACTTTTGTTTACCTCCTGGTCCCTGTAGACCGTATTGCTCAGGTCTTTTTAGCGGACAAGAGAAGAGAAAGAGAGAAAGGGAAACTAAACCCAACACAAATTTCCCTGGTATAATTATCAAGCTTTATGATTTAATTATCATTTGGCATAATAGACAGAGAAAATAAGTGCACAGATGCACAACGCCACTTTAGACCGGGGCCTTCAATTCTATGATGTGCACAGTGCAGAAGCTCCTTAAGCAAGATGCTGATTCTTCTCCACAACTCTCACCCCATTGGCAGATCTAAGCACATTAGCCTGCTTAAAGAAACCAAATAGAAGGAAGTAAATATGCAAAAGCTGAATGAATCTATTCAGCCAAGTGCATTTCATTAAAGAAAAATAAATATTAATTGCTATATATATATATATATATATATATATATATATGAGTTGCCTGATCTTCAGTAATTTCTACGGCAAACCCATCGACAATGACCAAAGACAATGTCTTCTTGTAGGTGCCACGCCCAAAGGTGCTGGCCAACAATTCATCATGCTTCCTACTTAGATACAAATCAAGCTCATTTGCTCCTCTCTTTGTTCTGTTGTGAAAATTTTCAACGAAGAAAACAGTGTTTAAAAGATCTGCACAAAAGGGGTCTTAAAACAATATTATATATATTAATTGGCAGCTGAATTACTTAGATAATGAGTAATGAAACTGACCGAAGAGCTCGAAGACGCTCGTATTCAGGATCATAGTTCATGAAAACAAAGTATAACTCATTCTCATTACTTTCCATTGCCAGTTTGCAACTGCTCTCTCTCGTTTCTCTCTCTCTCTCTCTCTCTCTCTATGTTTTTTTCTGTCGTTTAAAAGGTTACTTGTAGTTTGGTCATTGAATGATATGTACGCGATATGGCCTTGGTATCACACGGTGGCTATTTATAATGCCAAGCAGCAGGCTCACTTAATTTAGAGTTAACAATTAACTTCCATGTCAGGCTCACTTAAAAAATATGTACTTTCTGATTTTTTTCTTATATAACAAAAGCCGAAGAACATGCAGAATATGGTGTCATTCAAGTTCCAGGCTAAACAGTGTCATTCAGCTTGTGCTAGAAACACAACCTGTTGGTTTCTACAACGTGACTCTTCAACTGTAATTTGCATATTAAATGGTTGTTACAAAAGAGAACCATATATCAGACCTACTAGGTCCTTTCAATACTAATCATTTGTGGAAAAATGACCGAACAAGTAGTCAAATGTCGATTACTTAAGTCAAGTGTGAACCAATCACACGGTCAAAAATTATAAAGAAAGCCAAGCACCACACGGGTAACCCCACCTACTCTGACCCACTTACTGTCAATCAACATACATGATGCTATAATTCTCCATTAATTAAAACAGCTGCTTCAAGTGGACTTGGTCACAATATTTATTAAGCTTGCACCATGAGATGATGGACCTGCCTTGTTGTGTCTGTTTAGTGGTTAATTAAGTCGGATTTATTGGATAAAGTTATTATCGGCTCAGCTCACCCGTCAACTAAGGTTAAGTCTATAATTTCAAGCAATCTTAACGATACACTCAGCACATCGACCGAATAATCTTTAAGGACACATAGGAATTATCTCCGATGTGTGTTTGCCCTGAGATCCAAACTCAAGTAGAACATACTTGGTTAATCATCCAGATCAAATCATAGGACCATCTTCCGTAATTGGAGGAATTTTCAAAGTCAGACATTGGCAGTGGTCGAACCTCTGCCAATGCCCCACTTAGCGCCTTAGGCTCTCAGGTGATGGGCACTATGCTAATTGGTTTAATTAAGTCGGATATGAACTTTAGCAGACCTCCCCCCCCCCCAAAAAAAGGGATCCGGGACTTGCCCATTTCACCCATTGAAACGTGTCTACTTTCTAATAAATGAATTAATGGAGGTATTATCTGCTGTAGTACGTGACTCTATAGATTTGTTATTTTAATTATCCCTTTTGATTGATTCGCGAGTTTGTTTGTAAAAGACGCTTCTTGTAGGAAGCGAAATAGCTCTCCATCAACAAATGAAGTAGAGTTTACCTCGTCTCTTTTTAAAGAGACCATTTGCGAGAAATTTAAGCCAAGCCCTCAGAATCTCTCGGTCAAAGTTCCTATCCACCTTCATTTGTAATGGACACAAAGCATCTAGTTGAAGAATGCATGTACCTCCAATTAGAAACTTGCGGTGTTCTCCTCTTCACTGATTTTAAAACCTCTCTATTTAAGGTCAACTTAATTTCTAATTAATGACCACTTATGTGAAATGTAATTCTCAGTAGGAAAAAAGTTCCACAAAGCCTCCCTCCAATATGGGTATCGATCATACCTATAGATTTGTATCATAGTTCTGAATATACACAGCCTATGATTGTGATGAAATTATGACCACCTTATAATTTCCAGGGTAAGCCTATCCCACACTAAAGCACATTATATACATACACACACGCGCACACACACACACAAGCTCCGGACCACATCAAGTGAAGGACTCAAGTGGGGAATTAAAACATAATAATTCAAGCTAGCTAGGAAGGTAAAAGTAAGTTTGCTCTAGATTCTCCCCACATGGCAGATGTCATTTTCTGTAGTAGTGTGACACTCATATGCATATGCGCTGCGACTCGGCCACAGCAGCAAAGATGCCCTTCTTCACCTAACATTGAGTGTAGTCGTACACATCTGCTGCTCGGCCACAGCAGCAAAGATGCCCTTCTTCACCTAACATTGAGTGTAGTCGTACACATCTGCTGCTCCCTAGCATGCGGTGCGTTCAAGGTACGCATGGGGATATATATATATTTTTGTACACCCCTTGGAATCGTTTGTTTGATAACACGATGCAGATTAGGGACGCAGGGAAGAAAGTGCCATTCCATTTCAGCTTTCAAACTTTGGGCTTATTCGATCTTAGAATTTGAACCTTGAATTAAACTTTCAAGAAGTAATGTCCAAATTTTTCATTATGAATAGATGATCTACAGTTGCTAGAATTTTTTGATGAATTTTTAAGATCGGTCTCTATTTTTTCTTGAAATTGGTGTCACTTGTCATTGATTTGGAATGCAAAATAAAGTTCACCCCCCTCGTCAAAGATGAAATGCTCTAAAGATTCCTCCGAGTTGTGGGGAGGGGGGGTTTTGAAAATCTCATGCGAAGATGGACTGACGTCTGGTGGTGGATGGGCCAGTAGGCATCTAAGACGTCCACGTGTCAACGCGGAGGTGAGTGGGAGAATGGGGGAGGGCCGTTTGGGTAGGAGGGACAGACCCAACCTAAAAGCAGGGCGTACGGGATTTTTTAAATCCAAAAAAACAAACAGGTCACAGTATCAGACACGAGCGGGGGAGGGTACCACCAGTCGGTGTGCTCGCTGGTGACAGCTGTCCACTCGACGCGCCCCTTTCTGGCACGTGAGATACGGAACACCATTTTCGGCAAGCTCGAGTCACCGGGGCCCACAATAGCCACAACGTAAAACAACATAATTATTTTTATAAATTATATTATTGAAAAATAATAAATGCATTAAAAATATTTAAATTACATATAAATCCATATATTATGTTTCTGAAAAAGAAAAGAAAAAAAAAACAAAAAACAAAAAACCTTACGAAAATGGTGTCTAAACATTTTTTTTTAACACAAACTGACATGGGTACCATTTCAAATTTATAATAAGCGGATCATAATTATGGATTTAATTATTATAAATTGGCACTCAAGAATTATTATATTTATTTATTGTTATATGTTATATATTTTAATAAATATTTTATTGAAAGCACGCCCAACTATTATACATGTACAGAATGAAGTGTTTGGTGTTACTTATGCCTTCCACACATCATCATATGGGTTCTCTTTCTCCCACCCAAAATCTAATGAGACTTGAGATAATTCCTTTAAATTAAAGAAAAATCCTATTAAATAATGACAGCCGTTGCCTTTGAAACTATCCCCCAAAGATCAATATGAAAAATGCAATAATAATGACAGCTCGCGGGCTAAATTTTCCAATCAGCATTTGATTCTTTATTTTCTCGAACGTTGTTTGAAACCCGGAAAATCACGCTCACAGCTCATATCCATCCAAAATAATAATAATAATAATAAAACGATGAGAATATTAAATAAGATTTATGCATAAAATAAAATAAAAAATTTAATTAATATAAGAACTCACTATATAATGTAACAGAACTTAAACTAAAAAATAATTCTTTTTGAATACCTTAGTTTGAGCATACGTGACTTACCTTTGATTCAATCGAAGAGCACTAAGTGCTGCAAAAAATAACAAAAACAAATAGCAATATATTGAAGGCCAATTAAAATGAATTGGCTAGATGCTATACGTCATATAAAGAGTCATTTGTCCATGTTAATTAAAGACATATACTAAGAATGCAAATGAAGCCACCTCAAGCGCATGACCAACTGTAAAATTGGTGTACGCTTAAAAAGAATCAAAGTACCAAAAAAAATTAAAAATAAAAAAAAAGAAAATTTACAGTCTGCTCTACCAAGAGGGATGGGAAAATTTGATGAATTATAGCTTAATAATACTGAAGTGAGTTGAACGTCTCCGGTTTGAGTTTGAGTGCTAGCCAATAAACCAAGAAAAAAGGGGAACAATTACGTTAAAAAAAAAAACAAGTATTTCCCATTGTCCTACTCTTTTGTAACATTTTCGAGGAATCTTAAAACCTGTTCTATTGGGGGCCTAGCTCCGGGGAACTCATCTGTACATTGTATTGCCACATCCAAAAGCTGCAGAGCTTGCTTCCTCTCTTTACCCTCGACTGAAAATTCAAAGAACTCGATGGTCTCATCTCTGATTTGTTCTATCCTTTGAACTAAGCACTTCATTGAAACTAGAGCTTGCTCTCCTCCTAACATATCCAACAACACTAACCCAAAATTGTATATGTCACTCTCTTGACACAGATCGTGGCGACGAGTAATTTGTTGTATTGGGGGTGGCTTTAGCTGCCATGTATCGGGGGCTTTCTCAAGCTCAGCCAGTTGAGTGAAGCCGTAATCAGACAAGCAGGCGGTGAAGTTGACATTGATCAGGACATTTGAGGGCTTTATGTTGCCATGTACATTCATCTTCATGCCCTTTTCGTTTCGAGGGCATTGCACATGGACGAAGGCAATTGCTCGTGCGATTGATAATGCTATCGTTACCCTCTGATTCCAATCTAAGACAGTATGACCGTATTCTCTTCCACCTTGTTATTCAACAAATAACTTGTAAATAAAGGTTCAATTGAGGAATTGAAGTTAGTTTTCATGGTTGGGAAAATGTTAAAGTGGTATGTGTGCTAAGTGAAAAATATAAAGTGCTTGTGTAAAAAACATGAGAAAAAGAACAGAAAAGTACATACGTGGTGGCTAGAACAGGTAAAAAAAATGACTTGCCATGTACCAAAATTCCTTGAGGATAGTAGACATAATAATGGAATTACATAAAGAGTTCTTCGGCCAAGGTGTGGCAGACTTAAAAAATTTATTGCCCTCAAAAAACAATATTTTGATGATGGAGCTACACTTGCATATTCTTCTACCATGGAGTCAATTGTGGCTCTAGAGTATAGTCTACTGTTTCTTGGCTAGCAGTAAGTTTTTGACCAAAACAAAGAACAAAGATGGAATCGTTAGCTTTCGGGGTTTTTTTTTTTTTAATTTATGTTTGTCTTCCTACATATCATAATTTGAAATCCAAATCCCCTCCGCCATGTTGACCTCCTAATAAACCAGGGAAAGAAAAATTGACACTGAAACTCCAACATCTTAATAAATTCTGTGCAGCAATAGGATCCCATCTGCTTCCGTCAGTTGATTAATTATGACAAACCTTCAATATTTGTTGTTGTTCGTGTTAGAGTTTAATATAGTTTTCACCCAAATAGCTTAAATTTTGTAATTAAATGGTTTCTTGAAAAATCGAATTTGGGAAAACAATGGCATGTAGTGATTGTATCATCAAGACATTTATCAAAAACTTACCAGCAAGCAAGTCAGCGAGGCTTCCCATGGGAAAGTAGTCAAAAAGAACAAGCTTGATCCTCTTTGCATATAGGTAGGCATTGACAGGCACAAGATACTGGCATTTCTTGCTTACCTGAGCTAACATCTCAACTCTCTTCTTAAACTCACTTTTGCCAACGCCCACTTTTCTAAACCTCTTCACAGCATAAACTCTGCCTTCCAATAAGACCACCTTCTCTGTCATTCCCATGCGGCTCTCCCCCATGACTCCCACGGATGCCCTTAAAACCTTCCTTAAGCTCAGTCGGGATTTATTGTCGCCACAAAAGACCAAGGGCAGATCATCAAAGAACCCCACTAAGCCATATTCATTATACTCAAGAATTGATCCTGCAGATAAGCTTCTATTGTCATCCCCATTTGATCTGGGGCTCTTTGTAAGGGCTCTCGTTAGCATTTTCCTCTAAACTTTTCTTGGGATGGCTGTGAAGAGAAGCTTTCTGAATCCTTTTATTATTGTTCATCAGGTGTTTTGAATCCTTTTGCTCGTGTTTGGGGTGTGAATTTTCCTAGAATGCATAGCGCTGGCACTGTGTTTGATTTTGACTTTTATTGGGCTACTATAACGTCCAAAGTGGAATTCCCATTGAAATTCTCTAACCGATTCGATTGGCTAACTTGGCTTTGTAGAGAACCTTATTTACATCAACAGCTGTCTTTGCTTGCATCTTTGCTAAGCGTTAATTCATGGATCCTGTCTGTCACTCATTGGCTATGCTATGTTCACGCCTCCAATTGGATATTCAATTCAAGTACCAGTAATTTTTTTACCTTTTTCTGAATGGTACAAGTAGGAGTAATGTTAGGTTCTACTATTCAAGGGTCAATTTTCTTTTACCTCACCCGGTCTGAGCGGGGCGGGTCACCACCAAGGTGGAAAACGTTTTCTTGTTTTTTTAATCTCTTTTGGGTATTAAAGGAGGCTGAAAAAAGGCCATAAAAGCCTTTCACAAGCCTGTGGGCCGAAACTTGATGGGCCTACATGTTCGGAATATGCTTTTTATTATTTTCGTCGTGGCCCAAATAGGTGAGAGTTCAAATTTTGGGAGTCATTTCCAAGGTAATATTCAATATCTTTGCTGAGGTTATAAATATAACGCAAAAAAACTTTGGGCAAAAATCAAAAGCACTACCTCTCATCTCTAAGAAATATTTTCTTTAGTTGACCAGAAAAAAAAAAAAAAGAAACATTTTCATCACCGCTAGTTGTTCTTGAAAAATCAAACGTAAATTCCCCACTCGGTGCTATCAAAATGGTTATTATTAGAATTATCCACACATTTCTTTTAAATAATAGACGTAGTTTGGATGTAGTTTTACTAAATCTACTTATAGAATAACCACTTTTACCAATTAAGTCACTTATTAGAATTTCACACGACAGATTTTAAAATCAGTGGTCGGTCTTCATCTTCCATGATATTGCTGGCACGTTCACCAGATTCAAAAATTTCTAATAAGCGCGTTCACAAGAAAAAGAAAAAAAGATTCCAATAAGACCTTACCATACTGAGTAATTACGCGAGATAGTCTTCTTAGTCCTATTCCATTCAATTCCACAAGTCAAAACAAAACACAGAGAATTAAATGTCGTATACGCCAAGGGCTCTAGGCCACGGCCGCCGGCCAACCAAGTCTACGGCTCACCTCTTACACCTCAGATTTGACGTTAAAATTGTGAACCCACATCTAGAATGTGGACCTTTCAAATAAATACAAAATAAATGTTAATTTATGATATATATATATATATATATTAAATATAAGACTACATTCAGATGCAAATGACAAACCCACGGACGGGCAAATACCGCAAAGTCCTCTGTTCTCCCCCGTCAACCGGTCAACTTCTAGCCCTGCCCGTTGCCCGAGTTCGCTCTTTCCTCGGACAAACCTTCCCGAATTGCCCCTGGCCACAAGTCCCTATATAAATCCACGAACATTTCTACCAACATAGCCAAAGTTCACAATGGCCCAAAACCTTGTCCTCACCTCGGCAGCGCTGCTCCTCTTCTTCTCTTTCGCCCACACGCACGCGCTGCGGTTAGATCTACCAGAAAATGACGTCGTCACTCCACACGAGATGACCGACTTGCGGGAACCTGTCTCCAAACCCAAAAACAGTATCCGTCTGCCCAGCGACAGACCCGAATTCGAATCCTTGCCGGTCGCGGAGATTGAGCCCGAGACCAAGCCCGTCAATTTGCCCCAGACCGCAGAGTCAACGCAGGCGAGATTAGAATCTGAGACGCAGACGGTGCCGTTGACTTTTGTCAGTTTCCGTCCAATCAACCATCATTTCCCTCGACGTGCCTCTTTCCCCTTCTTCCGTCACGGCCACCGATGCCGCCACCACCACCGTTTTCCCAAGCCATGGGGGCCGCGCGTCGAAATCCCCTACGGTGAAGACATGATCCTCTCGGGAAAGGGCGATCGGGGTTTCGATCCGGTGTCTCGCGGCGGGGGCCGTCAGATCCCGGGAAGCTGGGCCAACTTCCGCCACGACAGGCCCAGGTTCTCGGACATGCAGGACATTGGGGATCGAGGAGAGATGAAATGGAGAAGGCCCCATCGCCACGAGCACCACCGGTTCGACGAGGAGAGGATGCAAGAGCACGAGGGTGGGCTATTGAAGAAGATCAGAAGGTTTTTAGACCATTTCTGAAGAAATAAAATATAATATTGAGATGTTGGATCTATCGGTCTATCTATGTCGTCTTTCTTTCCATGTTTAATTGCGATTGTTGTAAATAAATTTGTATCAGTACCGCTACGTGCTCGTATATTCGGAATCCATATATATGTCGGATGTGGGTATGTTGCGGTGTGGGTTACTTGCGATGTATTGGCATCTCCGGCCACTGGATTTCTGATTAATGCCTAAGTTTTAAATTTTCTAAATGTTTTCTCTTGTTTTTTTTTTTTTTTGTCCTTTTCTTCTTCGACGATCAATTTTCGTTTAACTTGAATAATTAAGAACTCCGTAATCTTTATTCCTTCAACATAATCGAAATTGAACCACACCGGTTTTTAGTAATCAGAACACGAACCAGTTTGATCTGTGCTCGCCAGTTCAGAACATGGCCATGGGCTTACCTGAAGGGCTGTCCCACTTACATCAGAGCACTGCCATGGAGTAGACCTTGGCCCTGGCACGCCATGAAGGTTGATGTTAGAGAGACAAATCCCAGTAAAAGGAGCATTCTTGACACCTTGTATCAAACCTGCCTGCTGAACATTATGTCCCCAAACATTTTTAAGCAGTATACCCTTAACAAATGGGATTGCGTTAGGGTTGAAATTGTCATCCGGATGGTCCCCAACATTGCCTGCAATCTTGATTCCTTTTCGAGCACTTTCCACATACACATAAGAAAAGGTGATATTTCTTATGAATCCTCCCCTGCCAATGTTTGTTTTCACGTGTAGACCTACTCCCATGTCGTAGAGGTTTATGTTCTCAGCCAGAAGGTTCTTCACCCCACCAGATGTTTCGCTCCCAATTGCAATTCCAGCAAATGGGGATGATCCAGTTACTCGCCGGATGGTGATGTCAGAACTTGGTAAACCGTAAGCAATCCCATATTCATCCCACCCACTTTTCACGGCTATGAGATCATCTCCAGTAGAAATGAATGAATCCTCTATACAGACATTAGAGCTAGAATCTGCATTTGATGAATTGACAGTAAGAAGTTAAAAAACTTACAGCGCACGATTTCTTATCTTCAACGAAACAGAAAAACGGAAACAATGCATTTTAGTAACAGGGGCACTCCTTGCTGAATTAGACACGCTGTTCCCATGGTTCCACATCTAAAGACTAAAGTTGGCAAGTTTTACTATCTAAACTGTGCAACGCTCTGGACTCGAATATGTGCATGTTTGGGTGCAAAGTTCCCAGTCTTCCTCAGCAAAAGAGAAAAACTAGACGGTGTGTGTCTGTGTGAGCCTGTACCACAGACCAAGAAAAACGTGGCATAACATCTTACTGACAGTCACATTGTAATATATACCTGGATCAATGCCATCAGTGTTGGGAGAGTTACGTGGAGCCAAGATGGTGACATATCGGATAACAACATTGCTGTAAACATTAAAGAAGTATCAGATGGAATTATGTTACTTGCACTAAACATTATAGAGAAAATGAAAGAGAAAAGGGATGGAAGGTAATCGCTCCTCATCAATGTTCAACCTCTTCACAACCCACCTTTACGGTCTTTTAATGCAAGCAAATATGATAACTTGAGAAAACAGAGCGCCGAAGATTATCATGATGGAATATGATTTTTAGCTAGGTGGCCAAAGATTTAGGTCAAATACATAGAGCATCAGTGTATACAGGAATTGTTAGAATCATAGTCATTTAAATGGTTCCATAAACTCAGATAACTTCTTAGCTTAACCCAACTCTATTATGTGCAACGACTTTATACAATCATGCAACAGAACTATGAATTCAAGAACATTGAGAAAATGCGACTCAAAAAAAACATATACATACATATATATATATATATATATAGATAGAGAGAGAGAGAATGCATAGGTTTTGAGCGTTGTAGCATGTTAGTACTTGTATGTAATGTTTACAGAACAATAGTCTAAACATCAATTCTAAAACCAATCCAAAAACCGTACTATCTGACAATTACCTGCAATAAACAGGGTGAATGTTCCAGAAAGGAGAATTCCGAAAGATCACATTGGAAATGATTATGCTTCCGGATTTCACAAATTCGATAAGACTAGGTCTAGTAAACTGGAGACTTTTCTGTCTCCACATATTCCACCATACATCTCCTTGTCCATCAATAGTCCCATTTTCACCTGTACGGGACCATGTTTAAGCCTTGTTAGAAAATTACAAACTAAACAAAGATATATTATCAAACCCATACAAGTAGATATTGGCAATACAATAATCGATGCAGCACAGTTGAAATTCCCATGGTTGAACTATTCTACTGCAAAGTGCCCAAAGGATGGACCTTTCCAAATTTCAATTACAAAATTGATGAAAGAATTTTAACATTTAATTTTCTCTCACCGTAGGCATTAGTTTTATAGCCTAGATGACTTGAACTTCATCCAAGTAACTCCAAACGGGAAGACAATGCAAATCCACTTCTGTTCTCTAGAAATGGTGCATCAAAAACCATCCTAAATGATTCAGGACATGATGTTAGATTAGGTGCTGTTATAGAAACCCACCTGTAATTACCACATCTTTAAGCCCATCTCCTTGAATAAAGCTCATATACCTTCCACCAGGGAGCTCCCTGCCTCTTCCATAGGATGGCAAAGGTGCAATCAATGGCCAATTCCAAGTATCCTGAAGCGTTAATCAAGAAAGAAAGATTAGAAGAGCGCAAAATTACATAAATCAAGTAGCAAAAATATTTGTCTCCGAGGCTTCTTCTAGAACTGTTGATATTTTTTTTTTTTCTTTTGTTTAGAAATACCACCCAAGGAAAACAGAATCAAAGTTGGGTAAGTAGAGGGTTGCTGTTTCCAACGTGAAACATACTGCCTTGAATCTTATTTGTCATCACCAAAGAAAACAAGGCTTTGATCCCATCTAATGGATTGGTTGCACAATTCCAGTAAGAGTGAGAGATTGTCAATGATGTCCATTTCTAAAGCCATTATGGTAACAAACGATACTTAACATCAGCTACAATGACAGCACTCGTAAATATCCACAGATTCAAGGCCAACAGTGCTGTATGAGAATCTGGTCGTTAAAGGTTCAGTAAAATTGAGCAGCAGTAGACCACCATAGGCTTGAAATGGAGTCCCAAATTTTGAATTAAAATCTTTATTCTACCACAGATTGCAAATATGGTTGAACAAAAGATGATTTCAGCGCGAGATTGGTATTTGCCTTGTGCTCTGAAAAGTTAGTACAGCTATCAACAAGGGAAAAGGAAAGGCAATGAAACCAGAGCTTGTACACCAGAGCTTGTACTCTGTAGGAGTCCTCAATCTTCAACGACTAATTTCATTTTCCATTGTTTTCTCCCGTTAACTGTTTTTGTCAATACAGACTGCTACCACATGTTTCAGTAAGGATCAATAAACATATTTAAAAGCATATAATTACGAACTATCGAGGGGGCTTCCTTGCCCGTTCTGTAGATGCAAGAAGGCCACTGTCCTCTACAACTTGCAAATAGTACGAGTGACTTGCCAGCTATTGGTTGTCCATGCATAACTATATCAGTTCCCACCTATATTCTATTGGTAGGATATATAAATGTAATGCACATGCAACCATGCTGCACAAGACCCACCATTTTTTGTTTTTTTTTTGTACTTTTTAAAGATCCTGGCCCACCAAAATTGATAGATAAAAATTTACTCATCACTAAATCACACAAACTGAGCCACCGGGAAAAAAAAAACAGAGGAGGAGGAGGAGGAGGAGGAGGCCACGAGTGATGTCGAAAATTCAATTTTATAGTGTTTACTGCAGAGCACATAAGCAAAACTAAAATGGGAAAAGAAAAGAGGAGACAGACTTGTGCAGAAGAGAAATGAAACACGGCCCAAGCGATAAATTAATTGAATGCAATTGATAAGTAATGACATTTAGTTTTCGACTTCATTTTCCAAAACCCAAATGTTTACATGCATGGATGGGTTGAGTTGAAGAGCACAAAAGTGGATCTACACATCGCACTGTATATAGTACATTTTGTTTTTCAATACATTATCACAACAACGATGAAATCACAAATATGTGAACGGTGATGATATGTAATATGAACTCGTACCTCAAAAAAGTCAAATTTACAATTTTTTGTAATGAGTTTTTTTCTTTTCAAAATATTAAGCATAAAAATATTGTCTTGGCATAATGCATGGAAAAGAAAACACTCGTCCCGTTAAGCATTCTGATTTGCTAGCATAATATTTTCAATTTGATTTTTATTTTTTAACATTCAGAATATTTTCATAGAAAAAATACCCAAAAATATGGAAACAGGCAATATAAAGGGAATTACTTTCGCTCAAAACAAAAAAGGAACCTGAGTAGCTTTGATAAAGGCGCCTCTACCGAGAAAAGCGTCATGTGAAATAATTTAAAAAAAAAAAAAAAAAAAAAAAGAGGAAGAAAAAGAAGGGACCTGAGTGGCTTTAATAACGGCGCCTCTAGCAAGATAAAGAGTCATGTGACTGGTGAGATTAAAGCTCTCCGTCAAGTAAACGCCGGGCGGAATATAAAGCAGCGTGCCGCCTCTCCTTCTCAGGTGCTGAATCCGGTATATCGCCTCCCTAAACGCCTTGGTGTTCAGCGTCCTTCCGTCGCCGACGCCGCCGAAGTCGGTGATCGAAATCTTGTCTTTCCTGTACGTCATCGGCACTAACCCGGAGCATGTTACCACTTCTTCCGCAAAAGTGCTCGAAACGGCGACGCAGAGGAGTAGCGAGAGCAGGGAGATCCGGGACATTTTCGTAAATTTAAGCGATCTTGGATGAGAAAAATATAATAATAATAGTAAAAATAATAAGAGAGAGAGGGAGAGCCAAACAGAAAAGTGTTCAAGAACTGCTTTCGAGGGAGAGATTCGGAAATGAGCCAACCAAGAGGAATGTAACAAGCAGAAGAGTTAATGGCGATTAAAGAAACGGAGAGGGAAATGTCATCCGAGTTGTGATAGTATCGGACGGTCAGAATTAGATCAGAGAGCCATGAAAGCAGGCCTCTGTCTAGAAGTGCTTGTCTTGAACAATTAGAGAGGGAGAGAGAGAGAGAGAGAGAGAGAGAGAGAGACTGCGTCTGTGCGTCCGTGTGAAGTAGAGCGTGATACTGCATGTACTGCGTAGGTAGGGTCTGTGTCTGTGCTAAGTAGGGTGTGTGATACTGCCTGCACTGGGAAGGCAACGAGTTTAATAAAAGCAGGCGAGGTCAAAAATAAATAAATAAATAAATAAATTATAGACTCACGATAAATAAATAGAATAGAAAAATATAATAGTACAATTTTTATGTCTTTTAATGCCTCTTAATATTATTATTGAAAAAAATGATTTCGTGTGTTTAAATTTGAGATATGACTATATATATAACTGATTTTTTTACTAAAATCTGTTAAATTATTAGATATTTATATTATTTAAATAAAATCTATTAATAATTTAACCTTTTGTTCATAAAAATAGTAATTTTAAAAAAAAAAAATTAAACCTTTGAAATTAATATGAAAACCCGAAAAGTACAGAACTTAGTTGTAAAATTTTATAAAAATTTAAGATGAATTTTTTTTTGCATATATCGTTGAAATTCCACGGAAAAGAAAAGAAAAAAAAGAAAAGAAAAGGCATAAGGCGTTCTGTTCTGGGATGAAAATTGTGTGCTTCGAACGGTTGGCTGGCGAGGCTTACCGTTGTGGTATGGGGATGCGGGCCTGTTTCAGATTGGGGCCGAAGTTCTTTGTTTTCCCCTTGTACCTATTTGTCCTGACAATTATGTGCTAAAAATTCGGGGAGTTCACGACGTTGGGACCAACGTTCCGTTTTTCACTCATCTGCCCTTGGAAACATATTGTCCGCTCAAAAATTTGCAACCGTCCCTGACTGCGGAGCTACTCTCATTGCTACGAATTATCATTTATCAAACCTTAATTTTTTGTTTATTTATGGAATGATGGGCAGTTTTGGCTTCTCAAAATTCAGCATCCAAACCGAAAAAACAGGTTCGCCGTTTATGTCAAGAGGCCTATTTGCAATGGCATCTCAAGTTTCGGATCCTGACATAAATGCGATGGAATCTGTCTAGGTATTATTGTTGGCGATAGATGTAATAATTCCTGCCGGAGTCCGATGTTGATAATAGATGGAATGGGATCCCTCCAAATGTGTGCGGCGATGGCAAGGGACTCGTTATATTTTGCCGGAGTGCAGGGCAGCCCACATGCCTCACATTCATTGACTACGAAAAATGTTCAGCATCCAATCCACCTAAAATATTATGACTCTAAAAAAAAAGAAAAGTATGTGCTAGCTATTAGACCACGAAAAAGAGAAAGAAGAATGGGTTAACTGTTAAAATATGCAACCTTGTTGCTATAAACCAATGGTTGGTGGTTGATTGTAGTCGACTCTTAATTCTTTTGGGTATTTTTGATATTTTCTAATTCAAATCATGCAACCTTTACAGCTCCACACAGCAACAAAGGCCTGCCAGCCACCCGCTAAAAGGCTGCAACCAAGCTCATACAACAAACAATGTATCGAACTTTAGCTCCTTGTTTTTCTCAATATTAGCCTCCACCAATATATTTTTATTCGCTTTGTTCGTCCGCGTCAGAATTGATTAATGCTGTGTGACTCTTTGCGCTCCTTTCTATCGGAACAACTTGGGAGGCGACGCTTTCTTTTTTGTTTTTCATTTTTTCATTGCAAGACCCATTAGCCCGTCAAGCATATAGTGAAAATAATTTTTTCAATTCTCATAAACTTTATTTCTCTCTTTTAAAAATCATAACTTAAAACGTCTAATCTCTTAATTATGGGGAGACGGGGCGAAGCCTTCTGAAAAATGAATCATCAAAGTTCAGTCTAGACGATACCTCTTCAAATCGCTGGTGTTGGGGGCGGGTTAGCCTGAATCGGGCTCTTGAAAGCTGTGACGGGAAGCAGGTCAAACTAAAGCATCGAACCTAAACTCTTGGCGAAGACAAGCCCATGAAAACAAACATGAGTACGTAATGCATAACTGGTGGTCTTGGACGGCTAAAGTTATAAATATACAAGCTAGCCTAAATTCAAGTCCCACCCGGGTCTTATACGGGCCGGGACGAGGCCCAGATTAGATTGAATTACTGCCCGAGAAAATATAGGATGAAGATTGCCGGAACTAAACAAAGCTGTCGAAGACCAAACAAATTTAAACATTATTAAATGCTTCTGCTGCGCACATTTGTTTGCATTTGCATTTCTCCCGCAACGATCAGACGTGGGTGGGTTGGTGAGTTATTAGCTTCCACATGACCGTTCTTTGCAGTTATCATAAAAATCAGATATTTGAACATTCATTCTGGCATACACACGTATTCACAATGAAAGATCGATACATAATCCATTTTCAAGGTTTCGAAAGACCCAGAAAAGGGAAAAACCTAATCTGTTCGTTTCATTCATGAAAGAGGTATTGGCAGGAAATGAGCTTTATTATCAACTCCTATGGACAAAACAAATTCAGATACCAAGAAGAGACCGGTGCAGAAGGGAAGAACAGTTCATTCTGTCTCCAGGATGCCAAACTCCTCCTCCCATTGCCTTCTGCTAACAAAAAACCTATATGAAACAGGCACTGCCAGAACACCATGCACTCAGCACCTGTCAATTGGCTCTGTTCGGTCTTGCACTGCCAAACGCTCAGACACATCGGCCAGTGATTTGAGATTGCACTTGATCAGAGCCTCGACGAAATAACAAGTTTCATCTTTGGTATTCCCATCTGGTACATCCACCACAAATGACTCAATCACCAATGTTCCTGGTCTCCCATCAATGACCTCTGGATGGACACTAATGATCGAAGAATAGTTCTGTAAAGCGGAAGAATGATGGAAATGACAAAAATTTTAGCTCACTGCAGTTCTATAGGGGACACCTAATGCAAAAACCATGAAGAAGATTTCATTATAGAGGTAACTATCAAATGCAACATTTATAAGCAGCGTGTACTAAATGTGGGGTACGGCAACAGCAAAATCTAAACAATCCTCTGTTGATTACGCGAGAAAGAAACATTGCCTTATGGTACCACCACACAGAGAGTAGCAGTAACACAGGGTTCATAGCGCCAATGTCGAAGTAACTCAAGTCAATGGCCACAGGAGAATGCATGGAAAATTGCAACAGAATGGACTGCTGGATACAAGCATGACAAGCTATTTGGCAGAGACTGGAACAATTTTGCAGACCGAGCATATTAGTACATTTTTATCTCAAAACTACACGATCATCAGTGTAGTCTAAAAGAAGTTTTCGTCTTCCATTTAGTGTTAGACCATTTCACCGTGGATTCTCATGACCCAGTCTTTTTAGATGTCAAAGCTAACATCAAATTTGACACTCCAATCCTATCAAGTTTGACAGTCCAATCCTATCAAATTTATGGCATACTCAACTCCGGGCCATTGACACATTATAAGCCCGATGACTAGAGCCTCACTTGCACTCCAATCACGAAACTCCAATTCTGCATAAATCCAGATAACTTAAAAGGAAAAAGAAAGGATAGAAACCAAACTTGTACCTGGAGTCTATGATCTCCACCAACAATCCTAATGCTAAAAATATGCTCTTCATCATCCAACAACTCCAATCTCTCAGTACTAGTCGTAGCTGGCAGTCCAGACTTAACATTCACTTCCCTAAGGCTGCCAATCTTAAGGTCACCCTGCACAATGCACCTACTAACAAATGGCTTGTACTTCTGTGGTTGATCAAACCTCCTCACCAACGACCAGACCTGATCCATAAAGACACCATCAATCAAATCCACGAGAAAATAAATAATTACAACTGAATTTTTCACTTCATAAGTAACTCAACGTAATGGAAGTTAAGCCAATCAGATTCAGATCCCACCTGGGAAGATTTTCAAATTTAAGGCTTCCGCTTTGCACTACACAAAGTAAGCCCACTTAAGCAAATGAATGAATGAAAACATTCAATTCCTGAGACTAAACCAGATTCCAAACCAGTAAAAACTAATTAAAATCATATCTAATCCAATCAGAAACAACCCCACAAATCCTGTCGAATCACAAAAACAAATCCCCCAATAGCTAGCCAAATCGATCAACTCCAAGCTTGAAACTTTTGGGAAAAGAGTAAAAATTTTTTTAAAGAATAAAAAAACAGGGGAGCATAAAGAAGGGATTTTTACCAGATGAAGAGGAGCTTTTACGTGTTTAACGAGAGAGGAACTACACTGATTGGCCTTAACATCGTGCTTGTGGTGCCTCTTGATGTACTCCTCTTCCATCTTGCTACCACTAAAAGCGTTGCCATTTGCGGTGGCGCAACTGTTAGTCACCGCCATGTTGAAAAGAATCGAGCCAAAACGAAGAAGAAGGAGAACAACGACAAAAGAAATTCAAAAGATCGCCGGAAATGTCGGGGGATTCCGCCGTAGGGGGTGGAAGCACCGCCAGCTGCAGCTGCTGCTCCAATAGCTAAATGGTCCAGAGCTTCGTATTTCATAGTGTTTTTTATTTTTCTTTAATCCTTTTCTTTTATCGAGAAAGTAATAATAAGTATTGAAATTTGCAACTTGCCATTTCTTTATGTGTTGTTTATTGTTTGCTTTGGTGGTGTTGTTGTGGGTGCTGGTGTGCATGTTGAGGCAACTGAAAAGTATTGGTTGGATGGAGTTTGGCGATGGACTTTTTCTACAGCTTTGGATATAATTGATTGACATTGTAAAGGATTATGCTAATGTTAAGGTAGAACGACGCCGTCAAAACATTGATAGTTGACTTTTCTCTCTCTTGTTTTTCATTCTTCGATTGACCTTCCAAGAGATTTCCTTCCAAAAATTGTTTTAACAATTTTTTTTTTTTTCTTTTAAGGGAGAGAGAATGTATAGGATGGTCTTGGTTGGAAGTTTTGCACCCATAGTAAGTAATCCTAGTAGTTACAAATGGGCATCCCGTTACTTGATGTAAGTTTGGTAGAAGCTAAACTGGCTCTACTACTAGTTACGCTGCAGACTTTCCTCTTCTGGTCAAAATTGCCCTGCAACTGGGCTCCGCATGAACCCTTCTTTGGCCAATATTGCAGTGGCGTAAATTTCTGGTCACGCCAAGTAATGCCATCCACAGTTTGATGTTATGATTTCTGCGTGCAAACTCCAACGCGGAAAACAAGGCACATGGACTTCGAAAAAGCAGCAAGCTTTTTGAAAACGGGACTTCGAGAGAACGGCAGGCAACTTCAAAGTTAATTGCATGTTGTATGGAAAAGGGATTAAAAAAAAAAGAAAAAAGGAGGGGGGGTGTTAATTGCACGTTTGCTTGCTTGAGCGGTCTTTCTGGTTCTGCATGCATAAAGAGGAAGAAAAGTATATTCCTTCTTTTTTTCTTGTTTTTTTTTTAAGTCTTAAGAGAGGATCCGAACTCATGAAAAAATGAGGAATGGAGGCCTTACCCGATGACCAGCTCCTCTAAAAGCATATTCCAATTTGACAGCTTTGAATGTAACTTAATCTCTGGGTTGGGGGCTCCAACTTGCTAGTCCAATGTCAGTTATACCGCAGTTGGGTTTGTGAGTAGCCCTAGTCTTGGCGTTGGCCCGGCTTGAAGCTCCAGATACAGAACATATGTACACCAGAAGTTTTGTTTCACCAATGATACCTGGCATTCGTCAAAATAATCCAAGCTCAGCCCGCCCATTTCTTAGGCTTATAGGTTTGATAGACGGCCTGCACAAAGCCTAGCTGTCCCCTTGGTTAATTGGATAGTTGGCACGTGCCACTCTCTCCTCTCTTTTTGTTTGTTTTGTTTTTTTTTTTTAAATAAAAAATTCAATTTAAAATTTTAAATTATTATATAAAATTAAGAATATATTATATATTCAATTTTATAATTATTTAATTTAAAAGAGTTAAGAAAATATAATATTATGATAATATATTAATAAATTATTTAATTTAAAAATTAAAATTATTAGACGAAATCTACCGAATGTATTAGATATTAAAATATTACAATTTTTGCACTAGTTACGGAACAAATGAACCAGCAGTCACAAGCAACACAAAAAAGGGTGAACTTGCGCGAGGTGCACACACTTGGGGTTGCCATGCCTGATGAACATAGATTGAGCTGAAATCTCATGGGTATTCTTCCTGTCAGTTGGTCTCGCATCAGGCACAGAAAAATGGGGGGCACCATTATCTTTTTTTCTCAATGATTAAGAAGGATAGAATGGTAAATCACAAAACGTGCCCGTATTCACTTACAATCACCCAGCAGCTTGAGAAAGAAGAATCATATTTTAACCTCGAATGATTTGCATCATCTCTGCATGGTTTTATTATGCTGGCCATCATTGGAATTACCATTATTCATTAATCTTTTCTTAATTTTTTTTAATACCGTCAGATCTGAGCCGTTACCTTTCTGATCTTAACAAAATCGAATGGTCCTAAATATGCTAACAACAGTGGATATTCTGAAAAAGAAAAAAAAAAAAAAAGGTCTTGTAAGAAAACGAGGCCGAAAGGCCGAGGAACTTTCAAAACAAGCAGACTGTAATACGAACAGCAAATCATTGCCTTGGTAGCCCCATCAAAGACTACCGCTTAACGCTCAGCGCTAACAGATCGTGAAAGGACATTCAACGTCGCCTAACTGGCAAGAACCTCCCATATCAGCTCAGGGTCAAAAGATGGCATTTTCTCAAACAAACAGTCTTCAAGCTGCACATCCCACGGCACCATCACTGGACAGCCTGTGGAAACGGCGGGTGGTGAATTTTCAATCCTCAAAAACCCGTCTTCAGAAGCAGATGGAGACGCCAATTCGCTAAACCAATTTCCACCAAAAACCAATTGGGTCTGACATGATGACGATGACGGTGATGATAATGATGATGATGATGAGGTGTTTGGGTTTATCTTCACTAATTGATCATTCTCCGTGTCATTCATACCAACACTGCTCTTCTTTGCTGCAATCTTTTTGGCTCTCTCTCTTTTCACCTTCTGGCTGATGGCTCGAATCTTGGCATCTACTGAACTCTTCAAAGCATTCAATCTCGCAGAATCTGTGAATCCCAAGATGCTGGGATCCTTGAGATTTGGGAAATTCAGTCTTGCATACTCACCTCTAAGCTTACAAGCCGCAAGATCATAAGCATAAGCCGCAGCTTCTGCAGTATTATAAGTACCTAGCCAGACTCTCATTCTGTTCTGAGGAAGTCTAATCTCAGCTACCCATTTCCCCCAATGCCTCTGCCTCACTCCTTTGTACAGTTTCTTCTTAGTTGGAGCAAAATAACCGCTTGTACTCACAGAATTTTGACGTGGGTTGGTCACAAATTTGCGAGAAATTGAACTGTTTGTTCCATTGTCCTCGGAAAACTTCTGCAATAGATCTCTCTGGCGTAGATACACAGAAGAGCCTAAAGGCTCGATAACGGGGCTTGTAATGGTGCTCACCGGGGCACAATGTGAGAAAATTGAGTCCAAGGTGTTGGTGCTGCCTCCCATGAGAATCAGTTGTGAAAGCGAAGATCCAATATCGGCAGCGTTGCTGAATCCAAAAGAGAGGTTGATCTCTTGGATTCTTTCCATGATTATGGGAAACTTTAAGCAAAAGGCTTAAAAAGAGAAACCTTTCCTTCAACAAAAGCGAGAGACAAGCAAAGGGGACAGAGAAATGGTGCTAAGGATGGTAAGAACTACAAGGAAGAATAAAAAAAAAAAAAATTATCTTGTTAGAAAACAGAGGGGACCTTTTTGCTTGAAGCTGAAGCAAAGAAAGAATCAACAAAAGGGCGGAAATGTGGACTTGGAATCTGAAAAGCAGAGGCTACGAAACTCTGATGCAAACGCAAAGTATTAGGAGAGTTGCTGCTTGGACAGAAGAAATTGTGAGCTTTTTATTTTCTTCTTCGGTGGAGGGATAAAGGGTTTTAAATGGGGGAGCCGAGGGGGGGGGTGGCGGGCGTTGGGTTGCCATGCTGAGATCCAAGTTGGACCTATTCGTAGCTGCAGAGCAAAGGACACTCTAAATCTATTTCCAATTTTCCACGAATTTCTTTTCCAATCCACCCAGTGTGGACATATGCAAATTCCTATTCCTCTCGGACTTGGAATCCAAGTTGTAGGAAGTGTTGGTTGACCTGGTACAATGGCCACGCTGAAAATGGAAACTATATGTTTTTGGTCAGAGTCTACTTGGGAAGGGGGAAGTTGAGAGGACTAAAATTTGATATCACGGAAGGAAGGTTCTGGAAAAAAAATAAAAAAAAAAGTGTCCTAAACAAAATTTTAACACCGAATGCTTTCTTAAAAGAACGAGAGGCAGTTGTTATCTGTACGCCAAAAAAAAAAAAAACCACTTCTTCTATTCAACGAAAATCTTGTAGATCACATTTTTACTTTGTTATTGTGCGTGTATAAAGTGTTTTCGTTTGAATAAATATGTGGGTGATATTGGAATTGCGCCAGTCGTGTGGAAATCGAAAGGGTCTATGGACGGTGAAACGTCTGACTTCATTTTTTGTTTTTTGACTCTCAATAATCCCTAAAGTACGAACCCTTCGTGGCTAGCTTCTACAATATCACTTTTTCCGTATATTATTATTAGACAGAAGAGTTGGAGCTTCTGGCTTATATTGAAGGAAATAAAAACGTAAGAACTTGATATGGGGCAAGCTGTCGTCAAGCGGGACAGTAAAGTAGAACAGGAGATGATAAGGCTAATGGGAGTTGGACTTCCTAGGGTAGAGAAACCTTTCTGTATAAAAGCAATTTTTTTTTTTCTTGAAAAATTGTAGTTGTTGATAGTTGACTTCAGCATCAACTAAGGCAACATTCAATTTTGGTAAATGGCTTATTATACATGCAAATGATATGGTTTTTCTAATTACCTTTTTTTTTTTTTTTTGGATAAACCTACATTGCTAGCACGAGGCTCCATTGTATCTCCCCCATATTTCATGAAATGAATCTGGAGAATTCTAACATAAGACTATCAACTCACTCCACCTAATCTCAAGTTTATTGCAAATGAGGTAGTTTGTCTTTATTGTTTAAGGCTTTAGGTGCCTCTTTCTTGTTGTTTAAAATGCAAATTAAAAGCTATTGGATGACATTTCCGTGCATTTCATTACTAAAACTTTTTAACTACTTGGGTCTTCAAACGTCTAGATGGCATTTCACTTTGTCCCTACTCTGTTTTCGAAGTCCCGTGTGCTTCTTCAACCAAATTTCCTATAAAAAGAATGAGGCGTGTGCATATTGCACATTTGACTCTTCGATTTTGGCGAAACAAGCAATTAAAAGTATGGAAAATCTTCGTTGAATATAAAAGTGTTGAACACAACTCGACATAAATAATAAATATATATCATTATAATAATGTAAAACAGTAGTTAATCAAGTAAGAACAAAGCAAATAAACTGCATTATTTTATTATTTCTGTCTAGTTGTATTTATCATTTATGTGTTCGTTTAGTTGCCTCACAAATGTGATTCGTCTAATCTCAAGGGTTGTTTTGCAATTATATATATATATATATATATATATATATAATTTACGTGTACAAGACAATACCTCTAAATGCAACAAGCTATTTGGCATAAAACAGAAGGCCGAGAGTAATCAAACTTAGCAAGTGTCAACTCACCTCATTGATAGTTTCTTTTTATCAGAAATGGGAATCAATGCACTCTTGACATAAAATGGGAGAGTTAAAAAAAAAAAAAGAAAAAAAAGACATGAAATGGTAGGATCGCAAAAAGGGAATGATTTATCTATTGTATACTGTATATAAAATTACATGGTTACATTATAATATTTATGGTTATGTACCATATATTACGATCAGTATTGAATGTAATATAAGAAAAAAGTGATCATACTTAACTAATCAAACAAAAGAGTCGTCAATGTTAAGGATACAGAGGGATGTGCAGAGGGACAATACAGAAGGATATGCCCTGTGGGGATATAGGTGAATCACACTGACAACAGAGGATTGGGATTAGAGCGAGGACCATTTTGTTCGAAAGGGTCGTTTCTTGATAGACTCAGAAAGAGAAAAAGGAAACCGACCCACGTCAAAATGGGGCACAACGTGGTATGGTTGCATTACAGACGTAAAAGTAGAGTTGAAAAAGCTGATGGACAGAGGCTTTTGAGTTTTGGATGGTAAAGCTCGTGGAAAGGGCACACACGCAAAAACACATTCACATGTTGGATGGCCCAAAAAAGAACAAGGGCTTTCCATTATGTGCATGTGAACGAGCCTAACAATTACCCAGAAGTCAAAACTGATACAGTGCTCTTTCTCTCCATCTTCACAGTGCTCTTTCTCTCCATCTTCATGCTATTTATTAGGTGGGGCCTCACATTACTGTCCTTCCGTTCCAGATCCCTTAGCTCGTGCCTTCGTCCATCATTCCCATTTTGCCCTCCACCAGGTGCACCATCCTCGAAGTGTAAATTCCAGATGTCCATTGTCTTAGACTTCAGGAGGAACGATCACAACAAACGTTAAAGAAAAGAATGCTGTGTAAAATGTGTAGCAAATAAAAATAGCGTTGTAACATATGCATGGACTTCAGGAGGAACAGTTAGATTACTGCAGGAGTATTGATGGCCCAAAAATCATAACATTAATGTGTTAACAAACATGTATAGAAACAACAATTGAGTTATCATCAACTGCCTAGGCAAAACGATGTAAGTCATGGCATGGTTTGCAACCAACTGATACTTGGTGGTACAAAAACATGACACCTGCCGTCACAAAATTAAGATTATCTTTTATATATCTATCCATATATAACTTAAAAAAATTTTATAGAGACAAAAATAGATGTACTAAAAATATATATATAAAAAAATTCCCGAATTAGTGATTGATTTGACACATAAACCACACAATTGATTTATCTTCTAACAAATTTTGTTCTTGTATTTCTTGCTGTATTCATTTTGGGAAATAAAATTTTGAGAAGTTTTAAATTTTTATAATTAAATTTTAATTTTTTAAAAAAGTTTAAATTAGTTTTAAAAATTAAATTTTTATTCCATATAAGTATTTTTTTAACAAAAATTAGTCAAAATATTAGATATATAATTTTATTTTACGAATGCACTCAAAAAATACATTTTAAAAATAAAAAAATATGTATTTTACTAAATTTTCTTCTTTTATCTAATATCTAAAATTCAAAAATACTAAGAATTTTTCATAAATTTAAAAAAAATCAGAAAAATTTAAGATTGCTGTCTTTTTATTAAAAAAATGAAAAATTTTAGTAAAATATGTTAATAAATATATTTTTAGGATATATTTTAAATTTTTTATATTATTTTTATGATATCAAACTATGCATTTAAAAATTAATCAATTAATATCTAAAAATTAATGTATATCTAATAAAAATTTCCGAAGTTAAAATTTAATTTAAAATTTTTTTAGAAAATTAAAAATTCAATTATAAAAATTATTAAAGATTTAAGACTTTTAAAAAATTTACTATTTTACGTCGGTATCAAAACCGCAGAAATTAATTATTATGTACAATCGGAACCTTTAACGATGGGTTTTGGGGTCATCTTGCCCTAATCTCACCGTAGGATATGATAGGACAGGACGGGAGACTTTGAGATGTTTTCTCGGTTTGTGGGCTTTGGTCAGGAAACACAACCCCCGCGAGACAACGCCGACTAAACAAGTGGTCCCATCGCCCTGATATAGACACGTCGCCCTCGGAAGGGTCCACGTGTCATTTTCTCATCGCATCTCCCCGCGAGAAAAGATTCCCTCAGGTTGAACTGACCACAGAACTCTGCAGTCTTCATGCTGATACGACGACGCTTAAGCACGAGTGATGTCATGAGTGATGTCATTTTTATGATCACCCAATGGGATTTCATCAGTAAAGGAGCTTGGGATTCAACGCCAAATTTTCAAGTTTGTTTAATAAATGAGGGAGGTCTGATTGAGACGTCAAAACTCCACTCAACCCCACTAGAGTTGTAGTTCTAAGATCAGTAGCGGCCATTGGCGAGAGCTTTTAAGAAAGGCGAAAAGCTAACAATGAGAATGGTGCGAAATTGCTTCCGCTTTTTTTGACTTTAACACTTACCAATTTTAGAGTTCAGATGTTAGATTTATTATTAATTTATTATTATAAATATTAATTTTTAAAATTAAATATATTTATACGAATATTATTAATATATTTAAATTCATAAAAATTAAAATTAATAATATATCTAAAAAACTTATTTTATTTTAATAACTAATTTTTTTAATTAATTTGTATTGTAATCATATATTTTTAAATAAAACTTGTATATCTACTAAAAAAATACTAATTATATATATATCTATATATAATTTTGTATATTAAATTAAATATATTCATTAATATATGAATTATAATTCGAAATTATAATTTTTATTATTGTAATAACATGTAAAATATTTTTTTGTAGTAATTGAATTATATTATAATTAATTTTTTAATAAAATATTGTTTAAAAATATTATTGCATCATTAATTAAAAATATTTTATCACTTGAAGCATGTGAAAATTCCACAATTAGCAAGTACAATTAATTCTCGTTCTCTATCAAATCATTTTCGCCTTGTTATCTACTTGCGAACCAGCGCAGCAAAAGGGTCAAACATAGCGTTAGATGGGAACAGAAGAATGCGTGGTGACTTGCGTCTCATCTCCAGATCAGTCCTCACCCATTTACTTCTAATTGTGCTGTCTTGGTCATCTGGGGAACACCCTGAAATTTATATTGTTATTATTATGCTGCAAATATACTTTGTACACTTGGTCGGTTCGATTTTCTTCAACACTACCACCTGTTTTTCCCAGGAAGTGGACCCGCTCGGTCCTCCTTACTTGTTTTTGTATGATTATCAATTATCATCTCTCTCAAAATAAAGCGGAAAATGGAAAAAAAAAAAGTTCAAAAAAGTGCGAATAATCTGATTAAACTTTTTTTTTTTTTTAAAAAAAGAGTTGAAACCAATAAATTCCTAAGTTGGCGTTCATTTCTTTGCATTATAATAGCAAGACTCCATATAAATTTGAGATTTAGTGAAAATGAAATTTAAAATTTAAGTTCATTCGTTGACACATGGATAATTAATATACAAACATCTGAAACCCTAGCAGTAAGCTTCAAAGACTTGAGCACCTAACCAAAGTCAAAAACCCATACTCATTTAATAGCAGTAACCTGTTTTCCTCAGCAGACTTTTGAGTTTGTGTCGCTATTATTTAAACCCTCGAATCAGGGTAAGTTGACTTGTGCGCTCAGCCAGCACTTACGCCTTGTCGATATGTCGCCTTTAGCTCGCTGACAAATTTTGGTGTATAAGCCTAAAGGGTTCTATCATCATCTAATGTATTTGGATTCTGATGTTGCCACCTAAAAGGAAAAACGGGATGCCATCATACATACCGTTTTAGGCAACCCCTCACGTCTCAGATACATATCTGAATGCATAAAAATTTATAAAGTGGGCCATTTGTTAATCAATTCAATAAAGGAAAAGACAAACGGGCAGAATTGGTTTTGTGGCTCCAGGGTTGAGCTAAGAGGCAAATTTTATTAAATTTGTATGTGTGTATGTGTATATATATATATTATACATATTTTTCAATTATTATTATGTAAAATTTTATTAAATTAATAAAATTATAAATATTTATATAATTATTTCATAATATTATTAAAATTATGGTGCTTGACCATGGTCGAGAGGAAAGTGGAGAAGGATAACCTTTTGGTTTTGTATAATTATCTACTCAAATGGATCGCATGGGGCTGAGACGATGGAATTTATCCCCCACATGAAGAGGGCATTGCAATGAGAGGCCCTTCCCACGCAATCGTGAATGGGTCTGCACCAAAGTGTTAGAAGCGGGCACGTTGATAAATATGTCCCAAGGCCCATTGCAAGCGAGCAGCGTCTGTGGTCCACTTTGTTATCCAATTTTCCGTGTCTTTATTGTGCGTTAGCCTTCCTGTAACAATCGATGTAACCCAATGGCCATCGAGCATCAAACTAGACGACCCAAAAAAAAAAAAAAAAAAACAAAAGCCCCCCATAATTCCCTTATTTTCCTTCATTCTATCCTTTTTCCCTTGATTAAATTGGAAGAGGAGAGAGCATTGGGAATTCAACTGCTTTCATTTAATCATGCATTCAGCCGCTAAAACATTACAGTCACGTAAATATAACATAAAGTGTCAAGGAAGTGAATTAGAAATTTTCTTGAAAAATGAGTGCATTTGCACTTGCACCCACAAAAGTCCATTTAATCAAAGCGAATTGTGTCAAGGCATTGCATGCTAAGAACATTACTAAATATGTTGCGTTAGATTGAATGTTTATAAAAAGTAAAAATGCAACATACGAACGCAAAATCAACAATCAGCCATATGGATCACCTTCTTTGACCGTTTTCACCTTCCTTTTTAGGCTCTCGTTTCCCTCTACCTTGATTTTGGGCGAGAAAATGAATTGATTTTTTTTTTTGGTGCATGTGATAATAACCACCAAGGGCTGCCAGGGGCATGTGAATCGGGGGACGACGTGTCGTCTTCCAACTGGACCACCTCGCGTAGCACGTGCAGTCGCATTCCCGCCTTGTTGTCTTCCTTTGCTATCCATCATGTATTGTATGGAGAAAATGTCTCAGAGGGGGCGGGGACATCACATGGTGGGCCCACGCACGTGCTCTCACATGACCAAGATTTAATGCGACACGTTGACACCGCTGTCCCCGGACTCAATGGGCAAGGAAGTCACCGTTGATTGCGAGGAGACAACGTGTCCGACGGCCATCTTTGGGTAGCCGGGTCCCACAGAATAGGGTGCAGCCGTGATTTTAGGAACAAGACGACGGCCTTTCGCATTTTATGTTTTTTTTACATCTATTGAAGCTCTTATTGTATTATAAATTACATAATAAAATAAATTTTTTATTTTTTAAAATTATAACTTAAAATTTTAAAAATTGAAATTGAAATTTTTAATTATTAGAATATTTTTTAAAAAATTCATATTGCATTTTTCTTATCCATTTGTATTACTCATGAAACTTCAAAAAGTGAGAAGGAAAATGAAAGTTCAGAAAAAAAAAAAAAAAAAACAAAACAGATTCAATAGTTTTATTAGGTTTGGTGGTGGAAGGTTGGAAAGGGCCGAAAAAAATAAAGATTGGTTATTTGTGTCCACTCCGGGCGAGATGCACGTGATCTGGCAAAAGAAACCATAGGAGTGGGCTCAAAAATCCATTGCAGGCATTGGGACAAATTATAATCGGAAGCTGCGATTTTGGTCGGCATTTAGATTCCTTTCTCAATCAAGAAGTGAACCTTTGTTTAGTTTTTGTCTTGGATTTTTTTTTTTTTGTAGCATCTTTTTAGTCAATTTTTACAGCTAAAGATCTAAAAACTCTGATATTTTATTTCTCAATTTGAAATTCTTTTATCTAATTTGTCTTTTTTTACTAAAAAATTCATTAAATTATGAATTATCTGATGAGAGTGACTTTTCGCATAAAAAAAATTTATTGGTGAATTTTTATTAAAAATATAAATTTATAAAACCTTGATAACCATTCTCACTTTCCATTGATTTATACATTGCAGTACATATACAATTCTAGATAATATTATACATTTGAATAAGAAAGGGATAAAGCTATTATAACTGACAAGAAACAAAGCTAGTATGGATATTAGCATGAAATTCTAATAATTTGTCAACATTTATCATATCATAGTGATATGGTAAATATAAACATATTATTCTTAAATTATGATTTTATACGACTTAGTTAACATCTCGTATCACGAACAAAAGAAAGTCAATGTTATCATAGATTTTGAATATTTATGCAATTTCAAAAATATTTTAAATGGATGTAAAAATAAATAAATAATTGAGACATATTTGAATTATGGGGTTTAATTTTTTTTTCTTTGATTTATAAGTAGCGTCAATGACCGACATTTGTAGCCACACAACCAGTTTTGGAAGGCACGTTGTCTCTGTTGATGCCTGATGGTTCATTTCTCCGATGTCTTTGTATATTTTTGCTCGACATTGCATATAGGACCCTAATCAAAGTTTTGCATGAGATCATACCAAATTGTCTTCAACGAAAATCTCCCATAGCTTATTAAACTAAGGCTTATTAAGGAAAGCACAACGACACCGGAGAGACACGACCCAAGCTAAAGGTGCAATAATAAGAATCCCCCCTTCCAAAGCTTCATGAAATTAAATGAAAGCATAATAAATCCTTGTCGCTGAAAAGAGCCACTCACGGGCAATTAAATTGTGGCTTTAGTTAGCTTTTGACCCACCATGAAAATGACAAGAAATTAATGCCCGTCTCTCTCTTACAATGAAGTCATTTTGCTAAGCTCGCAGACAAGGGGTGATTCAGTTTAGTTAATTCGAAAGGTTCTCCCTTTCTATGCCAAAAGACAATGATGATTGGATGTTTAATTAGACAAGAAATCCTTAGAGCAAAGGCGTTCTGCTTTGTCGGATTCAATCAAGTTCTTTAACCCTTCCAGGAAGATAACTAATCTATGGTCTCTCATCATTTACTTGTCTTAAAGATGGGTGAATTACATCCAAGACTGTTAAATTTTCTAATTCTAGTCTCAATTTCTTTCCATTCTATATTTTGCCCATACCTTTTTTCTAATGAGTGACTGAAATGGTCTGCAAGCATTATTAGTGCTGGATGCATTGACCGAAGAAAATGGACAAAATTCGAGAGAAGGCTGAGAAAGATGACGACAGAAGTATGGAACAGAAAAATGTGCAATGTATGCTGGGAATGATGGTTACAGGTTTGTCCAGGCTCCAGAGATGACTTCAAAACACGATACATTTTTCAACTCATCTCTTTTAGGGAAGAAGGTCTCCAATTAATTTCCTAGATTTCTCCGTGATTAGCTCACTCCATAAGCCCGGTTACGTATCCTTTGTCAATCTACCAGGATTTGCGCTTGGAACAACCCTATTTTTCACCCAACTAATTGGTTATATAGATTTTTTGGGGACAGATAGTAGAATTTTATAATTTCTTGAGTTGAACTTTAAATCTTCTTCATTTGACTTCTTCACTTAAAATATCACCAAAAAAGTCTTTCTTCTTTAATAAATTATAAGCAACAAGTTTATTTGCACGTAAGAAAAAAATTAACTGAAGATTAATTATATTAACCGTCATTTGAAAAAGATCATCACCCAAATAATCTTGTTATACTTAATTAAATCAAAGGTGAGTCTTAGTATAATAAAAACATCTATTGTGGCATTGCAATTACAGAGTTTCTTTGCAACAATGAAATTTAAATTATGTATTTTTGACTTTTCTCCAAACTTCTTAAATGGGAAAGTCTCTAGGAGGCCTCTTTTTGATACTTCAGGAAATCAAATGAATATCTATATACTATGTGAACATTAGTAAAGGGATTTGTGGGGCCTGCAAAATTTTTGCAGCATATAGCGAGGGGGTTTAATAAGGCCCCTCCCGCCATAAAAGCCTTTCACCCTTCATCAGTCTCAAAGGGCAGACATGCCCGTATCATATGAGATCAATATAGGCCCATGTGTCTCTAATAAGGACATTATCAAACACGTGTAAGGTGACCCCAAATGCTCCATATAAGATATTATAGTATTCTACGCGTGGTAAGCCTTTTTACCCTTTGTATTTGTAGCTCCACCAACGTGCGTTAGTAAAGATAAAAGCTTGGAACCCAATTGCATGCGTGTTAGATGGATCGGGACCTATGTTGGTTGCTTGCAATGTCACAATTATGGCAATTGGATCATGTTTTGTTTTCCTTTCAGGTCACAAAAGCTGATAATATCTCATTTTGGAACACCGCCATGTAGCCAAGATAGTGGAGGATAGGATGGAGAAGCCGTCAAGAAGAAGAAGAATAACAGAAGGGCAGTGGCAGATTGCCTTAAAGGACGTGAATTGTTGTCCAAAATCGGTATTCCATTGCTAGATTCTTATCTCTAACGATTCAAAGTTAAGCTCAAGTTGCACATTATGCTTTATTCTCGCTCGGTAAAGATAACGAAACAGAAAGAAGACTCAATTATGGTAGCAGATAAATTCCATAAAACCAATTGACATAGACAAATACAATGATACCTACCCCATCCATTGAATTGGCTTTGGGAATTATGGTTCTAAACCATAAAAAATTATGGTTCTGAACCACATTACCGAACAGAAGAATCCCATGTGTCGATTTTGCCAATAAAGTTTTGGCAGAAACAATTATGAACCATTAAATCAATTCTTTATAAGTCTACTCTGTTGGGTAGCTCTGCTACTTGCTTACCAGAGTGTAATTGGCGCATCTCTGCCGCCCTCAGCAGGTCCTACCAGTGCTCTGGTAAGCTAATAAGGCCAGCGAGCGCTACCAACCTGCTATTGCCGAATTTCCATTTAATGAACTGTTAACATTTAACAACTGTTTCCTTTCTATCAAGTCTGCAAAGAATGGTATAACAACAACAACAAATATTTGATTTTAATCGAAGCCAAATATATTAAAATTTTCTTATTATTATATTTTAGCATGAATTGAGTTTAATGTTTATGATCTTTCTTAATTAAATATTGTTAAACGAACTTGAGTTAATTCTCTCAATCTTATCTCACCATGTACAAAAATTTTGTTGTCTTCTTAATTACATATTTTGTAAGTAAACTTAATTGCATATATTTAATTTTTTCTGAGTCCTGGCTCTGTGAGAATCTTGTGCAATGTAACACCCTATTTGTTTGTTAATTCGTTAGTATCAATGTTTTAACCAAATCTTTCCTCTCTCCGGATCAAATTTATTCTTGTTAAGGACTGGCATCTTCTTTCCAGAAATTTTCAGTTTGTACATAATGTTGGCCCTTGTGAAGATAGAAGAAAGAGACCCTGACTAAAAGACATGAAGCACATGCACCCCCTGGCAGCGCATGTTACCAATCTTCTGTTTCAACGAGGCTTCAGTGAACTGTACATTAGTACATATATTAATCGCCTGTTCTTGTCAGCCTCTCCATACCGTCCAGCCAGGGTATGCTTTTGGCTAAAATCTAATTCATTTCGAAAAAATCATCGAAAAAAATTGATCTCCAATCAAAATCCCAACGTGACTCGCCGAAACGTTTTTCTAATTTATATTTGGGGGAAGCCGTCTAATTCCACGTGGAGTTACTTGGTTTGTTCACGGAAGACGACTCGCCAGGTTTGACGAGTAAATATTCGAGTTCCAGGGTTCAATTGACAATGAGAGTCTCGAATGGGCTGAATATATTGAGCCCCAGGAAAAACAAATGTCGAAGAATACTGTCATAATTAGAAATTATTATGATGGCGATATCTTAGTTATTCTTTTATTTTCAAATTTCAATCTTTATGGTCATGGGTTAGGAAAAACACTCGCCGCATAACTTACTGATACGCTTTTTAGTTTTTTCATTTCAGAAAATAATATATAAAAAACAAGCAAAAAGCACCCCCAAGAAATGAGTATCCAACTACTAATCTGAATAGATTTGTGGGCATTGACTACTCCAACCACATTAGGTAGTCTATACTAAAGAATGCCAATGTTGACTAGAACAACACATCGAATGTTGGGCAGCATACCTATAATCTCGTTAATCAAGCAACAACTTATGGGTGGTAGGCCATCGAAATTGTTAACACTAGACCCGCAGCTCGGAAACCAGTTGAACTAGAACTAACAATGTCCCATACGTACATTTGAAATTTGAATAATTTGACCAATTATGTGAAGTGATATGACAAAGAAAGTGCGGAGTGTGAACCTTTGAAACTTTGAATTGGAGGATAGCGAAATCGCAAATGCTCAAAGTTTCCATAGAGTGGCCAGCACCATCCATGGTAGTAATTTAATAAAAATTTGATGTTTTCTTTCCATTAGTATTAATTTGAATATTTTAATTCTTATTTTTATTATTTACTCTTAAATAAATAAAATTTAAGTGTGTATATTATAATTTAAATAAGTGAGTTAAATTTTAAATTGATCAATATTTCATTTAAATATAAAAATAATTTATTTAAATTTAATAATATTTTAATAATTATGTTTATAAAAATTAATTAAATAAAAATATTTATAAATAATTTTAAATTTTAATTTATATATAATAATATATAATATATTTATTATAAAAGTTTTTAATATTAAATTTTTTTTTAAAAAAAAAAAAGAAGAAGAAAAGAAAAGAAGAAAGAGTGGATTGGCTCCCATAAAATACCATAAAGAGGAAGCAACCGCCTGGGACAGTGGGTACTATTTTAGGGCACCTTGTTATGACCTTGACGGACAAAAAGATTTCCCATTTATGAAGGCAAGGCTAGGAAGCCTTCTCGGTAGTCATTTCATGTCGGACACTTGCAGAAGTCCCAACCTTTTTACGAAGGGGGAGCCATCGCGAAAGGCTGCACTAAACTCAACGACCTTTTCACTTGCATTAAATGTAATAAATAATGTATACCACACATCCATATAATTTACATATATTTTATGAAAAAAAAATTACAATATATGAATAAAGTTGCCAATCTGACTTTTTTTCTTCTCAACTGTACAAATGTCCATAAAAAAGAGAGGATGCCTCTAGGGCACTTTTTCTTTTGTTTTTTCTTTTTTTGGGACACAATCACTGCGATGTATTATTAGGGTCCATTAATTAATTAATTAATTAAGTTATTATTGCTTCGCTTCATGTCGAACCCAAAATCAACTTTGATTTGCAAAGATCTCTCTTGTTCGGTATAGCCCACACTTGGCGGGACCCATGTTCGGAGGCAATTTACCATAGCTCCGGGCGATACGTGGCAAGATCAGAGCGGCAGACTGAAAAGACACCGGCTGGAGAGGTTGTCATCGGTGAAAGTACTACGTGGGTACCACCGACGGCCGGTGACGTGGAAGTGTGGCCCGAGGCCGTCGTAGAACCGTGGCCAGCCGGTCATTGCGGAGGCCTGCCTCTTTGACATGGATTACGTGGCAAGAGGACCCCGCTGTGCTTTCATACTTTTGTAGTAGTCCAACCACATTGGAAAACAGACAGGGGCCGACTGAGTTTACTGTCCCGGCCGGGCCTTCATTTTGATAAAAATTATTTTTCTTAATTTAAAATTTTCTGTTTAAAAATATTTGATGTGCAATAATGATAATAGAATGTGTAATTAACTTAAAACAAAATATATTTTTTGATAAGATTGTTGTATAGGCTATCACACTTGTTTGATATTCTATTATCCTAATAGGTTGTTTGAATTGTATGAAAATGATAGGAATAAAAAGTGATAAAAAAGAAGAAAGTTAGAAAAGAGAAAATTGTTGTTGTTTAGGAAGTGAGTAGGGGATGAAAATGACGCGAAAAATATGAGAACTTACATGCCTAATGAACTTTGACTCCTCTTTATTCCCTTTTTTTTTTTTTCTATTTGTCATTTTATCTTTTTTTTTTCCTTTTTGTAGAAGGAGAATATATCTATTTTCCCCAAGTTTAAAACTATACTTTATCAATAAAAAAAAAACAAAAAATACCGGAAAAGTTAAAAAAGGACAAGGCAAAAAAGGAGAGATAAGATTTTATCTCTTCTCGGCGGAGACCGTTGATTGCGGTTCGGAAATAAGATGATTTTGTCCAGACCCCTTTCTTATTAGATTTCTCTTCGTCAGTTTGGCGTAACGGAAAAAATTTAGTGATAATGTACCGAAAAGACCGTATTAATTGACCGTTGAGGTGGGGTAATTTAATAACAAAATTATTTAATTAAAAAAATAATATAGGAGTCGTTAGATACTTTTTAACGGTCAAGCTTTTTCTCTATTCTCCCAAAAAAATAAATAAATAAATAAAGGGGTAAAGAATTGTACGATCACGGGGTCAATGGATAGTTTGCCCGAAGCATGCCGCGAGATTGACCCGTCCATACGAAATAGTGTTTAACTGGCTAATTGTCAGTGGCTTATAAAATCAATTCCAGCAGGCAAGGTAAAAAAATATAAAAAAAAAAGGATTAATGTCGACTTGTCGGATTTGCTAACCCTTGGCTGCTGGTGATCAGTCTTTTCTGCAATGCTGATCGGAGCTCATCCAGTAATTTGAAGATGAACCAATTAAGAGGTTCGAAGATTTTTTGTTTTTACAAAGAAAATGGAAAGACGGAGCAAATATATATATATATATATATATATAAGTTGGGTCACTATATCAAAATATAAAAAAGAAATTTCATAAATAATAAAAATTATTTATCATTCTAATATATTAGAGTGTAAAATATATATTTAATTTGATTAAATTTATCAGGGCATCAATTATCGTAAAATCATTGTTACATAACAAAACTTGTAATTCACAATATATTGATACAACTGGATTATGTCTTGCATATAAATAAATTAGATATAAATTGACTTTTATATTTTATATTAGATATGAAAAAAAAAAAGATCCTAAGTGTATTAGTTTTGTGCACACCGATAAGCTGTATTTTGTGAAAAAAATAATTATGTATAACAGTATATTTATAATATTGTGTGTGTGTGTGTGTTTTTTTTTTTTTTTTGATATAGGTAATGGCTTTTTATTTGAACATAAAAACTCACAGATGTTGTAACGGAAAACTTAACATGGCTAAACAATGTACAATGATCATAAATGAGATCTTCTATCAACCGTCTCGACGAGGCCACTAATCCTTTAATTTTGATACTTTTCTCCCTTGGCTGTCTCTTTTTTTGACCGTTTTCCAGTTTTTAACCTTTTATCTGATGCTGAATGGGCTTAAAGTAAAAATATTTGTACAAAGTATATTAAATCCACACCGACCGTTCGGGTGAGTAGCCAAAGGGCATCCACATGACCTTGTTCTTTTCCCAACTGTATCAGTCGTCCTAAAGGGAAATTATTCACGAAAATGGAAAACAGAGAGAGAAAAAAATAATAAGCAATTTGTAATAATAAAATAATGTTCATTAATTGAGCTCTGCCAATTTCTGGCCTGTTGGCACCATCCTTTCCTGCTCGATATATAGATGCTCGTGCTCCTTCACATCGTCCCTCCCCATTCCCTCTCTTCCTGTCCCCAGTTTCTCTTGTTGTCGGGTTTATCGGAAGTTTAAATTGATAAGCCAAACCAACATTGGCATTTTTTTGCCTTCTGCCGGCATCTGGGCTATTTATTCTTGAGTGAAACCATTAATTGTATCTGTGATTTGGCGTTGTTTTGGATTAATCTATGGTGAAGTCCGTGAGGCTCATTTCAATGGCCCCTCTGCTTCTGCTTCTCTGTCTCCCAGTTGCTATTGCTGGCCATGACTATGGTCAAGCTCTCAGCAAGAGCATTCTCTTCTTTGAAGCTCAAAGATCTGGTTACCTTCCCCATAACCAGCGAGTTACTTGGAGAGCCAATTCTGCCCTCAACGATGGCAAGGCTAGTGGGGTAAGTTCCGAATGCCATTTCCTAAGGTTTCTTAATTTAGTAGAGTGCAAGGAAAGTCCTAAACACTAAAACCCCATTTCAATTATTGTCGGAATTATCGCAGGTGGATCTGGTAGGAGGGTACTATGATGCAGGAGACAATGTGAAGTTTGGGTTGCCAATGGCGTTCACAGTTACAATGATGTCCTGGAGCATAATAGAGTATGGCAAGCAAATGGCTGCAAGTGGTGAACTTGGTCATGCCATGGAAGCTGTTAAGTGGGGAACTGACTACCTCATTAAAGCTCACCCTCAGCCCTATGTTCTCTATGGAGAGGTGGCTTTCACTTCATTTTTGTTGATTGGTTTCACTTTTCCCAATTAAAAAAAACAAAAAAAGCTTTTTGTTTGCTAATGCATTCTTCTATTGGCTACTGCACTGTGCTTCTAGTCCCTTTCTCTTTTAGCCCAACTTGTAAATGGAACTTCAATTTTGAAGTTGAAGCCATGTCTGGGGAGACAGATATTTTTACATTAGCCATTTAATGGTGTAACCTGACTACTGCTAACAATGCCTTCATTCCAATATATAAGTAATGGTGTTGCTCTTTTGCCCCATTTAAACGGGATGTATTATAAATTTTAAGGTTTTAATTTCCTGGTCAGGTGGGAGATGGGAACACTGACCACTACTGCTGGCAAAGGCCAGAGGACATGACCACCGACCGTCGGGCATACAAGATCGACCCAAGCAATCCTGGGTCTGATCTCGCCGGTGAAACTGCCGCCGCCATGGCCGCCGCTTCCATCGTTTTCCGCCGCTCGAACCCCGCCTACGCCAATGAGCTTCTCACTCACGCCCGTCAGGTAAATTTTATTTGTTTTTCCTTATAGAACATTTCGAAAGACCCAAAAAATATATAATAATAATAATAATAATAATAATAATAATAATGAACAAACGAAGAACGTTAGATAGGGTTTTGGTCTGCTGATGGTCGGCGCATTCTGGCCGGTATATGGGCTGACTACTGCACCGGCCCAGCAGACCAAATACCTTTTTCGTTGTTCGAGCAAGGCCTCGGTAATTGGTATAGTAAATGGGCAGTTGGGTTACCTCGCTTTTGTTGTCAGGCTCCATTAAGTTTGTCCCTGTCACCCTTGCTTTTATGGCACAAATTTGCACATTTCATAACAGAAATGATAAAAGAAGTATTTGGGTTTTCCAGCAGAACGATATTTAATGAAGTCATTGAATGATAGTTGTTAACAATATCTTATTTCTATCAAACATGCATTTGGGGTTCACCGAGAATTTGGTATTTGGGAATTGCCCATTTGGCCAATACTTACAAATCTATTTGCAACCGGCGAATTACCAGGAATTTGGTATTTCCACATTTGCCTTTTTTGTTTTTTTTAATTGTCAAAGAATAGGAATCTATAACCTACAATTTGGTAGCCGCAGACTAGAAGCGCAAGAGGCCATAGTCAATTATAATAATTCTCTTTTTTGTTTTTTTTTTTTTGCCAATAAATTTGCGCTCCATTTAGAGTAAAATACACTGTTTTTCAAAAATGTAACTTATTGTTAATGAATTTTTAAAATATAACAAATTTTCGCATTTAGAATTTTTTTTCGGCGCACGTGTTGCATCGTGGGGGGGGCGGGCGTGGGCAATTTCTAATTTTTATTTATCGATCAAGGCCTCTTAGGCCGTACAGATTGGTCTATGCTCTTGAGATCTAAACCGTCCACGTGTTGACCCATACAAAGTGGGAACTAAGTTTTCTGTGTCACGTGTGAACGCTGTCGGTGGTCTCATCTCCTCCGGACAGCCGCACATCACTCACATGTTCCTGTTTTTAGCAAAAGCAATATTGATCGAATTACGTGGATTGCCACTGATGTTTCCTTTTGTTTATTTATTTATTTATATATTCCAGTTATTCGCCTTTGCGGACAAGTACAGAGGCAAATATGATAGCAGCATTACCGTGGCCCAGAAGTACTACCGATCTGTTAGTGGCTACAATGTGAGAGAATAAAAATTTAACACTTTTTTGAACAGTTTTAGTTTTTAAAATTCTGAAATTCACCCTAGCACTGTGTAAGAGTATTGGAAAATTTTAATTAATTGACATATTTTGTATTTGGGGGGGGGGGCTAATTTGTAGGATGAGTTGCTGTGGGCAGCTGCGTGGTTGTATCAGGCAACTAACCAGCAGTATTACCTGAGCTACCTTGGAGACAACGGTGACTCATTGGGTGGAACTGGCTGGGCCATGACTGAATTTGGTTGGGATGTCAAGTACCCTGGGGTCCAAACTCTCGTCGCCAAGGTATCAATCTTTTTAACCCTGCCTGCTCTTTCCTTATCGTAGTGCCCACCATAAACAAAGTCCTCCGCAACCATTGGATTCATTTGATAAATCTTAAATTTATTTTTTTTTTTAAATAAAGAGATGTTAAAAAAGAAGAAAAGATAGCAATCACCTATAAATTTATTTTGCTTCCAACAAAGCCTATTGTATAATTCCTGGTTAAATATTTTGCTTGGAATTCAGTTCCTGATGCAAGGCAAAGCTGGCGGCCATGCACAAGTCTTCGGAAGGTACCAACAGAAGGCCGAGTTCTTCATGTGCTCGTTGCTTGGAAAGGGTAGCCGAAATGTTCAAAAAACTCCCGGAGGCCTACTTTTCCGACAGAAGTGGAACAACATGCAGTTTGTGACCAGTGCCTCCTTCCTGGCTACCGTTTACGCTGATTACCTTACTTCAGCTCGTAGAAGCTTGCAATGTTCTGCTGGCAGTGTCGCCCCATCTGAGCTTCTCTCTTTTGCGAAATCTCAGGTAATGCTTTTTTTTTTAGTGTCTGAATTTGGCATTCATGTGTGTGTGTGTGTGTGTGTGTGTGTGTATTCATATATATACTGATGTATAATTTGATGTTACACAATGTAGGTGGATTACATACTTGGAGACAACCCAAGAGCCACAAGTTATATGGTGGGTTATGGGAACAACTATCCGCAAGAAGTTCACCATAGGGGTTCCTCAATTGTTTCCATTAAGGTCAACCCTACATTTGTTAGCTGCAGAGGAGGATATGCCACTTGGTTTAGCAGGAAAGCTAGTGATCCAAACCTGCTCACTGGAGCTATTGTTGGTGGCCCTGATGCATATGATGACTTTGCTGATCAAAGAGATAATTATGAGCAGACAGAGCCTGCTACTTATAACAATGCTCCAATTCTTGGCATTTTGGCACGATTAAATGGTGGTCATGGCGGGTACAACCAGCTTCTCCCAGGTATTAACGCTTCGTGACCATTTGATCATCCTTTTACATCCGTTGCTCTCATTGATTTTCTGATTTCTGATCAATTATTATGTGGTTGTTTCACAGTTGTGGTTCCAGCTCCTACCCAACAAAAACCAGCACAGAGACCCAAAGTAAATCCAGCTCCAGGTACGCTATTAGTTAAGAAAAGTTAACTCATTGGTTATGAAACTAATCTATATTTGGACAGTGAATTCTAACCGATCAGGAGCCTCTCTTGCAGCTTCAATTCCTACTCCAATTTCCATAGAGCAGAAGGTGACTACTTCTTGGAATTATAATGGGAAAACTTACCACAGATATTCCACCGTCGTGACTAACAAGTCCGCAAAGAATTTGAAGGATCTCCAGCTTTCAATCTCTAAGCTTTATGGACCTCTTTGGGGTCTGAGGAAATCTGCAAATTCCTACTCTTTCCCATCATGGCTCAACTCTTTACCTGGTGGAAAAAGTCTCGAGTTTGTGTACATCCACTCGGCCTCTGCTGCGGATGTCTCCGTTTTAAGCTACGACTTAGCCTGAAAAAGCGAAGAAATTCAATTGCTGAAAAGGGAGATTTGATCATAGCTTCCGTGTTTGTAATGTAAGAATTGTGCAGCCATGAGCAGAAAAAAGAAAAAAAAAAGAAAGAAAAGAATTGCCTATCCTAAAAGGTCCGTTTTTCTCCTTTCGGGTATTAGGTTTAAATAAGCTTGAAGCATGGAGGGCGAAAGGTGAGAAGAGACAATTAAAAAGGAGCGCTCATCCTCTTTCTCCTCCCACATCACTATTTATATAGACAGGTCTGATGGAGAGATTTAAAGAGTGAGAGTTGGGAAGTGAAAAAATTTACTTCTCAATAGATATCAAGAAGTCTTTTCTTTCTCTGTACTTCAAAACAGCATGTTTTTACTCTCTTTTTGTGTTGTGTGGTATGAAATTGTCCTTGGTTTTCATTTTTTACTCATTATTTTCTGCTATGTAAACGAGAAAAAAAAACAAAAGATGAAGGAACCACAGATCTGGGCTTTCACTATTATTATTTATATAGACAGGTCTGATGGAGAGATTTAAAGAGTGAGCTTGGGAAGTGAAAAAATTTACTTCTCAATAGATATCAATCAAGAAGTCTTTTCTTTCTTTGTACTTCAAAACAGCATGTTTTTACTCCCTTTTTGTGTTGTGTGGTATGAAATTGTCCTTGGTTTTCATTTTTTACTCATTATTTTCTGCCATGTAAACGAAAAAAAAAAACAAAAGGTGAAGGAACCACAGACCTGGGCTTTCACTATTGCACAACGAAATTAAACTTCTCTCTGATGTACATTCATACATCCTATAACTATAAAACTGGACAAACCCATTTTAGACACAAACGTGAAGGCAGAAAAGCGAAAGGACATCAAGAGATGAAGTGATCTGGCCTTTTCAGCACAACTACTATTGACACTAAAATTGTCTTTGCTCCCCCGAGCTATTGCCAGTTGAGCTAGCATTGGCAATACTGCCAGTAGCTTCATGGGGAACTCTCCTGTCCATTTGGCCATCAAGAAAATCCTTGACAACCTGACATGCCACATCATTGGAATTAATGTCCCATAAGGCGTCACTTGCTATCACAAGGAACACATCCGATTCAATAAGCTCAGTGACAGTAACCTGCAGTTCAGTGATCATGTATGGCCTCAAATAATGCTCCCCTGCAAAAGAATAGTTTGAATTAGTATCTGATGAAGTCTTTGTGTTTGTAGCTGGTGATGTGTAACTATACATCATACATATAGAGTCAAGGATGCTTAGTTACAGACCTATCGATCTCGAAGTTGCAAGTAATCCAAGAACACGGCTAACGTTCCAGTTTATGATCTGTCCGCCTGCTGCTTCTATTCTCTCTCGGTCCTGTCAGTCTGTGCAGGGGAGTAATCAAGGGCTCGTGTAAAACCCAAGCAATCAATATCATATTGCTCAATGCGGAAAATAATTAACTCAGAATTCAGAGGCATATGTAAAAGTGCCCCATTTTTTTTACCAATTCGCAATTGTTAAATATCAATATGAGAAACCCCCCCCCCCAATAAGTTTAGCATTATTTAACAAGCAGCTGGCTGCTAAGCCTTAGTGACGCATGTCGTGGAATCAGATTGGTTTTGTTAGTTAAACTTAAAAGAATAGTTATAAAAGCAGTCAAGTATGGACTTGGACTGTAGACAAACGAGGGTCTACATTGCACGATGATAATTGCACATTTGTGGTCTTTAATTGCAACGAAATAACAGACATATATAAAGGTCTTAACTCGCATTTGTCTCGCTTGTATATGCAACATTTTTCAAAATTGATAATGAGTTGAGGCTCAGCCCACCATAGAGAATTTCTTGTGATGGTTTAATGGCACATCAATTAAACATCCATTCATCTTTTCTTGCGGTCAAAAGACAAGTTAAGGTAAAGTAAAAAACTACAGTAACCACTAAGATCACGTCAAAGTAATAACACAATCACCTTGTGATAGCGGGACAAAGGCAAAGCCATCCCTCCGCCACAGAGACCCCGCCCTGGAATCCCCACAATTCGCCCTGGAATCCCCACAATTCGCCGCCACCACTTGCTCCCTCCCAACCATCACCACCGCCGCTGTGGATCCCGCCTCTGCTTCCCCTCCAGCACCACCGCTCCTCACCTCCTCATCCATCTTCGCAAAACGCTCCCGCATCACGTTTTCCCACCAGTAATCCAATTCCTTGACGCGAGCCGCCCCACGTTTCTTCACCTCCTTCCCCACCAGCTGTTGCAACCTGTCTCTGCACCGGTTCGCTGCCATGGCCCCGCCGTGCCGGTCATAAACGGCGTAGAAATCATAACAACTTCCACAACCCTTCACTAGTCCTGAGCCACTTGTCAAGATTTTAAGTATAACTTGCTCTTTCAAATTTTAAGTATAAATATACGAAGCATATTATTAAAAATTTTATATTAAAAAAATAAAAATAGTATATGAATAATTTTTTTTATAAATTTAATATTTTAAAATTTTAAATTAAAATATAATATTACATTTATAAATATATTAATTATTTATATTTTATTTAAATATATATTATTTATTTAAATTTTTTAATATAATATTAAATTAATAAATATAATATCAACTATAAATCTGTTATTTACTTAAATCTGTATTTTCCTAACATCACCGTCCTTGCATCCTCCGTCGCTCCTGGCCGTCGCATCACCAATATCATCCCATCCCGAATGGTGATTTGGAAATCTCCGCCGTCCTTCCGGCCACCGTTTTTTCGCTTATTGCTGTTTTTACTTCGTTAACATTTGAACTTCTTCGTTCTTCGGTTTCCTTCGCTTTTTCCGAGAAAATTTTAGCTACGGGAGCGAAGCGAACATCGAACAGTTGAGAGAGGCCGGCGGTACGAAGTGGGGCCCGGGAAATTGGGTCCGCTGGATCGTCGCCACCTGCGGCGAGAGACGCCGGACTTCTATTAAGACTAGCGGCATCCGCGTTATTAAAGTTCATTCACTTTAAACTTAATTAGTAACTTAATCCCCTCTTAGTCGTTCCCCTTAATAATGCTCCCGGAACTCGCGTGAGAGAAGTCGGAATTTAGAACTAAAGCATGTGCTGAGAGGAGGGAATTTTAGTGCGGTTTTTTTTTTTTTTTATGTCCTTCTAAATTGAGTATTTCTTGCTCTGCTAGTGAAGAAGTATTATTTAGTCATCTCCTATATGAGTATGAGATAGCTTCTTGGAAGAGACAGATAGGGTCTTGTCTTCTTTACCATCATCAGACCTTCACAATTGTATTGATTAATTAATTTATAAACTTGGAAAACAGGAATATGGATTTTCTGAGACCAAGTATCTGGGATTGCACGTTGCTGTTTGACAAAATTCAAAGTATATATTCTCATCTTGATTTGAAAGAACAAACAATGGGTCAGAGATCAATGGAGGAAGTTGTACAAATCCTAGTCGTTGCATCATCTTTGTTTGTCACCGGTTAGATGTTTTTGTCAGAAAAAAAAAAAAATCCATAGGTGCACGAACCTCGGATTACGGGTCTTAGATATTTCACATATTCTAGCAGGCCAGATTGGATTAATCTTTAGTTCATGTAAAACGACAAACCGTTTCGTCGCTAATAATGGCACCGCCAGTATTAACGCATGGTGTGCATCAATTCCAGGTTTGAAGGATCTGGACCTGTCAAGATGTGCAAGAGATTTGCTGATTCTGGTGTTAAGCATATTGTATCAGTTTCAGGATTTACTGATTCTGGACAGGTGATACCGAAAATGCAATCGGGTTAGAAAATTGAGTAATACTGCATAACAACGTATTAAAAATAATGGAAAGATATATAATAATTTTTTTAATATTTAATAAAAATAAATTAATTTATATTTTTTTATTGTCATATTATTTCTCAATTGTTGTAACTTAATTTTTTTCTTAAAAATTTTGTACTCGAAAGAGTGTATTGGTTAAATTTTGATTCAACGACTTGACAGCAGTAGAATGGTAAAGGATTGGTTTTTGGTGTGAGAAAACACTCAAAGGAGTTTCTTAGTGTTAATCCCGTGCAAACGTTTAAGAGGCATCAGTCTCCTGATTCCATGACTTTGCTCTTCTGATTATACTCAATAGACTATGCCATTGATTTAACTAGCTGAAATTTTATTTATACAATTAATCAGACAACTTAGTCATTTCTGAATTCTTAAGAATAATATAACCTTAACCATTTATCCCATAACTACTAGTGGGGATGTAATTAACAGAAATAGGGCAGCGTAGAAAAGCATTTTCATATTATAAGTACATTAAATAAATATTCATGCGGGCAAATAAATAAAAACAAATCAGGGTTAACCAAAGAAACAAGGCAATGAACTGCTTTAAAAAACATCTATAGACCTTGTTGCAACTCTGTGTATTGGTTATAGCCCACCCAAAAAACACTGTTTTTTTATGGGATAGACTAATAATTCTTTTGGTACACCAAATGTCACGTTTATATAAAATCCTATTTACAATCACAGGAAAGGGCAATAAAATGAAAATGAAAATGCTAACACAAGCAATGGTGCTGGTGAGCTAAGCAGCAAGAGCCAACGGGATCGTCCATAGATTATTCTTTCAGGAACTGGGCTTGCTTGCACTCTGGTACATGTTGTCAATAACGTTCTGCATTCAGAGCTTCAGGTTCAGTACTCAAAAAAAAAAAAAAAAAGTAGAACAAAGGTATAATATTGAGTTTTTGGCAATCAAAGCATGGTCTAACACTAAAGGTGAAATTAAAAGCAGTGCGCTGGTGTCTTCCCCCCTCCCCCCACTTTTTGCACGGAGACCCATGACATGGTCTGTGGGATATCAAAATGCTTTTGCCCAAATGAAGCAACGACATGATTACTCAAAGCCGAGCAGGCAGGCAGGCATGCATGCAAATGCAAAAAGAATTCATCCGTTCACCATGAACCAAGCATTAGCTTTTAAGTTATGGAGAACAAACTATGATCTAAGGTGGAAAAAATAAAAGCTACCTGGTAGTATTTGAGAAATTGTGGCCTCTTTTTCTTATATGTCGGTGTGAGGAGATCACGATCCATGTCAAATGGTTCAGGATCAAGGTGAACTGCTTTTATAAATTCGAAGCCTTTCAACTGCCAAAATAAACAGTTAAGGTCAAAAAGAGTAAACTTTACATCAACTACCGGAACAAGAAGAACTTTCCATTACTACAGACAAGGGTACAAAAGAAGCAAGTAGAAACCTTCTTTTCTTTTCCGATCTTTGTTAGCTCCCGAAGTATGTATTCTTTAGCCCTTGGATTTTCACAAAGGCATTTGAAGTCCCCATCCTCACCATTCTCCTGAGCCCATCGTTCAAGGGCTAGCTGGTTGGGGTTAACAACAGCAACAAGGAAAGACTCAAAGCTGTTCCCATAAACCCATATCTGAAAATGGTAAATAAGATGACGAACATAAGAGAATGACCAATGCAAATCCCAATAATTCAGGTAGACGGTCATTTTGCTAGCAATAAGCACCTATCATGCAATGTAAAAAAGGTGAAGAAGAGAACTTTTTCCTGACAAAAGTGGTCCATTCACTTGTGACCACATTTTAAGTTGAGTGTAGCCCCAAAATTGATAAAAATTGGACTTTTCCATCATAATCAATCAGTATCACAGGCTATATTACATGCAGCCCATGTGCTGTGAGTAGAAGACAGTACCAAGAGGCACAATAAACAATGCACAATATGAAAAATAAGATTCATGGCATCAGAAAGCCATACTGAATCAAGAGCAGATACAAGGCCATAAATATTCTCCAGATTTTCAACCGCAACATACTCTCCTTGTGAAAGCTTAAATATATTCTTCTTGCGGTCAATAATTTTCATGCTTCCATCTGGTTGCCATTCACCAATATCTCCTGGTGCAAGGATGCATGCATGTCAAAGTACACGTCTAAGTGAGAAACAAATTGGTGATATAGGTAATCCATAATGAAGGAAGGATTCTTATTAGGCTAACCTGTATGGAACCACCCATCAAAGAGGACTTCTTTGGTGAGGTCCTCACGTTTGTGGTAACCTGAAAACAGGGTATTCCCCTTTACACAGATTTCTCCACGAGGTGTGCTTGCAAGTGCATCGTAGCCCATCTCAGGAACAGATTCTAGGCATATGTCCACGTTCGGTAAAGGAGGGCCCACTGTACCAAGCATCGACATTTCATTCGGTAGAGAGACAAAAGTGCCCGCACAGGTTTCTGTCAAACCTACATTACCACAAAAATAATAGCCTAAGCCCTGAAGGCAATAAATTCTGACAAAAGAGAATCAATCATAGGCAACAAAACAGCAACAACAATTATGGCAGGGAACAGAGAATAGAGTCAGCATACCATATCCTTGCAGAACATGAGCACATGACACCACCCGGAGGAAAGCTTCTACATGGGTAGCAAGAGGTGCTGCGCCAGATAGAATAAGTCGTACTCTCCCTCCTAACCCCTGTTTTACCTGCAGTGGACAGAAAGCAAATCAGATCTTGAGAAATGCACAGACCTAGATACAATGGACCAAAAAGTAGACAAGAGTGGTCACCTTATTAAAAACAACTTTGTCACAAATGGGAGATGCCTCATAATGTGTATGACCTTGCTTCATAGAATTTAGCTTGCTGCAAATATTATTCCAAAACCACTTAGTTATAGAAAGCAAAACAAGAAGCTAATATGAGATGGAAAATAACAACAGCAAATGGAACTTAAACTAAATGAGATTACCGAATGTTACCAAATGAAATTTCATTTAAAGCAGTTACATATCAAAATTCATGAGGATAGGTTTCATAATGGCGTAAGTTGAGATTTGGTAGAGTTAGTCTCAAAACTGTTACAGGTATGGGAATAGATACAACAGAATTTCAATCATGCACGCTCATGTGAGTAAAAGCAAGACAGAGTGTCTCCAAGAGCACTAAGTTTCTTAAACTAGGGCTATACTGTAGTGCTTGAAATGATGCCCTTCAGATAGAGAAAAATGCAGAAGAAATATGGATTATGGGTCTTTCTTCCTTTTCTTTCTTTCTCTTTGCCGGGCTGGGTTTACATCAGCATCTTCAAAAACTTCTTAATAGGAAAATAGTGATATGCACATTGCAGAGTGGATATTGCTGGGAATCAAATTTCATAACCAAATCAAAAACCATGAATGGAACATACTATTTGTATGCCACATTGAACAAGGTCTTTTTCAGGAAACCCCCTGAAGAAATCTTCTGCATCAAACCTGAAAGCAGCACAGGGAATGAAAGTTTTACATATCAAGGAGACAACAAAAGGAGAAAAAATGTCATTTTGAGAAACCATTATATGAATATATAATAGTGATAGAACAACAAAATTAGCACATTTACACCCAAGAAGTTGAAAAAAAAAGGACTATTCTGAACACCGTGCATCTCTGCAGACAAGCAAGAACTTCATTGTACTAGCATTCCTTGGCATATTTGAAATAAGTCAATAATGTAAGGCTATGAGCCCCACTGCCCAATTATAAATGTGACAAACTGACACAAGGATTAAAGAATACTTTGTGCCCATTCACCAGCATTAAATGAAGGAAATATCAAGAAAACATGATTCTTTCTCCCTGTAATGCATATTGCCTAATTGAACACACAGTAGTAAGCATAACGATATCATTTTATAAAGAACCGGATTTTCCACTAAACTTTATAGCAAATGAAAAATAGACATAACAAAAATCACGACAGCATTTATTTAATGTAGAGTTGACCTGAATGTATTCTATCTAAAACACGGGGCACAGCACAGAAAACGGTTGGTTTTAGCTCCCCAATGTCTTCAAGTAATAGTTTGACATCCTGCAAACATGTAAAAATACTTTACGCCCATTGCACTGCACCAATGATGGGAAAAGAGAGAGTGAGAGAGAGTTGTTACCCCTCGCCAGAAACCTATAGTGGCACCTGCTGATATAAAAAACTCCTCAATCACCCGATCAAAAATATGAGCAAGAGGAAGATACGAGAGATACACATCCTCAGTAGTCAACTGTAAAATTGCCGAAGGAGTGGGAAAGAAAAATTAAGTCATTAATGAGCATACATTTTTTTGGTTTTTTCTTGAGGGGGGGTGGTGTTAGGAAATCAAAGGGCCAATCTTGCAATACATATGAAAGCAAATTTAGGTTCACAAAGCCACTTCATTATGTTCATGTGTACCTCCAGAATAGCTGGTATATAACACAAAAAGAAAGATCACCTCTTCATTCACACATTCAAGAAGCCGTTTTATCCCAGAAACAAGTGTGACAATGCTTTCATTTGAAATCATTACTCCCTTGGGATCACCAGTAGTTCCACTAGTATACATTATTGTACAGATGTCACTTTTCTTTTTGACTGGTAGATCATATTTTTTATCCTCCCCCTGCGAGGAATAGACAGAAAGGCTGTTACTTGTTCTCAGTCCAATTTTATAGAATATCAGAACCTATATCCATAACAATTACCAAAATAGAAAAAAATATAACATCTTCCCCTCGAAAAACTCTTAGTCATGATCAACTTAGTGAATAAATTAATACTAGTTACAAATTGATTGAAATTTGAAACTTTATTCACATTACATCCCTGTTAAATTTCATAATGGAAAAAGAGCTCTTCCATTGGTCATTACTTATAGATAATGTAATGTAGGAAATAAGATTTCTAGCTCAATTTCATTTTACTAGTTAGGCAATAGCTAAAAATAATAACAGTGACTAAGCATGACACCTACCAGTTTTAAAAATTCATCCCATGTATATATTGCCAAACCAAACTTCTCAATCTCTCCTCTATGTTCAGGTGTGACCTTGCCAAAGCTCACAATTGCTGCGAGAAAGAATGTGCACAATTGTTCCTTGGTAACAGTAGAGTAGGAAAGATATATATCTAGAGAAAATCAACTTACTTTTCAAGTACTTTGTGGAATTGGGGAATGTTTTCACCAGCTGGAAAAACACAGAGAATTTAATTAAAGCTCAATAAGGATGCTATTACTTATTAGCATAAGACCAAAATTCCAAGTCAATGTCAGCAGCAATAGCTGGCCATACCCCATTAATACCCGTGCTCAAATAAATACGACCTAAGAGAATATCTTTCGAATCACATTTTCTATTGTGTCTCACCCAGTACCAATTCTTGCAGCCAATATAAAGGCTCAGTTTCATGAAAGCATAAGTAAATTTTTCCCATGACACAGTTTCCAACCTGAGACATACCTCAGGAACCTTTTTTTCTTCTGCAAAAGCAATTGAAACTTCCGAATGGCATATGATAAACTCCACTGCTCCAGCACCTGGAACATAGAATCAAGAGAGAGAACACAAAATCCCAACATGAATCAACTCCACATCATTCATACATGCATGAAACTGCAAAAAAGGTGCCAATGACCATGTGGTTCTGCAATCAATACTGAAATGTCCATACCTAATGTATCATAGAGAGGAACACAAAAGAGCCCATGAGCATTGCAAGCCTGCATAAGTGTTGCATCATTAATCAAAAAAATTCTATCCTATACTTGGAATCAAGAAAACAGAAAAGAACAGAATTGTCTCCCTGAACACAGTAGCAAACAGGTGAAGAGCATTCCCACCTCCTTATTTAAGAAAAATAATAAGCTAATTGAATGTCCTTTTAGCCCTTTTTTTTTTTTTTTTTGTGAGAAACTAAATAGTAATTACCAGTCTTTTAACCCCTAGCAACATACTCAAGACCTCTGAATCAATGTGCAACTTAAAATAGTAGCACTGAGGACTTGCACAAAAATTACAACCAGAAAATCAGTGGGATACACCTAAAAAAGGTTGTAGATATCCAGATTGCCTTCACCAAGCTCTGTTCTTTACCTTACATAAAAGAGAAATATTGGCTTAAATCAAACAAAATGAAAGATACCTCCATGCTCAATATCCACTCTGGGCAATTTGCACCATAAATACCACACCTATCTCCCTGAAAGACAGCAAGTAAGAAATCCCAACATTACCACAAGTAAACTTCCAGTAACAAAGATCAAATTTCCCAAACAATACTTGAATAGCAATTTACTGGTTCAAGGCCACAGCTGCGGATTGAATTCCCAAGTTTGATCACCACGTCGTACACTTCCTTATAAGTTTGCCACACATATTTACCAGCCTGAAAAAAGGGTGAGAATTAGGACATGGCATGACACTCGATTGCTATTGTGGGCAGCAAAACTAAATGCACTTACAGAGGCATAAAAACAAGAGGAAAATTTTAATCAAAAGGACCAAGAAAAAAAAAATACCTTCCCATTCACGAACTCACGGCGACCCAGCATTGGGCTGTTGGGATTTTTCTCTGCACTTGCTCTGCAGCACCGCCAGCACCAATGACCATTCAATGATCAGTATTAGGATAATTAAAAATAATAAGAGAGATAAAATTTTGAAAAACAAAAACAGCAGTGACAAAAAATCCTTATGAATTTTTCTCGAATTTAATTTGGATAATCACTTTTAGTAGACCAAAAGTAACAGAATAAATAAATTCACAATAAAACCGAGATTAAATTACAAAGAAAAAACGAATTTTTCAAGGACCAAACAAAATTTTGAGTAACAATCAACAAGAAGAAAGTAAATTTTCCGGTGTAGTAACTATAAATTATCAAAATTGCCGAAAAACATGCAAAAGTTAAAGGAACAAAAAAAAACACTAACACAGAGCAAAATAACAAAAATCCATGAGCGAGAGTAAGCTAACTTGTTTTTCTTTTCCAAAGCTTTTAAAAATCGCAGTAAGCGACACGTCGACGTATGCAGGAGAAGCTAATTACACATACGCATACACTACCCTGAGTCGACGTTTTCTCGCGCGCAACCAAAAGTTTTCTCGGGAACCAAACAGAGACTCTAATATAAATTGGAAAAAATATAGAAAGTAGGCGATTCTGACCGGAAAATATCCCAGCAACTCTCGATTCCAGGAAGCAGAGGTGCGAATCCATCCTTGGCGAATACGCTTCGAAACACCGGTCCCGTCGACGGCCGGCCATCCTCCGCCTTCTTTCCTTTCTCCACCTCTATCAGATACTTTCTCTCCGCCATTCTCTCTCTCTCTCTCCTCTCTCTCTCTCCGCGTTTGCGCGTGTGCGTGCGTATATAGATATACATATAGATATAGATCCGTGATGGCGTATACGTGAATAAAAAATAAAAGTCAGCGAAGAATGAGAAATGACAAGAATGTGACCGCCAACTGTGAAATTGGTGACAAGTATGATTAGGTGTCGTTGGTTGGCCAGTCTTTGGAGAAATTGGTAATTTGGAGGACAATTTGTTTTTTTCTTTTTCTGCATTTGTTGTTTTTATTTTTATTATTTTTCTAAACTAAAAGGCCAAAAAATAAAAAAGAAAAAAAAAAACAGAGAGGCAAAAGAAAACAAGGACCACTATAATTAACTCCAACTTTGCGTGCACAGGAATCAATTCATGTTATACTGATATTTAGTCGGGAATTTTTTAAGCTTTGAATTATCTTTTTAATTTCATATTATTGACATAATTTCAATTCAACTTATAATAAAAAATTCACCGTAAATTATTATATTAATTTTATTATTTTATTATATTTTGTATTACTATTAACCAATTTAAAATTAAATATTATATACTTAATATAAATTTTTTTATTCAAAGATAAAAATTAAAGTTTAATTTATAATTAATTCTTACATTTATGTCCGATAAATTTTATATTCAAATCGTCTTGAATAAAATGATGGTGAAGGACATAACCAAATCAAAAAATAAAATAAAATAATGCAAGCATTTACTTCAGACTTAAATTCAACAATTTATATTAATTTAATATTCAGGATAAATATGCTTATGAAATAATTTAAAATTATTTTTATATAAAGATAGTTAAAAAAATTAACACGGGTCATACAGATTTTTTTTTTTATTATTAATTTTTTAAACACGGGTCAAAATATGTAATGCCACAATATTAAAATCATTGATTATAAATTTGTAATCTTACGGTTAGAATTTTATATGAAACCACATGACACTTTTGGCGAATTTACTTCTTTCTTCCAACACATTTACAAATAATTAGTAGGCTTGGTTTTACCTTGAAAAAGACTGAAGTCTGAGAATAAAATCACAGGCTTCTAATATAAGAGTAAGAATTAAAATTTAGTTCCAACTTCACCTGTATTTTTAACTTTCAACTCCTTAATTTCACTCGAACGAACAAACAAACAAAAACAGAAGAAAAGAAACCGTGGGCCGAAACTATGACCTACTTTGGGTTTACTTTTCTCTGGAGTGGCTCAAGGTTTTGGAAAATGATCAAAGGAGAGCGCACACTTTTCAGGCACCGAGGACACCGTTGGTTGAACAATTCCAAAGGCACCTGTTTGGTTTCGGACCGGATCTAGGTTTCTGTGCACATAACTTTCGAGTTTCCAATGTTAGTTTTCATCCTGTTTCCCCTGGAGAACCCGACTGGTCAGAACTGGAAGAATGTTACACATAAACCAAGCACGTGCCGTCGGCTCTCTCTGCCCGCAAATTCAAGTCGCGGCTGCCCTCGTTTTGGTGCAGGAAACATGACTCCGTTGCTTCTTTCTCGGGTTAAATTGCTAACAATTTTTTTTTATTTTTAAAACATTGATATCTGTTCCCGCGCGTCTACAATTGAACTGGTCCAACGAGTTTTTATATTATATATCTATTATTTTATACAGCATTAATATTTTATAATATAATATAGAATATTTTATATATGATATAAAAATTATTTATGTTCATTAGAATCTATCATTTTTGTAGTTCACTTTAGTCAGACACTACACTCGAAGATTCAAATATTCATGTCATTTCAATTAATTTATTTAACTTCAGTAAGCTAAGAATACTGATTTCTGAAGCTAGAGATTGTGGACGTAGTTTTATTTCGTTTAACCTGAATATCGAGTGGGCAACGATTCTCGTTTGCATAGCCGTCGATGTCTTATTTTCGCTGCCATAGCCTTTGAATCGAAGAACGAGAATCTCTTCGATCGAAACCATTCGTTTTGTCGAATGCCACACGGAAACGCTTATTCGTTGACGTCATCGTGATACGGACATGCCAATAACGCACTATCCCTTCGATTAGTTAAACCTAGAATCGTCTTCGCATCTGTTTCCGAAGTCGACTGAATTAGAGAAATAAACACTTAAATCACGATAGTATAAAAAAGAGGAGTAAGAGTGGCATTAATGTGGTTTTCAAGCAATAATGTTGATAGGGAGACGTAACCACTTAAATTATGCAGATTGAAGGTGCCCTTGACGTAGAAGCTGCTTGTGAAGGCAGCCAGCTCACAGGGGCCCCATCCGAAAAGAAAAAACCAAACAAGTCGGGTAGCCCATGGATCAGATAGCAGTAGCAAACTGGCACGACCCAAGTGTGGGACCCACCCAGCCCCCCTCCCCCCGAATTTCCCGGCCCGATCTTTATAACGAAGCTAAGAAAAATCTACGTAAACCAAATATTTATTTATTTATTATATATAATGTTAAATTTTTTATATTTATTTAAATTTATCGCTTTCACATCTATATAATAAGAATTAACTTAAATTTCATTATCATTATTATTAAAATTTAAATAATATATTTTTAATTTTAAAAAAATATTATTATTAAATTAAAATTCATTAATATTTAAAATTTTATAAATTTTTAGAAATCTCCATCATCATTTAATAATAATAATATATGCAATATTTTTATAGATATGCAATGAAATTTGTTTATAATATCATTTGATGTGATAGGGTTAGTGATTCAATACATCTCTTTTTGTATTAATCTAGATTTAGGATTGATATATATTTTAACAAAGTCAAGTTTTTAAATATAATATACAGAATTTTAAATTTATTAATTTTAAAATTGAGTGTATTCAAAATAAATAATATTAAAATTATAATTTTTTTATTTAAGAAAAACGGAATGAGAATATGTAAACGACGATTTTAATTTTAATTTATAAATATAATAATTAATATATTTATAATATATATTTTTAAAAATTAAGAAGAAAAAAAAAATACTTATAACAGTTCCAATTTGATATCCACGAAGAGGCAAAATCGGAGGTCAAAGGACTAACTTTGTGTCTCTCTCAAATTTTCAAATGATAAAAAGTTTATACCACAGAGGTATTATTATTAAGTCTAGTGACGTGAACGCGAGTGTCTAATGAACTGTGAATATTAAACTTTATATTTAGTAATTATTATAATTGATCGCAAAAATATTTTGTTTAATTGTATTAATATTTAAATAATAATTTTTAAAATAAAATTTAAATTAAAATATTAATAACTAATTTTTAATTTAAATTCATAAATACGATTACTAATATTTTAATTTTATTTTATTTAAAAAAAAAAACTAACCATAGCTAGATTGCAACTCAACTCCACTCCGATCGTTTCGCAACACATCACGCAGCCTCAGAGAAAAAGTGTACTGCAAAATTCCCCGTCTAAGCGGAACGTATTATTCTTGTCCAAAAAAGGAAATGGCTGACGCATTCGATGACGAGAATGAGCAGACAATAACCATCAATGAATATCTTAACGAGGTCGAAGCCGGGGAACTGGTAAATCTCTGTGCCTGTCTCTGTGTTTGGTTTCAATCTGAGCATTTTCTGCTCCTTTCAGGAATTAAAGTTTCAATTTTTTTTCTCCCCTTTTGTTTAACTATTGTCGTCATTTCAAATTGATGAGAGAAAAAGGATGTAAAGTTACAATCTTGAATTTAATATGTTTTTTTTTTCCCCTTTTAGCTTTTGAATTTGCAATAGAGCTTTTACCATGTGTAATTAAGTGATGGCTTTAGGGTTTCATTTCTCTGATACCCTTCATTGTTACTTGTGTGGACTACTTCTATGCATACTAAACGAGAAGGCGAAATTGGGAAGAAGAGTCCTTTGAGCTGCTGACCATTGACCAAGGGAACCCTCGAAGTTATATTTTCTTATTGTCATAGGAAATCGGTTGTTAAACTTGTAATCAAAGTAGGCTTTGAGATTTACCAGTAGCGCATTTACATTTGATAGCATTAGGTTTGTAAACGGGTTGCTTTGTTATTGTTACAGACGAGTCTTTGTTATAATGATTAGGAATTTGCTTTAAAATTGACAATTGCTTTAATATTTGTAACTCAACTCCACTCCGATCGTTTGCAGATATCCACTATCCATAAGGATTAACAAGAAAAGGGAGGAAGAAGTCACAGAATGGGATGCTAATGCTAGCCTGCTAGGCACTGTCGGCAGCAACTTCTCAAACGAATTTTGCCGGAGAGGGTTCCATTTACTCAATTTGGTCTGGTTGGTCTAAGTTCTTTGGATTTTATTAATGAGAATTGAGAACGAGATTTATGAAAATAAAAAGACTATTTTATTAGGTAGATTCTCTTAATGAAAAAAACAAAAAAAGGGGGTCTGGTTGGTGCTTGGCTTGCGATGCCAACTGGCTTTCTTCCATTAAAGCCGATATGATTGTTCCGTTGGTGGGCACCCGCTTCTTCACTTTTTATATTCACAATCAACAACATGTCTCAATCTGCAAATCCACCACCTTGGCCACTGACCTATTGAGATTGAGCTCTTGGCCACACTAGTCAACCCAAGGAGCGATAAATCGCATTTATGACGACAAAAGAAGAAAAAACAAAAAAAAGTAAAAAGAAATGTCCTGGGCTAATTACGAAAGAAAGGTGAAAATAAAAAATGGCACAGACTTCATCCGTGTCTTCTCGAAGAGATTTCCAATATTATGACTATTTGACCGGGAAATGTTTGGCTTGTGGTCAAATGAAAATTTTGGTAAGGGCCTTTACTAGTTAATAATCCAAAAATAAAAAAAACAAATAAACAAACAAACAAACACACACACAGAACTACAAATTAAATCAAGCCTTGATACCTCTCTTCAAAGTTCAGTATCCTTTTGTTCTATTACAATCTTAAAGGTAATATCCAAGTATATTCATGAAATTTTGGACAACTTTCTCACAAGTACCACAACTAGAGATACATATTCTTACCATCCAAAATCCAAAAAGTCCCCACAGTTTAATCCTTTCTGTAATTTCCTTCGGTATTTTATGGTCAATATTGTGAAAAATGAAAACATGTACATCATAGTAGTTACTAGGAATCAAGCACTAGTGTCAAAACCAGGAAAAATAACCAAGAACCACTGCTTTGAAATATATCCTATCGTGGTGATAATGTAGATGAAGATGAAGATATTGAAGAAGAAGGGGTAACAATATTGGAACTTTCGGGGGTCTTTCGACAGAGAGGGCATGTCGCGTTCATTCTAAGCCATTCATCTATGCAATCAGTGTGGAAGTAGTGGTTGCACTCTGGTATAGTCTTTATTGCATCCTTAGGCTCATATTCTGATAAGCATATCGCACAAGTGTTGTCATTAGTGTTTGGCAACCGCCGACTTTCACCTAGTATAGTTTTGGGGTAAGATTCTATTGTTGGCTCGTCCAAGCCCGTTGGCATGACGGCTGGTTGTGGCAGCACCACCGACATGACAAGTTCTATGTCGTCGGGGTGTCGCCGTCCCCGTATATAGGCCTTGACTCTGCTGAGTAGCCAAGAAGTAACCCCAATGAAGCACAATAAGCTTGGTATTCCAAGGCCTACCGTTATGCCATACTTTAGAGCCCGCGGGAGACCTGGCAGCAGTGTTGTAAAATTTAGTTCCAATGAATGGAATAACGAAACAAAGGTGCCAGTAAATGCATGTTCTGTTGCTTAACAGCAGCGAATTGGACGACAATAGCCCTCAGCTGAGACTCCAAGGATTTGAATCCTCTGCTGTTTTGGTTAACTAGTTACAAGGCAGTAGCATTCTTTTAGTACGATACAAGACACAACATACAAGATTACAGAGGCTCTGGTTCACTAGAGACCTAATGACAATGTATGGCGAAGCATCGAATGCTATTCAAAGTTGGGCTTAATTGGCGTATTGTTCTTTCAAATACCACAATGTTGCATAGCACTGAATACGCCAATACAGGAAGGACTAAAAATGTGCATATGCTGAGTATATACCATGTCAGGAAACTCATGTTCCATCAACAGTGGACTTTAATTTTGATTTCCGTTGGAGCACATTTTTATTATTATTATTATTATTATAATAGATTAATACGGTCATAACGGCGTTTTCGTGGGGTCAGTTTCAGGCAATTCCGGTCTAAAATCGGCTTTCCTAAACCAAAGAACGTTCCTCGTAGGCCCCATTTTTTAGGCTGAACGCCACGTGGCGCGTCATCAGACCACCCCGATCCCCACTGCACCAGATCAGACTACAAGGGCAGCTTCTTGACTTTTAGCAAAACGTTGACTTTGACTAAATTGCACTGTTAATCTCCCTCCCACTCTCCTTACTTGTCAAAAACTGAACTTTGTAATTTCAATAGAACCCACACTTACACTGCACACAACATCCATACCCTTTATTCCTCTAATTTTTCTTTTTCTTTTTTCCAGTTTTTGATTAAGGCAAGAAAATATAAGGGAAAATTGGAAATTTGAGGGCCCCTAATAGACAAAAATGGTTCTGAATAATTATAATTTGGAAAAAAAAAAAGCAGAAGAGAAAAACAAGTACCTTTTCTTTCGTGAGTGAAGCAAGCAAAAGAACGATCAGTATCGCTCTTGAACCGACAAATACCCCCATTGTACTCACACGACCGACAATCAGGCACACTCCATTGCAACCTCGTCTCACCGTCGGACGAAGGCGTCCACAAAACCGGAACAGAAACCTCGTGCAAAGGCAAACACGGCTGCCGCAAAAGGGAAAACCTCGGCCCGGGAGACGCCCAAACCGTATGGTTGTCGCTGGTGAGACACCGGACCCGCCTCCACCCGACTGGGACTGTGACGTTTGAAGTACAGTTAAAGAACGTGAATGTCCCGGAGGATAAATCCGAAAGGAAAGGAGACCCGGATAAGTGAAAGGACGAATCGAGGAACCGCCTGGGCAGACAGCTTTCGGGGTCTTTGACGAATACTGTTTGGGACGCGTAATCGATTGATTGGACGGTGAATTCTGCGCTTGTGTTTGGGAGGGTGAGGACTGTTCGGTGGCGGCGGTTGCATGAGAGAGTGAAACCCGGGTATGCGCATCTAGTCGAGTTGAGTCCGAACGGGAACCGAACCTCCGGGCCGGAGGGACTGCACCGGGTCTGAACGGGCTTGCAGGTTCGATCGCCGGCAGCTTCTCGAATGAATAACAGAGAAGAGCAGAGGAGGAGTGCCGGGACAGCCATTTCCACTTTCTTCAAGTTTTTTATTATATGCGAGAGAGAGAGAGAGAGAGAGAGAGGGAGAGCAGCTAGAAATACTGGATTTTCATTCGTAAATTTGTTTCGGCTCTTCTGTGTCAAGGCCGCCCTTCGTAAAACAAAACAAGTCCCACACTTTTTTTTTTTTTTTTTTTTTGGGTTTTTAATTTTGCGTGGTGGTTAAATGACGTGCTCAAGCATTGGCAACAATTTCTCGTGTCGTGGTCTCATGGTACAACCTTGCCAAATTAATTGCTGATTAGACTCGGTCAGTCTACAATTGAGCATTATCAATCAATTCCATATTTGTCTATTTATGGAAATTAACTATCAATCCGTTTAATTTGTTTCTTAGTAGTCCTTCTGTCAGTTTTATTTTTTTTTATTTTTTTTTTTATGAATAAAACGTTTAGCTTGCTTGTAAACCACCGTAATAAGTGTAGTATAGAAATAAATTCTATTCGATCCTCTTCAATTATGGGCAGTGCTATTTTAATAATTCAAAAATTACAAACTACGAATATTATTTGCGCGTTGAACTATATACTAGATCAAATATATTCAGGATTTACTGATTTTTTTTTTTTATTATTATGCTTCTATTTTGGTGCTCAAAACCGCGCTGGAGACCGGAAATTATACTACATTGGATCAAGGATGAGTCAAGCGGAGGAAAAGGGCATTCCTATAAACAGAACAGCCCATGAGTGGGCCCATGGTTTGTCTTTGTTGACTCCTCCGCATCCCTTGAAAGCTGCCGATTGCCCCCATTTTCCTGAGAATTAGAAGTTTCTCAAAGTTTTACTATGGTAGGACCCAAAAAAAATGGGGGCATCCATTTAATTATGTTTATTTAATTCGTTCATTTTTAACTGATATTGTGGCTCTAAAAGAAAAAGAAAAAAAAATCCGAGTTAATGGTTTTTCGACTGATACCTTTCTTGTTTTAAAGGAAATTCTTAGCCATCGTACATCCAGGCACTAAAGCCCAATCCTGGACCGAGTCAAGAATACTGGGCATCCGACGGAAAGCACACGTTGGGATAACCGAGCAGGGCTCTACGAGTTTGAAACCCCCAGGGTTTGTTGAATCTGAGGAAAGTTGAGAGAAATTATCAGGGATGGTCTGTTGGGTCGGAGGAAGTCATCGCTCAACATGCCTTGTTGGCATCATGATTGACTGGGCGTTTTTTAGGTTGGCCCAATAATTATTCTTTTTTCGGGCACAATAACTCGGAAGAATGCAGAAAAAATAAATGGGCCTATTAATATATACAAAGGTCTAAATTGCATACAACAGCAATCATTCATATTTACTTCTTTTGATTTTTAAAATTGAATCCAACGTACTGAAAACTTAGGTCAGTACGCTTAAATAGGTTTAGTAGGATCCTCAGACTGGGTAATTTAATGTAACAATATTCTGTCCCAAAAACAACAGAAGCTTGTCATGAATTAACCTAATATTCTATTGTTTACTCGTCCACACTTGCTTATGAACCATAAATCTTGTCCTAAAATTTAACTGACCTACCTCATAACTTCAGGGTACACGTTACCACAATTAAGAACTGAAAAACAAAAAATGGGGGCCAAGCAAATTCAAAAGGAATAAAGACAGTTCACCGAAAAAATAAAAGAAAAAAAGAAAAAAAAAAAGGAGGGAACATACCATGAAAAATTTAACTAATGTGAATATTGTTGTCATTTCGCTGTTGACCGCATCATCATCAGTGTGATGATGTAGGATTAAAACTCTTTACCCCTCTAAAAATGCTTTCATTTGAGAGCAATTCCATTAGATCGGCCTTGAAGTTTCTCTTATCCAATGAATGTTAGGGTGTCTATACATATCATTTCCTTATTAACAACTAACGAGGCACTAGGTGTTATTGCATTGTGAGAAACAGAAGAAGCATTGTTGTGGCGGGAAACGTTCCGTTCTTGGGCCCTTTTTAACACTCTAACACACAACCCCAACACACTTCCTTCGTATCTCGACAGGGTCTCTCTCTTTCTCTTTCGACAAACCCACATCTATTCTTCAAACTTCGATAAAACCCCAACCATCCCATCTATCCTCAGGTTCCTTAAAATGGTCTAATTAATAGTACCAGGTTTTTCTTATTAAAATATGTCTTGCGTTCCTTTTTTAATGTTTTTTAAGGGTTTCCTGTTCTAGGGCATGTCCATACATTTTCCCAAATCAAAGCCACTACATTTTCATCGAGTTTTCATTGATATCTCTTATTTTTGGCTGCAATTTCAGGTGTAGAGTGTGAAGTTTGGATCTTGGTGTCTTTCAGATACTGAAAAGAGTTGTGTTGTCGAAAAAAGAAAATGGCTGAAGCATTCGATGACGAGAATGAGCAGACAATAACCATCAATGAATATCTTAACAAGGTCGAAGCCGAGGAACTGGTAAATCTCCGTGCCTCTCTGTGTTTGGTTTCAATCTGAGCATTTTCTGTTCCTTTCAGAGATTAAAGTTTTAATTATTTTTGCCCCTTTTTGTTTAACTATTGTCGTCATTTCCAATTGATGAGAGAAAAGGATGTAAAGTTAGAATCTTGAATTTGATATGTTTTTTTCTTTCCCTTTTAGCTTTCGAATTTGCAATAGAGTTTTTATTATGTGTAATTAAGTTATAGCTTTAGGGTTTTATTTCTCTGATACGCTTCATGATTGCCTGTGTGGACTTCTCCTGCGCACGCTAAACGAGAAGGCGAAATTGGGAAGAAAAGTCCTTTGAGTTGCTGACTATTGACAAAGGGAACCCTTAAAGTTATATTTTCGTATTGTCCTTGGAAATCGGTTGTTAAACTTGTAATCAAAGTAGGCTTTGCGATTTACCAGTAGTGCATTTACATTTGATTGCATTAGGCTTGTAAATGGGTTGCTTTGTTGTTGTTGTTGTTGTTACAGGGGATGAACATAATGGTTGAACTGTATTTTATTAATAGAATTAGCAAGGTGCTTACATGGTTTACTGAAAAGCTCCCAATTCAATTACTTGTGTTTTATTTGGCATGGGATATGAAGGAAGCTGATTTGGTTTTGGGCGGAGATGAAGGAAAGGAGTGTACCTATAACATGGGCTACATGAAGAGGCAAGCAATTTTCTCTTGTTTGACTTGTGCTCCAGATGGAAATGCTGGAGTTTGTACTGCTTGCAGTTTGTCCTGCCACGATGGCCATGAGGTATGACCTTTAGAATGGGATTCTTTACTGTGTGGAGGATTTATTTATTTATTGAATTTATTCTATGCTATGCGCTCCATTGTTTGTTTACTGAAACAAATTGCACAAGTCTTTGTTACAATGATTAGGAATTTGCTTTAAAAATGACAATTGCTTTTATATTTCACGTTGTTATGACTCTTGTTGTATTCCTATCAAATTGATAGCATTTTCTGCATTCTTTTGGATATATATATATCCTTTTTTTTTTTTTTTGTCTCCAAACTAATGATGAGTTTCACGGTTGCTACATGCAAAAGATTGTGGAGTTGTGGACCAAGAGAAACTTTAGGTGTGACTGTGGAAATTCAAAATTTGGGGAGTCCTTCTGCAAGCTTTTCCCAAAGAAAGATGTAGAAAATGTTGAGAATTTATATAATCATAACTTTAAAGGATTATACTGCACATGTAACCGCCCCTATCCCGACCCAAATGTTGAAGAACAAGAAGAGATGATTCAATGTATTGTATGTGAAGATTGGTTTCATGAGGAGCATCTTGGTCTTGCGTCTTCCAATGAGGTTGGTAGCTTGGATTCTTCCTATATACTTCAATATTTTTCCATGTCTTGTGGTAATTAGATATTCCTAACTTATTACCATGTCAATTTTGGCGAAAGATCGTATGTGCGATGCAGTAGGTTGGAATGAGAGATTGTTCCTTTTATTTGGAATGCTGATCTCTTGCTTTGTGTCACCCTTCCTTGAAAGTTACTCTGTTAATTGGTGCCAAAATACTTTCCGATTAGGGTTGAATTAAACTGCAAGCTAATGACTTGCACTTTTCATTAACAGATTCCTAGGGATGAGGAAGGAGAGCCTAGTTACGAGGATTTCATTTGTAAGGCATGCTCAGCAATTTGTTCTTTTCTTTCACCATATTCCCAGACAATATGGGCAGGGCAGAGTGAAGATCCTGTGCCGAATGCTGGTAAGGATAAAAATGTATTGGAAGACCTCCCTTCAGCTTGTGATGGTGCAAAGCTTGAGAGCTCTTCTGGAAAGGAGAAGTCATCTGGTAATGCTAACCGTGAGCCCATTTTTGTTGGGGAGGCGTCAGTTATGGCAGAAAGTTCCAAGAAGAATATGAATTCAGATCAATGCACCAAAGTTGCTATTCATCCCACCACTTGTGTTCTTGGAGCTGATGTGGTGGTTATTTCAACAGTTCTGGAAGGCAAACCACTATTTCTTTCCAAAGGTTGGAGGGATATTCTTTGCAGATGTGAGAAATGCTTAGATGTGTACAATGAGCAGAAAATAAGCTATCTGCTTGACAAGGAAGACTCAATTGCTGAGTATGAGAAAATAGCAAAGCAGAAGAGGGAAGAAAAGTTACAGCAGGAGGAGGGAGATGAGTTGAAATTTCTTAATAAGCTTGGTCATGTAGAGAAAATGGAGTTATTAAGTGGACTTGCAGATTTTAAGGATGAGTTTCGCTCTTTCTTGGTACGCACTTAATGACTTTGATGCCTACTCATAGCTTACGCTGTTAAATTTTCAACTCTGTGAATCAAGCCTTAAAAGTTGGCTCTTCTCTGCATGACTAGCTCACATTTATCCACTGCTTGCACATGACAGTGTTCCCCAGATTTCACTCAGTTGTATTTATGTTTCCCTTGCAGGAGTCGTTTGATACATCCAAGACAGTCACTTCTTCTGATGTCCAGCAGATTTTTGAAAATCTTGCGAAGAAGCGTCGGCGTGTGCAATAGGTTTGTCCATTGGAACCCCATTGCTCATGCATATGTTGAATTTAGCCTCCTTAGGTTGGTAGCAGAGCATCTGAAACCTCACAGTCGAGCAAAGGATTTGCTTGTTCCCAAAATGCTCTGCCTGTCATGAACATTCTTGCATGTCCTATTTAAGTATTCACTTAAGTTTTTAAACTGGATTTCTCTCTGTATGCATTGGAATCGAAACATTCCTAATGTTACTGAATGCTCTCAGCTCTTGTTTAGTGAGACCCATCCTGCCATACGTAGTAGGAGGCCAAGCTTTTGGTCACCTTTTACCTGCATGAAGTAGAATAATGAGTGGTAAATTCAGTTGCTTATCAAACCAGTCTTCATGTTTGAAATGCGAATCTGAATCTCGAGACGTAACAAACAGCAAATTTGCCTATTTTCGTTGGATGATATTATTTGGGTAATGGAATGCTATGCGGTTGTAGTACATGGATACGATCATGACAGCCTTTTTGTGAGAGCAGGGATAGGGTGCGTACATATGATTCTTTATTGTGTGAGATTTTCGTGCACCATAGACCAAGAATTCAGTTTTCAGGCCACCTTATATCAGATTCGCTGGTCAGTCGTGCAGCCGACTTCTGGCAAGGGGATATTCTTGCAAGTACAGTTTCAGGGATTTGTTTTCCCTGCCAGGGAAATCCTACTCGTTTATTAGTTAAGATTGCTTGCATTTAACCTTCCGTTCATTATCGTTCAATCAAACAAATTGTTAGAGACCCTGTAGAATTTAGAGAAGAACAGGAAGTTGAGGTAGAGAAGAAGAGAAAAGAAAGAAGTTGAAGTTAGAGGACTTGGCTTAAAACTTCTTCCAACCTTGAGACGTCATTGAGGTCATGATTGCCTCATTGAAGATCTTCTAAATTCTAACCACCGCGTCAATCCTGAATTAAATTATTTTGGAGCCAAGCTTTCCAATTAATGTGTCTTTAGAATGTGCCCTTTTGGGATCAAGAATTAAAGGTAGTGAAGATATAGAATTAGAAAGTATTGTTCTATTTCAGTTGCCTGGGAAAATGGCAGGAAAAGCACAACCGTACAGAAACTCTGAGGATCCACAAAAACTTTATCGATTGCGTTGACTTGTTCTGAGGATCCCTTTCCCCTTGTCCCCTACTAAGACGGCCAAAAGGAGTGGAGACCACCTTTCTGTGACTTGAGAATACAGGCATCAACCACGAAACTTTCTTCTTTATTATTCTCCGTGTAAGAGAATGGAGAAGAGGACTGCAAGCAAACCAAAAATTTCTGTGATCAACATCATTGAAGGGGCTCTGCCAAAAGGGTCTACCCTGTTTACCACACGAATATTTGGACCCTGTTCAAGTTCAAGGTACTTTTGTGTTCACACACCCCTTGTGTAGATTGATTGGAAGAGACAAAGATAATAGTTCTGAACATTCAATTCTTGACTTCGGTGAAATAATTAAAAAAAGTCCAGGATTTTGAAATGCTAATTTTGTAATGATATCAGAATGGAGACCTAATATTCCCTATTAATTACCCGACAAAGAATTAAAAAAAAAAAAAACAAAAAGAAGAAGAATGTATCTGTAAATTGCAAGCATTTCTCGGACTCCCAGTCAAAGCCATGCAGCCGATCAATTCAAATAAATGTTCAATTTCACCAGTTGGCCAAGGGGTATTTTTCATCGTTGGAACCAAAATAATAAAGTGAGGAAAATTGGCCTCCCTCAACCAGGGAATACGTTATGCCAATTAATCTCAGGAAAGGTGAGCTTGTCCAACATACCCTTTTACCAACTCCATCCCCAAATGAAGAAAATAATGTAATTAAGAAGAAATCACTTTCGTTAGTGAAGATGCTTCTTTTGCTTTAGAGTCCTTTTATATATTTCACGCGTTAAATGAATGCGAAGTGAGCAAAAAATTTTGGCAAGAAAATCTAATATTAAATTGTGACGATCTAGAGTTGGTAATATAATGGAGCGAAGACAACCTTGGTGTGGCCATCAGTCTTTCTCGTGAACATGATAGATAGCTAAGAAAAGTCGATAGTTATCTTCTTAGAAAAAAAAAAAACTGAAGCATCAAGAAAAGTTGGATTCAATAATCAGAGTAGCTACATACCAGTCATATAGACATGGTCCTGTAGACATGTGACCTTTCATTATTATGTTCTGCAGACAATATAAGCACAGATTTCATAGAAAAGGGATATGAAAAAACAACAATTTTTTGGCCTAAGATTTTCAGAAACATTATGCGACTATGGAATATTGTTCACAAACTGTATGAATATAATACCCTTTTTTTTTTCTTTAATGTAATCAAGTTTACTTCCTTGGAAAGAGTGGCCAAACATAACAATTTCTTTTTTGGTTCAGTTGAGTTGGGAAGGAAATTAGTTTCGAGTAAAATATGACGTCTGAACTTCAAATTTCACTGTAAATATTATGTTTAGTGGTCACTGGATCAAGTGTATTAGTGTGTAAATATTTTGTTTCTTAGTTTAGAACAAAAAATAAAATAAAATCTCATTCTTATCCTTCAAAACATTAGATTCTGATGCCGGAGTGAATGAGAATCATAAAATATTGTGGGAGTATTGGCTATGAAGCTTTGTAGCAATGGCGTCGACTCAATATGTGCCATTCACGTTTCTATAGAATTTCAAGGTATCCCGTTTTGCTTGTACTTAAAAGAAGTGTAAAAAAAATTAAAAAAAGAAAAAAGAAAATATTGTGAGGGAGATTGACAGGGGCGAAACGGTCATCAACTCCGCCTAATAGTGAACCAAAGTAGCAATCAAAGCCCCCGCCCCCCCCCCTCTCTCTCTCTCTCTCTCTCTCTCTCCCTCTCTCTCTCTCTCTGTTTGTTTTTTTCTTTGGTTTGAACAAATCAAAATGTCTCCGTCAATTTTTGTCGGATGCGTTAAATTTAAACGAATGCACCTAACTACCGTGTTTGTCTAGGCCTTTAATTTAAGCATTGGGCCAAGAAGTTACATATACACTATATTATATTTGTTATGCGACACTGTAAAACATTTCATGATTTAAGCATTTAGAAATTCATCTTAACAATCTCCTCTTTAAATTCACTACAAAGTGGTGTACGAAATTCTTGGCAAGAAAAGAGCTACTCATTTTCTATAATTCATTCACTACGAAGTTATAAAAACGACCATTTCTGTAAAAGGGGCAACAACACCATGAAGGACGTCCTGGTTGCTGTTATTATTCGGTGCACAAAGTCGTTGGTCAATTAATTGCCAACCAAGCGAAGCAACCCATCAATAATATGTGGTCCCTTTTTACACGTTTCCGTTCAAGTTCTGGCCTCTTTTCTTTTTAATTGCATTATTCATCCCTTTGCAAGTTACAAATTTACGCTTGTGTCGGAGACACGGAGCGCCGAATAGAATATCGCTGCTTTTGTAATGTGGTCTCAGTGCTCGTACAATCAGGGCCTTGCCTGGGGACCCAGCTAAATTTTTCTTTTCCTTCTTTTTTTTTTTTTTTTTCTTCCTCTCCTGGTTTTTAATACTAATAAAATGGAATACAATTATACAGGCAGGAAATCGGTTTGTCATTTTCAATAAATAAAATACCCAATCTCCCCCACAACCTCACGTACAGCGAAATGAATGCAAGTTGTGAAGCCTAAAACTCTAGTTAGAAACCACCATTTTTATAAAAAAAAAAAAAAAAAATCCCAACAGCCAGCATTTACACCTTTTTTTGTTTTTTTTTTGTAAACCCATCAGCCACAATGTCTTGCATTTACATTCACTGAAAGAGTGCCCTTTTCTTCTGTATAGAGAAAACTAGACACAACAATTCATGGGAAATTGCATTAAGCCAAGCACACGAAGGTACATCAAAGATGCTGACATGGAGGCGCAACATCAAGAAGAAATGCTGAAGGGGAATGGTGATTTTAAGGCAGGTGGTACTGTTAGAATCAAGATAGCGCTTACAAAGGAGGAGCTAGGGTGGCTGATGTTTCGGCTGAGGGTAAATGGAGACAATAAGAAGATAGAAGACGTTTTGAGAGACATTGAGGGACGGAGAGAAAAGGGTAAAGCTTGGAAGCCTTCTCTCGAGAGTATAGAGGAGGAAATTCCTGAAGGTCTAGAGGTGGAAAGATGAGCCTCTTTTATAAGAAAATACTTCTTGTCCTTTCAATTTCGTTCAAAATTCAGGCGAGTTTCTGATGTAATTAAGTAGGATCGTTGCCTTGCCTAATTGGTGGATAATTTTTCTTCTTCTGATCCATCTTCTTCCTCTGTTTTATTTTTTTTTTTTTATTATTTTTTTAAAGCTTGGATCATACGATGGCCCCATCATAGTTGAAGTGTAAACTTTATCCTTTTGCTGTTGATGAGATTTCTTGCTGGACAGATATGACCTTCTGTTTTTAATTTTTTTTGGTATTAATGTGTATACAACACTGTGTTTTACAGCTCGTCCAGACCGTCGATGCTCACGAGCATTCTACAAAATGGACTTAGAAATGGCAGAAGCAGCAGCCTCTGCCCACTTCTATGAATTCGTTTTAGTAACCATAATTCTTGTAGTAATTCGTTTGAGTAACCGTTGACATCTTGGGGGGTTTTTGCTCAATCAAACAAGCTTCCAACTTCTCAGTGAAGCGAAATAATTTTTACTTGATACTAAAATATTATTTTAGAGTTTGAGAATTGGTTTTACTAAAAAACTATTGGGATTCGACTTTCTTCCCGTATGCAATGCACGCACACAAAAGCTAATCTGTACAAAAGCAGGATAATCTAGCTAGTGTATGAATGCCCAGTTTTTCTCTCTTTTCTTCTTGTTTTTTACAAGTAATAGCAGAGGCTTTTCTTCTCTGACAAATTTACATGAAGAAGAAGGTGAAATTGATATGAAGAAGGTGTATATAGTTTTAATATATTCAATTCTGAAACCAGCACCGAACCCCTTAGGTATTACAAAAACAAAGACAATTTTATAGGTTCATAACAAAATTAAGTAGTACAAGCATGGAATAACAGAGGCGCGCCTATTTACTCTTCTTCAGGGATGCTCTTGAGCATACCACCATAGCCGGCGCCACCAGAGCAAGACACAACACTAACACGATTGGCAGGAATTTTTATGAGCTCATTGGTTACATCTTTGAACCCAAGGACCCCACCATCTCCACAGTTTGACAATAGTCTGGCCGCTTCTTGCTTTGTCATCTTAACTTTCACCCTGATCACACCTTTCTCTTCGCTCACATAGCTTCTTCTCCTCGAGCTGACCTTCGTCTCGTGATCATCCTCTTCTTGAAAAAGCAACGGTTGTTTGTTTCCCACACAGTCACCTTTCTTTAGCTTCTTTGGTGTTGGCTTCTTGTTCAACTCGTCTCTGTATATAGTTTTTGAACCCTTGTATGATCCCTTGGACAGAAATTTATCGAAGCAATTGTTCGAAGAGTTCCACATGTTGGGAGAGAGAGAGAGAGAGAGATAAAAAAGCAAGTATGTAGTTTCTAGTATAGTACAAGAAGTAGTGCTCGAATTAATGAGAGATGTTGCGTAAAATTTGAAATATGAAGTGGGGATATATAGAGGATGGCATTGACTAGGGAATATATGATGCACAATTTAAGTCATTCGCGCATTTCTGTTTTCTTTATTTCTTGTCCAGTAAAAATAAAAAATAAAAATAAAAATAAAAAACAAGGAAAGATGTGAAGGATTAGATGGCCAGACGTGAAGTAAACGACGTGCTAAAGCTTTTTAACGACTCCTTCAACGTCCATGAGTCGAGTTCTCGAGTGATTGGGAAATATCCGAGGAGTTTTAAGTAGATGCCTCGAGAGGGGAAAGTGTGGCATCTTTGAAATGGTCAATACACTCAATCCGTGTGCGGCCTTGAATTGAAAACGATACATGGCTACTTCGATCGTTATAATGGGCCGGTTAATTAACAGAAGGTGGACCAAATAAAGTAATCAAGTTCATTCGACCTTTTTTTCCGGGTGAAGCTCACGACTTGGACACCACGGGTTATTGCCAATCTCTATGCTGGTTCGAAGGTAGAAAAAAAAAATGACAAAGTTGACTGAGATGGCGATGGTTTTAAAAAGAATCTCAACTTAAATTCTTGTTGGTTGAAGTTGTCAGTAAATTCAATACTTAATTAAAGTTGGAATAAAGATACTTCCAACAGTTAAAAATTTTAAATTTTATTATTAAAATTTCATAATTTAATCTTAAAGAAAAAAAATACGAGATTTATAAAAATTTAAAAAGTATATATTTTTTTATTGAGTCTCTCTTAATGACACAAAAAAATTGAAGTGTCATTCAATTAACCCTTTTAAGCGCAGTTTGGTTAAACATTGATGTATTTATTTTCTTATCAATTTAAACGCGTGGTATAAGCTAATTGGTGCTAACCTAATATCTGATTATTATACTGGCATACTTAGAAGTTGGAGGACTCGCACACCAATGCACATATTTCAACATCTTTCTTTCGATTTTAACACTGCAAGAAATTCTTGCACACTGAAATGTTGGAATACTCTGACCTGTTTTCTCCGTTGACACAACATCTAGTTCAAAATGCTTAACCGAGCATAAGGGGTTGTTAGATCTGATTTTTATTAAAATTGTAGAATCTTTTGGTTTTTACTGGTCTATTGAATCATTGACTAGTTATTAAACTTGCCGTACATAAGGTGGCAATCCTGAGACAGAAGATGATGATCATAGAGTTTCCTTGTCAAGTCAAGGGAGAATGCAGCAGGGTCTTGGGTCAAGTCCTCGGTTGGGCTCTAGATGTTACACTATCTCGCTCAATTCCAACGAAAAATATTTTTTGAGTAATCAGAGCCACGACTTGTACTAAGTCTCGAAAATGCCGGAGTAGCTAATGAGGAACTAGTCAAACAGTAACTGTTTGATTACAGATTTGGGAGGACAATAAATTAGAACCACAAAAGATTGATACAAAGTTAACTTCACACGAGCAAAGCATTTGGTTTTAGGTTCAAACTCTAACTATTGCAAATTTTCACAAATTTTGGGTTTTGACATTTCAAGAATGTTACGTGTAAAGTAATTTTAGCAAGGAGTGACTCTACGTATTGAGGCACGGAGAGACCCTGCAGGATTTTTTAGTTTTCCGCCTAACATAATATAATGGGTATTAATTCTGCTCTGTCAGGTTTCACGAGGAGGCGAGGAAGTCGAAGTGGTTGTTCATGCTTTCATGCTGTAAATTGTTTGTCCATAATTTGTGGAGATCATCAATGCATCCACACGAATCGATTGTATGATCGCAAAAGCTCCAATGGAACTTGATGTGCGAATGAATGAACTGATTGAAAAGTGTTTTCATTCACTTACAGTTTTGAGTTGTAAAACTGAGCTAAAAATTTTAGGCAAAAGGTTGTCTTCAAAGTTTGTGAGTCATGAATGGTGATTTAATAAAAACTAAAACAATCTCATTATGTCTAATAAATCTCAAAGAAGGTTTATAGAATTTACTTCAAAGTTCTGGAACTATCTCTGGTTTCTGATTTGTTTCTTTTGACATTGCTGTTGCAGTGGGGTGGCTGCATCTGATCATACGGAAGCAGATTTGTGGAAGGGAATGAACTTTTTTTTTTTTTTTAATATCATTCTTTAGAACATCAGACCTATGTATGCATAACCGAGGGATTGTATTTAATTGTAGAACATAGGTCAATGAGAAGTTGAAGTATTCTTTGATAGATGCATGGTTCATTGATGCTTGAATTTGTCAAATTTTACAATACGATTACTACTTTTTAAAGCCGGAACTGTCAGAAACATGCCCGAGGGATATTACCAAACATACGCGCAACAGAAATTGTTACAGCTGCATCATTTTGCCTCCTTTTCTGCCAGTGTTTCGATTATGGCGGACTTGGGATTTTTCCCTGGAGGGCCCTTATCTCTACGCTCAAGCTCTTCCAGCCGGAATGTTATTAACCGATCCCAGTTTCCTCCTTCAAAAAGGACCCCAGCTTTTCCATCAGTGATTCTCTGAACAATCCCACAGTACCTGTAAAATGGGTTGTTGGGGTTCTTCACAATGGCAATCATACCAGGCATTAGCAGTGGTAATTCAGGTGCTTTCGGTTTCTTTGAAGCAGTTAGCCCTGCTAGATATCCGGAATCTGGCTGTTTCTGTGGAGATGGATTGTCCTCTATGAATTTCTGCAATCCTTTTTCTCCACCGGGAAATCCTCCTGTTAAACCCATCAGCTCTTTCTCAAAACCATGTTCTGGGACACTAGCAGTAGCCGATGGTGAGATCATAACTGAATTTTCTTCTTGAGCAGCACTCGGTGGCGATGCTTGTTCTTCGATGTTTCTCTGTAGCTCTTGTTGTAGACCCTCTTCTCCGTTGCACAGTCCCCTGCCTCCCATGATCTCGAATAGATCAAATTTGGCACTTTGTGTGTGCATGAGCCTGGAATATTTCTCCCTGGTTATCGAAGAGAATGCTTTTTGAGGACGATGGGGGAGGTTGCTTTGACCCATGACGTGGGATCCAAGTAGAGTGCCTTGTAAGGTTTGGAAAATGATGGAAGAAGCCATGACTTTGCTGAAGCCAGCCTCTGTGGAGAGGAAGGAGAAGAGCTCTCTCTTACAATTCTGGCCACAGATATGGTCTCGTTGGATATTGCCTTCTATCTTTTACTTCCTGTCGCCACATAAGTGATGCTGATCCCATCCAGTGTCCCATTGGGTATGCCATTGTCAATAGAATTCGCAGCGCATAGATGGTAGTGGCCACTAATAAATAACGGGCTCCAATAATGGAGATCCAACAACAATTTCCCCTACTCAAATTTGAAGAGCCCATCCGGGCTTGAGATGGGCAGAGCGTGGGTCGAATTTTAAGCCTGCTCCCTGACTAGGCTGGAAGGCCAGACCAATTGAAGCTGGGTGAGATTGGAGAAGAAGAAGCCCAGGTCAGGAAGCCGAACCATTGGATTTCAGGGATGAAGACGAGGAAGCAGAAGGGTTGAGAATCCGACCCATGCCCTCGGCGAAGGTAGCCGAAGGATCATGAATGGAAATTTTAGGCTTTCAATTTTTGTTATGATAATTACCAGAAATACTGTATAGATCTTGTGTCCGAAATATGTGTTGGGTTTATAGGTCTTTTTTTACGTGGTTATATAACATAAATATTTTGTAGTTACAACTCAAAATAATTGAAGTGATTATAAATATTTTTGGCCGATAAACAAAATAAAGGAAACTTAGAAGAAGAGAAGAGAGTCAATCCGCCGTGAGAAAAGAAAAATAGGACCGGCGAAAATGAGAGAAAAAGAAAGAGATTGCATAAAGAGGAGAATTAAAATATAGTATTTTTTAATCTTATATTTAGAAAGGATATGAGTATCTGATCAGTTTAAAATTTAGACAATTAATAGAAAGTGTTTGGTTATTATTTCTAAAAGGTGGAGATTAGGTTTCGAGAACTGTAAATTTTATTTCTTTTCAATTTTTCATAAGTTTATATTTTGAATAATTTTTTATATACAGTTTTGATTAATTGTGTAATTGGAAGATTTTTTGTAATCTGAGCTGATTTTTGACTAGTATTTAGAGAACACATAGATCTTCTTTATGAACGGTTGGATTGAGTTTTTGTAAACTGCAATGGCAGGTTTCCATTCAAACCAAACTCTCTGCTCTTTCATCTATAGCAAAATTAGTAAATCGTGTGAATTATTATTGACCCATGATCTGATTGAATTGAAATTTGAATAGCTGGTAGGAGACATACGGGGTTCTTTTTGAACTGTTTTGACATTTACTCATTAAGTTATAATTAACAGTATATAGTTAGTTTATCTTATTTAACTCATTAGTCTTTTATTTAATTTAAATTAAATTTTATTTAATTTATTTAATATAATTAAAATTATGTACTTTTATTATACTTATTTGATTATAATATAATTGACTTTTAGTTTAGAGTATCTGTAATTCTTTTTTTTTTATTTAAAAAAATTTTTTATGTAAAATTAATATATTTTTTATATAATTTATTTATATTATTATTTTTATTATTCAATCATCTCCTCGTATAAAAAATTTATTGAGTTATTTATACTCCGTTGGCGTCCCTTTCTCCCATCAACACGTGTAGTACACACACTGATCTCTTGTCCTGCGTGCACAGTCTATTTCTTTCTTTTTTTTTTTACACCTTGTATTCTACAACTAAAATTAATCCTTAGATTCTTAATTTCAAATTTAGAACTCAATTTCTAGTGCTATAAACTAAAAATAATTTTGTTACTAATTAGGCTAAAATAATGAGATTCTCTCAAAAGAGAGAGATTAAAAAAAAAAAAAAAAAGGGCTCAAAGGATCAGGTTAAGCTGTGGTTGAAACCAGGAGAATTGGTTACTTACACGAGCCACGCTCAGAAATGGATCTATGGAGTATAACTGACAAAAAAAATTTTCGTTTTCACATTTGTCTCAGGAGTTTTATGGTTCCCATGCAGGATGGGATTAGCAGGTAGAATAGAAGCATAATTACTAGAATAAAATTCTTTCCACTGAGATACGTGACAATGTTACTTTTGCCAAGGGGAATAAGCGAGACTTGATTCCGCAGTATAATCCCACCTCATTTTGTTGCGGACATTTACTCGTGCTGCGTCCTGACTTCATGTTGTTCAGTTTTCAGATTCATCTGTCCCTCCGATGGATTCAATTATGATAATAGGCCCTTGAAGGGATTTGCAGGAGACCTCAGAATGAAACGATGGAAGACCATCAGGCATCTTGGCAGACGTGGGTACCATGTATGTACGTATCATTAACACATTGGCGAAGCTATTCTTGGGTGTACCCGTACCCTCGCGTTGATCTCTTTTGCTATGTTACTTTTCACGTATCCTCACGTCTCCTCGTAGTTATATGGGAAGGATGCCGAAGAACAAGTTTTGGTGTAACGATAAAATAAAATTATGTGCCTAATAATTATTATTATTTTTATTTCATGTCACATAGTGTGACAATTTAGTAGACGCATGCGCTTTTACATGGTTGCAGAAGGCTAGTCCTTGGGTAGACAGTTGGACCCGGATGAAGTCCCCTGGCTCTCTCTTGAAAACTGTTCTTAAAGCCCCCGCAAGAGATGCCGAAAGTATCCAAAAAATCGAAAAAGGAATATTATTTTGATTGTAAAAGGACATATCAATATTTAAAAAAACTGTTTATTAATTCTTTTGTGTCGTTTCCACGGTAATTAGATACCGACCCGCCATCTGAATTTCCGATCCAACGTTCCAGAATTCGTTCGAAGGCAGCCCACAGCATTTTCAAATCTATTCCCCCCCCCCGCATTTTTTTTAAATCCTGCGCATTGACTTGGGCGACATCAAACAGTAACTCACACTACCCACATGACGTGGCATACTTTATCGCCCTTAATAAGGCACCTTTGTCTAAACAGCGCCGTACCAGATTCAGATCACTAGCCACTTTTTTTTTTGGGAGTTACTGGGCATAAAATCTAATTTTTGCGTCATAAATTAAATATGGAATTTCCACAACTTAAATACAATTATTAAATTAAATCATCCCCTAAAAATTAAAATTGGCAGCTGAAATCCGCTGGCACCGCCTCTCCACCCGTATATAAACACTGACTTTCTACCTCTGCCGTTTACTCGTGTTTTGCGCACTGTGATATATACATATAGCTTATTAACTAGGAAGCTACCTGTTTGTTTCTCGCGAATCGCCAAGAAAAAGTCTCCTTCGAAACCCTAACCCCAGTTTCTTCAACCGCCGGCCATTGATTTTCCAGTGGCTGATCGACCTAGCCGCTGCATCGTCTCTGCAACCGTAAGTCCTTGGGCTTCGTCAATTCGTCTGCTTAAGTAAAATACTTGTATCGTTCTCTGTGTTTTTATGCTGATTTGGTAGAGTTTTCGCTCATGGATGCCTGGTATCTGTATTTCTTTTATTTTTTGTTTGCCAACCCAATCTGGAAGTCTTAGCTGTGGTTATTTTATTTTATTTTTATTTTATTTAGTGATGCGAGGGTATGGATTGCTTTTTGTTCCGTTGATGCGAAAAGCGAAGCTAGAAGGAAGTGGATTTCGGTTGCTTTTTTTTTTTTTAAGCTTTTTTTCTGCTTGGAATTGAAAGCCATATGTTGTTGTGAGTAAAGCCCGCCTTTTATGATGTCTAGTTTGATTGATTAGGTTGCTTTTTTATTTTATGGGCGTTGGTGTTATCTTGCTTATTTTCACAATATATGAATCGTTGTGAGAATGTGTTTTCTGATTGTTTCTGTTGATGACTTGGTTTTTGAGTGTGATTGCAGATGGCTGCTAAACCACTTTCACGCGAGGAGATTGCTAATACTGAAAAGAAACTAGACATGCCATTAGGTACATCTCAAAGTAATGGGTTATGCAGATTTCGTTTATAATCCCTTTTTTGGTTGGTTGATTGCTTAGTAATTTTGTTTTCGTTGTAATTGATAGATGACATAATCAAGATGTCTAAACATACAACTGTTAGAGCGAAGAAGCACCAAAGGGCCTCGGTAGGAGATCTTTGTCACAATGACATGGTTTAATATTGTACCCTGGATCTCTGTCATGTTGATGTTTGAAATATTTATTTGGTATTGGGCAGAACAAAAGTCAGAAGGTTTTTAACAATGCTGCCCAAGAGAGAGCTTTGAAGGTGCGGCAGTATATGGACTCACGGCCCTTTGTTCGACAGGTATATAATCTTTGCTACTGACATTCACACAAGGCTCATTGATATTGACTTGCCTTGATTGGCTTTGTTATCATTGTTTCCATATTGACATGTTTTAGTCATCAGGGTTTTCTGGCCCAAAGAAGGTCAAAGTTCCAGGGGAACCAGTTTCCTTTAGCAGCTGAGGCTGCACGGAAGGCTGCAGTTACTCTTTTCCGTGGTAGACCTGTGGATCGTACTATGGTTTTTAATTCAAGCAAACCAAGGTCTAATCCTTATACATTTCTTATTATTTCTTTACATTGGCAGCCATGACATTAAAAGATTTGGCATGATTTTAGCAGTTTATTACCCATCTAATTTCAGTACCTGATCTTGGATTTATTGCAGGTAAACTTGATGGCCTCTGTCACATGGTCTTTCAGTTATTATTATGTAACGTTGCATAGTGCTGTGGAGCCTGTATATCATTAGTTATGTGACAAGAGGCCAATTGTGGGTTTTTACTAATTATGGATGGTTTCCACTCGCATTGTCCAGCATATGTAGCCTTGTTTCTCTGCTTTTCGAAGTTTTCCAGTTAGGTTGAGACAATGAGCGTGCCTTTGGTGGTGGGCATGGCATTTGGAAATGGACATTCTGTCAGTTTTATGGATTGTGGAAGCCGAAGTTAACTTGTGTTTAATGAGGATGTTGGACATGGGTTTGGGGATGTGCTAAAATTGGTACACTGAATAACAACTCCATTATTTTATTGGTTATCAAAATTTGAAGCTTCATCTGTTCAAGTAATGTTGCATGGGCACTTGCAATTTGTCACAGCCACTCTGCCGGGGCTGATCTGCTTGAGCATTTGACTAAGTAATATTGCTATTGCTTGACCAGACTAATTCTCTTCATGTCTGGAAACAGTGTCAATTTGAATTTCATGGCTTGAGGTCTATTCTTTGATACTGGTATCTTTTGCCATTCTGAATCTGAAGGGTCATCAGATATGGTTTCATTTAATGGTTGTGACTGGCCTTGCTGGTTCAACCTTCATGTCATGCTTGTTATATTCCTGTCTTTTGGCCTCAAAATTTCGATGATGACTTTTCTGAATTTTGAGGATAGGAAATAAGGAAATTTGTCATTTGTGTTTGGAGATAGTGTTAAAGGGGACCGGAGAACTGTGGTATTTTCTCATCATTTTTGTCAAAAGTCAACTGATATTAAATAACTCTCTATGTTCTTCCTTTCACCTGCCTTGTGTTGGTGGTGTTGGTATGAACTAGAAGTGGATGGGATGAAGTTGTGCCATGTGATTGGCTATAATTCACTAGAGTTTTGGCTGACGAAGGATAAGGTTATGTTTTAAGATTGTCGTCCCATTTGATCGCGGGAAGTAGTTTGAGGAGCCAATTTCTAAAATTTCTCCTTTTGAGGAGCATTTGTAAGTTAGGATATATGGCTGGGGATTGATACTTCTCTTCTTATGGGAAAACATTTGTGGATTCTGTGGGTTATGGTACTAATTTCTTAACGGTTAGCACCATTGTGGAAGTGGATGCCTTGTGCTGATTGCTTGACTCTGGCAATTGATTTTCGTAGCCATCTGTTTGGTCCTGCTGCTGCATGGTGTTACTGCTCTCTGTTCATAGTAAAGAGCATCGATTGTGAGACGAAGTCCAGAAAATCTTCTGTAATGTTTAATCTTTTGTGGAATTAAAAGAAACCAAAACTGCGAAGAATGGGCATGCATTTTTGCCAATTGGATGTGTCTTTAAATGGTTTGTCTTGATTTCTCTTAGTGCGATATAATTTGGATCATTATGGTAAGGCTTCTAATTCTCAAACTTTTATTATCTTGTCCTGGTTTGTAATTTCTGAACAATCTACCCGTCTTTTCTGAGTAAATGGATTCTCTTGTTATAATTACTTGCTTTTTACATTTTTCTTCTGGGTTTCATTTTTTTTTTCTCTAAATGCAGGGTTGGAGCTTTTAAGGTTCAGAGAAGGGCCGCGAGTGGAGGCTTTGCAATGAAGGTACTCTTATTCTTTTGTTTGGGCTTCATGTGGACCATTTTTTTCTATATATTCTATAAATGATCCTTCATATGCTATGAGCAGAATTGAATGTTATAGTGTCTCATGGTTCTCATGTGACTTCATATTCATTAAGATTTTAGATGGATGACTGCTGTTTAAGACTGTCTAATATGCATCAGATTTTATTAAGGCCTTCTATATACTTGTAGAGGAAGCACTGAAGTGCCATAACATAAGTGTGTTATTAAAGAGGCAACAGATAATGTTGAATTGGTTCTGTTTACCGTGCAGGCACCACAGAGCCAGCAACAGAATCAAGGAGAGGGAGGTGCCATGCAGAGGCCTAAAACTCTGGACTCCCTGTTTGCAAAAATGAAGGAGCAGAGAATGAGGGTCCCGTCACGTCCAAATAATGTTGTCCAACGCAATGGCAATGGCAGTGGCGGGCGGCCAAGGGTGCCATGGGCAAGAGGTCGATTCGGTAACTAATGCGAAAGATGTCAGCTGAAGTATTTCTGCTGTAGCACTGTTGCCATGTTGGTGTAAGTTGGGGTTGCTTGTTATGCGCTAAATGCGAAAAAGTGTTAGGTTTTGCAAAAGAAACTCTTTCTTTATTGTTTTGCTTGTCAATCCTGAATCACAACTGGCTATTTCTTGGATGTATGACTAATCCTTTAGTTAGCTTCAATCAAATGATGCATTCGCCCTTTCTAATTAATTGTTATCTGCCGGTGGGCGATTTGCTCGATATTTCTTCGAGATGTGACGAGGATATTTTGCCTAGGATGGCAGCAGGTTCAGTTGGGGTTCGCATGCGAGATGCCCGGGGTTGGCTCCATTTTCTCCTATCACCATGTTTCTCAGTATAACGTACTGCAGGGGCATAGGAATGTACCCAGTATACAAACGTTTTCCACTTATCCCCATGGATGAATGCTGTTTCAACCCATTTGTAACAAGGCCGATGGAAAAGAACTAATCTACCGGCAGGTCAACAGCCCTTCCATGCATAAGCGCGAGCCAAAATTTTGGGGGACATTCAAGCAAATAACACAGGATGGCCCCTCCTCTCCTCTATGCCGAAAAACCGGTGAGTTTAGCCGTGGCTCCCTCTGCTCGACTAGGTTGGTCCGAAACCGTGCAAAGTCAACGAAGCCAAGGGGCATTTTTGCTTTTTTTTTTTTTTTCAATCTCTCCATATCCCAACCCTCTTCTACTTTTTCCTTTCCTCGATTTTGTTTGTTTAAAATATGTTTTGGATAAGAAGTCCTAAGTCTTTATTTTTCATCAGACGTGCTCATTATACGTAAGGATTTCAAATTTTAATTTCAAACATTTCAGTCATTTAGGGACTTTATTTTTCAGGACATTGTCGAGGAATAGATACAAAACACTCCAAGCATGCAAGCAGGAATAGATTTTTTTTTTTTTTAATAAAGAAATCAATAATTTTTGTTTATACCTTGACAAAAGTTGAAGAATAATGAAACACTAAAATGTAGGTTGAGCCTGAAAGTAAGCGCCTACACCATTTGAAATTAAAATTTGATGTTCGCAGGTATAAATATAATCCATGAGAAACCTCATAAAACTTTACACACTATACTTGCATACCTCTCTCATCTTAGGTTGCGAATGGGTTGATTTAAAATAAAAACGTGCATGTGGCTTTCTCATGTAATACAAGTCAATGCAGTGTATATGGGTGCATCGTTTGATATGTAAACTTTATCCCAAACTGGATAAATACCCATGGAAGGAGGCTGTACCTTTGCTTCTATGTAAGGCTGAGATAAAGTGAGTCGCTTGCACCTACTAAGTCAAATCGATTTGATTAATCCTTTTGTGGATTTTGCACTTCATCCATATTCAAACACAAAGAAAAATTGCTGGGTGACTCATTTGTTTCCACACGCACGAGAACATACGACGAAAAAAGGATCATTTATCAAGTAAAAAATATAAAGAATGCGAGACATTTTAATCATTCACAGTGGAGGCGGTATGTTCAAGTTCTTGAGAATGAAATGTGTGATTGGGAAAGAACTACTTTTGTCAAGTAGTTAATGGTCCCATGAATCTCTTAATGCATAGTTAGCAAAATGAGAATAATAAGAAAGTAATTTATTTAATTTTATTTATTCATAAAATTAAGTAAAAAATAATTAGTTTATATTTAAATAAAAAATTAAATAATAATATTTTAATATTAAAAATATAAATTAATTACATATTATTTGGTAGTATAAATAAATAAAATTAATATAATATCCTCTTCATTACTCTTATATTATTCTTATGCAGTTGTATTTTAAAAAGAAAATTTAAGGAAAGTTAATCTTTGTTAATTTATGAAAATAAACGACAACAAATTATTCCCTTTTATTTTCTTGCATGCTGTGAACATAACTTTTCTAAATAATTATCGTGTCGTTAGCAAATATTGTGGTGATAATAACTTTATTATTATTCATGGAACCAAGGGTGCTCGTGCATATGTTGGTTAACGGCGTCAATTTGCCATATCGTTATAGCTCTTTCCTCTTTGTTTATACATGTGCTGCTTGACCGTATCTCTTGACAATTGATCAAAGGTGGTAACGAACTTTCTGGACAGCAACCCCCCAATATACACATGCACTTTTTTTTTTTTGGGGGGGGGGAGAGATTGTGAAATTCAAAGTTTATTTAATGGCAAATCAAAAAAAAAAAAAGGAACAAAAATACATATATTAAAAAAAAAAAGAAAAGAAAAAACTGATGATTTCCACTTGTTTAACACTATGCACGGTAATGCACAGCAACACCCCAGAATCTATGTATGGTTTCGCCGCCAAGTGTGGGGCCTCTGCAAGCTCTGGCGATGGCTAACAGACATCCTAGTCAACACGTGGCAGATCATCCGCATCTCTAGCCTGGCTCCACTAACTGAATTCTAATTTATTTATTTACTTACTTTTTCGTCTCCCTCTCGAAAGCTCCCAGAATAGCCAGCCAGCCCGCGAGCTCCGTTCCCTATAAATCCTCAGAATGTCCATCTGTCCTCTCGCGAGCGTTCCTAAAAGAAGGAAAGTTTCAACAAAGCTGTTTGGCTGATACCCTAAAGAACCTCTTTCTTTTTGTGTTCTTTCCTTTTCTTTTCTTTTTTTCTTTTTTTTTTTTTGTTTTTCTATCTCTGTTTTGGTCATGGGGAATGGTAATATTTTGGTCACCGGCGGCGCCGGTTATATCGGGAGCCACACCGTGCTTCAGCTTCTGTCCGGCGGCTACGCCGTTGTGGTTGTTGATAATCTCGGTAACTCCTCCGACGTTTCGATCGAAAGAGTCAGGGAACTCGCCGGTGAACGTGGCGAAAACCTCTCCTTTCACCAGGTTGGCCGCCGGTTTTTCTCGGTCGCTTTTTTTTTTTTTTTCCCGTTAATCAAACGGTTTATGTTTTGTTTGGATAACATAAAGTTTAAAACTTTACATAATTGTTCAAGTTAGATCTATTTGCATTTTCTGGTGCTGTCTTACTGATTGTTTTGGATTCGAAAATTGTAACTTAAATTTCTTTTCTTTATATGGGACCCCGTGTCTTGTATAATTGTTTGTGAGGCGTTCCTGACCTTTGCAGTTTTGCACCGGCAGGTTGAACTCCGGGACAAGCCAGCGATGGAGAAAATTTTCTCTGAGACAAAGTACGGCGAAGCTCTTGAATTCATATTCTGTTTGTTCAATTGTTGTCGTGCCTTAAAACCTTTTGAATGCAAATTCTTTTGAGCAGTTTATTAACAAAAGTTTTGGCTGCAGGTTTGATGCTGTCATCCACTTTGCTGGGCTGAAAGCGGTTGGTGAAAGTGTGCAGAAACCTTTGCTTTATTTTGATAACAACCTTATTGGGGCAATTGCTCTGCTCGAAGTAATGAGTGCCCATGGATGCAAGAAGGTACCTTTTCTTCATATTGTTCCAAACAAATAGATTTTTTCTTTATTTTATTTGAGGATGTGCTTACTGATGTTCCGAATTTTTAAATGCCTTCAGCTTGTGTTTTCCTCGTCAGCTACTGTTTATGGTTGGCCAAAAGAGGTTCCCTGTACAGAAGAGTTCCCATTATTTGCAATGAATCCATATGGACGCACCAAGGTGTGTTGTGATGTTCATCAGGCGCGTTGAAGTGTTCATTTTGTTGAACTAATTGATTTGTTCTGTCTTATTGTCTTTATCGTTTTCATAGAACTTTGTTTTTGTTGGAATAAGTCTTCACACAATCTTGAGCTTTCAGCTTTTCATTGAAGAAATATGCCGTGATATCCATGGTTCTGACTCTGAATGGAAGATCATCTTGCTGCGATATTTCAATCCGGTAGGCGCGCATCCAAGTGGCTATATTGGCGAGGATCCTCGTGGAATTCCAAACAATCTGATGCCCTACGTGCAGCAAGTGGCTGTTGGCAGACGGCCTCATTTGACGGTTTATGGAAACGACTATTCCACCAAGGATGGTACTGGGGTATGCTTTCTTTGTCAGTATATCGGTCTTGCTAAATATTATTAGGGCAAGTGAAAACAGTAATTATGTTCTAATGATTCCCATCTCTTAAGTTTTGTGGTAAAACTACCATTAGGGTAGTCATATTTGGTTTCGAGATCACAGTTTGATGATCAGACAGAGGGGTTCACCTGGATTTTTGGTGGGGCGTGAGTCTGAGATAGCGTCTGATGCAACTTCTCTCACCAGGTTCGCGACTACATTCACGTGGTTGACTTAGCGGATGGACACATAGCTGCATTGCGCAAGCTATCTGATCCTCAAATAGGTACGTGGTTAAATAAAGTCCTCTTTTTATATTTCAGCACGATCGTATGTTTGGGAATTAGAATTGGTCTTAATAATGACGGAAGATGTGCAAATCTGATTATTTCATCTGCTTCTATTTCATTGTTATCAGAATCTGATTCATTGAATTGAATGACTGTGTTTCACAGGCTGTGAAGTGTATAACTTGGGAACAGGAAAAGGAACATCGGTTTTAGAGATGGTTTCAGCATTCGAAAACGCTTCCGGAAAGGTACTAAATTGTTTTTTGTTGTATGTATAATTTAGTTTGATCTGTGGACTATTTTTAGCATTTTGCTCAGTTTCCCACTTCTCATTACTGTTTTAGGAAATTCCACATGTAATTGCTGGACGACGACCTGGGGATGCCGAAATTGTTTATGCATCAACAGAGAAGGCAGAACGAGAATTGAATTGGAAGTGAGTGAAAATTCACAGCCCTTTCCCCCTTGGCTTCCGCAACGATGTTACTAATGCAATTAACTCTTTCTTGTCCCAGCATTGTCAATCAGTCTAGAAAGGCCGCCTAAAGCAGCTGATCTATAGGCCTTGTTATTGACATCTAGTCTTAAGCATGTGCAAACTGTGATTTTTTGTTTTCTTTTTTTTTTTTTTTATCAGGGCAAAATATGGAATTGAAGAGATGTGTAGGGACCAATGGAACTGGGCCAGCAAGAATCCTTATGGCTATGGGTCCTCTGATAACACTAACTGAAAAGCCGACTCTTGCTTTTTAATGCGAGATAGCACCTTTTTTTTTTTATCTTTGTTTTTGGTCACTCACGCATATCATGCTTATGTCGCCTCCAGGATTTAGGATTACCAAGAAGTAAGAACTTTGATGGCAGACCCTTCAGGCTGATAAATTAGACATCGTGGTGTCATTGTAGGACAATAAGCATCCCTGTCAAAGCTAGGCTGCTAATTATATATATATATATATATATATATTTATTTATTTATTGTTATTATTTTTTTATTTTATTTTTTATTTTGACAGAATAGGAGGCAGCTCAGCTGCAAGGCTGACAATAGGCAATAAATTTTGAACTTAACTAGTGAACTGCACTGCTTTATAGTAAGATCAATCTAATCTTCTTTTCTCTGCTTATGAATGAATGTAGTTACTTACAGATGTTGTTTCGTTCTTTTTGTACAATGATTTAACATAGCACGTCAAACATTTCCATGTTCATAAAATTAAAAAAGGAAAAAAAAAAAAGAAAAAAGGAGACAGAAGAGGGCAACTTGGAAGACGTGCAGCATGGGCCTTGGGTTGTGTTGGCGCGAGAACCTTTTTGGGTTCAGCTGAGGGCGGGTACATCGGGTATGTATGTATGTGCGGCGGCCCTTGAAAGCCCAGCCCATGTTTGGAGGCACTGCTTGGGTTGTGAAGAGAGATCATTCCGAATTGATTATCATATCATGTGGTGGCGGACGAAAATACGAGAATCCGACAACGCCATTTTGTGACCGTTGGTCTTGCTTGCAAAGGTCGAGTCTCCTCTCCCCCCCCCCAACTTCAAGTGGTGGCGGACGGTGGGTCCATGCAATCAATAGGTAGTTGCGAATCAAAAATTGAAGTGTACCACAGGAGGGGGGCACCTCGCTTTGATTTTCTTACGGGTTTCGTGATTTCGCTGGATGGGGGCCGTACATTCTTTTACGCACTAAAACTCGAAAAAGTAGAAGAAGATCATTACCATCGTCATCAAAACAAAAGCATGGCCGCCGGGCTTTTTTTATTTTGTTTTTGTTTTTTTTTTTTGGATTAATTCAAAAACTATATTCAAACAGATTTTGAAACACTCACTCATTTTACCGTTGCTTTAGATTAAAAGGCAAATTTATTGATTTATTTATTTTAAACGAAGAGTTATATAAAATTTAAACTCTTATTTTTTTTCTCTTTTAAACAAGAATTATATAAAATAGAGTTGCTCTAAGTAGGCGATATAAAACAAATTTTACAAGAAGTAAAAAGTTTATTTTATTGACAGTCTCTCTCTCCTCGGCCTTGTTCAATTTGACCCAAAATTGAGCAAGTCCAAGGAGCTCAACGGACTTGGAGACTTGTGGGGGTATTAAAAACGCGACGGGTTGGTCTTGGTCGCGTCGCGTCTCTCTTCCCTTCACTTCAGTTTCAAATATTTCTCACTTCATTTATACACTGAACAGGCCCCCTCGTCTCTCCTCCCAGAGCTTCAAACAAGCTCGAGCTCCTCTCCGTCTCCCCTTCCTCTATATCTCTCTCTCTCTCTCTCTCCGGCTTGCTCTCCGGACAATCGTTTTCGGTAGATCCAGATTTTTTTTTACTGATCGTTGCCGTTTTTGCGGAGGAGTTGTCAGATCCAGCGGATCTGATACTGACACTGTAATCGCCGGCACCGACTTTGGCTTCTTCTTCTTCTTTTTTTTTTTAATTTTTTATTCTTTTAAGAACAAAAGAAAAGAAGAAGAAGAAGAAAGCGAGAAGTGAAGGTAAAGAGATGGAGAGCTTGATTTCTTTGGTGAACAAAATCCAGAGAGCTTGTACGGCTCTCGGTGATCACGGTGAAGCAACTTCACTTCCCACGCTCTGGGACTCCTTGCCGGCGATCGCCGTTGTTGGTGGCCAGGTCACCTCCTCCAGATCTCTCCTTTCTTTTCCTTTCGGTTGTTTTTTTTTTTTTGGGTATTTTTGGGATTTTATCTTCATAGCTTCAACAATTAACTCTGGCTGTGTGATATGAGCCACGGCTTTGATCTGAAGCTATTTCCTTCAGTTTTTTAGAGGAAGTTTATTTGCTTGGGAAATTAGCTGATGACTTCTTTTGCTGCTTGTTGTCGTACAGAGCTCCGGAAAGTCCTCGGTTTTGGAGAGCATTGTCGGCAAGGACTTTTTGCCCCGTGGATCTGGTAAATTTGATGGAATGGATGCTCTTTGTGTTATATATATATATATATATATATATATATATATATATATATATCTCTGTGTGTGTGTGTGTGCTGCTCTGTTAATTCTTAGTTCTCATACTGAGAAAGTGACTTGTTTAATGTGTGGGCAGGGATTGTTACTCGTCGTCCTCTTGTATTGCAACTTCACAAGATTGATGAAGGCAGCCGAGAGTACGCGGAATTCCTTCATGTCCCGAGGAAGAGATTCACTGATTTTGGTACATTTTGCGCTTGTTGATTATGGGTTGCGGGGATTCTCTATTGTTCGATGCCTTACGTGAAGCATGCCATTAGCTAATTCTATTGTGTGCTTATCTGTGTAATTGTTCAAGACTGAATTGGTACTGTTGATTTTGCTGCCTAGCTGCCGTGAGGAAGGAGATTCAAGATGAGACTGATCGAGAGACTGGTCGCACCAAACAAATTTCTAGTGTTCCAATTCATCTTAGTATATATTCTCCTCATGGTGAGACATTAGCTGTTGATATGGGGATTGTATTTGATAGCTGACCACATTCACAATACTACATTATGCAATTTTTAGTTTTTTATTTGTTAAATTTGGTAAAAATTTTCTTCAAATTCTTCATAGTACTTCCCCAAGATGCTGCTGAACTGGCAATAATTACACAGTTTATTGCTTAAAGATTTTGAATTGCACTTTCATGTTCAAAAGATTACCAACTCCTTGGTCACTTAAGCTTTGTTTGCGACGTTTTTCTGTCCTTTTTAATCTATTATCTCACATTTTCTTTTGATTCTTGGCAGTTGTCAACTTGACACTGATTGATCTTCCAGGGCTTACGAAAGTAGCAGTTGGTAAGTTGCATGCTTTTATTTCTTTTAGTTTGGTTGCCAGGCATCCTGATCCTCCTGTATTAGTTTCCCTTTGCTCACTTGCTGATGAAGCTTAGCAGGTTCACAGAGGGAAGGCCTGAAACCTTTGACCTTCATTGTCTTTTGCTCAGACAGATTTTATGATTTGATGGTTGGCTTATATATTTTTCCAGTGACAAAATTACCTTCAGTTACAGAATACTCACTCTCTTTCTCTCCTCTTTATAGTATCAACATCAGATAAATAAGATGTATTATGCATTATTCATTGGTATCCAACATCATCTGTGCAATGCAGAGGGACAGCCGGACAGTGTTGTGCAAGACATTGAAAATATGGTTCGCTCCTATATTGAGAAGGTAATATGCATATCATTAACTAGACTTCCTGTTGTGCTGTCGTTTTTACTCCGAGTCTCCTAGGAGAGTTCTGTAACTTGAACATCTCTGGATTTCCCATTTTCTTAAGTGCTATAGATAAGCAAAATTATTTTTGAGTGATGTGGCAGAATAATAGGGAAACTAATGTTGAAGGAACCACACAGGCACTTCGTCTATGATTTATGCTAGTATTCATTCGCCATTTGCTGGACAGTTGATGTTGTTGTACAGATCACTTAAAGAATGAAGTTATACAACTTAGAACTAATTTTGTGGCATTATGCAGCCCAACTGCATAATCCTAGCAATTTCACCTGCCAACCAAGATCTCGCTACATCTGATGCAATTAAAATCTCCCGGGAGGTGGACCCTACAGGTATTTTAGTGAAAATTTTTAGTGTTTTGGTGCTTTCTATCTGCATTTGGTGTTTTCTCGCTTCTGGTGTGCAAACGGATCATGTAGATGGTCTTCAAAGCAATGTGCAATCATCAAATCTGTTATTAAATGATCACATGGTTTTAACACACATGGCATGCTATAGATACTAATGCTTAGAAAATTGTGCGCCCTCAGGAGAGAGGACTTTTGGAGTGTTGACAAAGATTGATCTTATGGATAAGGGTACAGATGCAGTTGAGGTAAGTTTTCCTAGTGTTTAGTTGCAATTCCATTATACATTTTGCAATTGCTATCTTGTCAATTCATTGTATTAAGAGAACTGTGGATACACTTCTTCTTACCACATAGTGGAATGCAAAATGCTTACCAATATCAAGCAAAAACTAATTTCCCTGAGCTGTTTGTAGCTCAACCAACAAAATTGGGTCATTTTTTGCCCATAACAGAAGCTCTTAGTTGCCAAAATGGACAAGGATTAGATCATGTCTCTGAAATTCTTTCTCCTTTGCACCATCCCACCTCCTTCTCAAGTGATGTATTGTTGCACATACTTTCTTATATGCATACACGATTTACTGTTTGAGGTGTTACGCCTTTCAATACGTTTTTATTTCATTGTGAACCACATCCTTGGATTTTGATTAGATACTGGAAGGAAAAGCTTATCGGTTAAAATATCCATGGATCGGTGTTGTTAACCGCTCGCAAGCAGATATAAACAAGAATGTTGATATGATTGCTGCTCGGAAAAGAGAACATGAGTATTTTGCAAACACCCCGGAATATAGACACCTTGCTAACAGAATGGGTTCCGCATACTTAGCAAGGGTCCTTTCAAAGGTAGGGAAAGGTCATTCTTTCCTTTTATGTAGATGGAGTTCAATTTTCTTTTATACTACAACTTGTCACTAACTGTAATGGTTTCTGTCCTAGCATTTGGCAACTGTGATTAAGTCCAGAATTCCAGGCATCCAGTCCCTTATCAACAAAACAATTGCAGAACTTGAAGCTGAATTGAGTCGTCTTGGAAAGCCTATTGCTGCTGATGCTGGGGTAACTGTGCTTTTTTTTTTTTTTTCTTAGGTGGAAAATTTTATCAGGCTGAACCTATTTGTTGAGTCAAGCAGAGCAATGATTGCCCTTTATCATGCCACAATCCCCCCACCCCCACCCAGTTAGTAGAATAGCTAAAGATTATTGAATTATGGCTTGCAGGGAAAGTTATACACAATCATGGAGATTTGCCGCCTTTTTGATCAAATATACAAAGAGCACCTTGATGGCGTGTATGTACTATGCTTGACCTTTTTCCTCAATTTCCTTTAGACAGCCTGATCTGCTTTCATTGCCATTCATATGCACAAGTAATCTTGCTTGATTTATGTTTGTTATCATCCACAGGCGACCTGGTGGCGATAAAGTTTACATTGTCTTTGATAACCAACTTCCTGCTGCTCTGAAAAGGTTGCAATTTGACAAACAACTTGCGATGGAAAATATTCGGAAACTAATTGCCGAAGCTGATGGATATCAACCTCACTTAATAGCTCCTGAACAAGGATATCGCCGTCTCATTGAATCTTCTGTGATTACCATCAAAGGTCCTGCTGAGGCTGCTGTTGATGCGGTATGCATGAAAATTGGAAAAAGTTCATTATTCCTCTTTTCATATCACATCTGAAGATTCTCTTTTAGTCACTTATTTTTCCATTTTTCGCTTTGCATTTCTGCATGATGCAGTTCATATTAGTATTGCATACAATGTAGTTCCTTGTAGGGTGTAACTTAAGGCATACTCTTACTATTTGTGATGTCTATATCCTTAGTAATGGTAGTAATTACTGGCCCCAAGTTCAGAGACTGCAAGATAAGATAACATTCACTTGTATTAGCAGTGTCTAGATGTGTGTTGACTTACTCGATGCAAACCGAAGTCTCCTTATTGCAGTGCAGAAAGCATGAGGGTGATGCTTCTCATAAAAGTGGGTTACACACAATTAAATGGATTTCAGGTTGAGAAAATGTTACCTGAACCCTACATACCTGGGAAATTCTCAAATCTTACCTTCTAATTACCCGGTGCATTGACTTTTTATGTGTAGTTGTCTCTGTATAATTGTGTTGATCTCCTTGAAATACTACATGCAGTTCCTGAACCTTGTTTCCTTCCATGGCTCATGCATAATGATTGTAATGGTTGATATTCATTTGTCAACAAATACAGGTTCATGCCATATTGAAGGAGCTGATCCACAAGGCAATCAATGAGACTCCAGTAAGTTCCTATCAAATGCCAAGCCTTCTTATATCTGTTGCCTCTCTTTTCTAATCCTTTACTACCAAATCGTTGTGAGGTAGCCAGCAGTCTGCACCTCTAAGTGCTCAAGTGTCCTAGAACTTTCTTGTGGCGTGGCATTGAGTGATGTAGAAAAATTTTAACTGGCCTTAGACAAGAAGGGAGGTTCCTACCGTTTAGAAACTTTTATTCTCAATTTATGCTTAAGCATTATTTAAATTACCTACTTTCCTGTGTCACAGATGTATGTTGAGCTTTAGGAAAGATAGGGTTGAACAACAATTCAGTCTCCCCCTTATATATTCCACAGAGTTGATTTTTGCATTCGATTATTGTGCTGCTAAAGGGAAGGAAAGCTGAATTAAGCTTGGATTTTCTTTTTATTTGTTTTTGTCCTCAAACTTTTATTCTTCTTTTCATATTTTAGAATTTAGATGCTATCTTGAGAACTTGATTCTATCTCATCACCTCTGCCTTGTATTCATACTCGCTTTATATTTGTCCTTTTTATTTTCACTTGCTATTTTCCCTTGGGCTTGTAATTTTCAAATTTAGATAAAAATGTTTTGCCTTCTTGGTTCTCAGGAGTTAAAGCAATATCCTGCTCTCAGAGTCGAGGTTGCAAATGCAGCTGTTGAATCACTTGAGAGAATGAGGGACGAAAGCAAGAAATCAACTCTTAAATTGGTTGACATGGAGTGCAGCTATTTGACAGTTGATTTCTTCAGGAGGCTTCCCCAAGATGTTGACAAGGGTGGGAATCCAACACACTCGATATTCGATCGATACAATGATGCATACCTTAGGCGAATTGGTAAGTTGATGAATTTAACCTTAGACTTTCCATGCAGAGAAGTAAGCCTGATCTTGGCATGTGACCAAGTCACCATTTACCAAAGATATTTTTCATTTATGATTTTGAAACTGTAAAAACATGATTGACCGCAATTCATACAAGTTCTGATCCTCTAAATATGTAAACAGGAACAACCGTTTTATCTTATGTCAGCATGGTCTGTGCTAGTCTACGCAACTCGATTCCCAAGTCCATCGTCTATTGTCAAGTGCGGGAAGCCAAACGAAGCCTTCTTGATCACTTCTTCACCGAGTTGGGTAAAATGGAGGTGAAATTGACTGATTCCCTTTCTACAATTCTTAGTATGGTTTTTCCACGGTGAAATTGACTTCTCGATGGAACTGCGCAGCAAAAGTATTTGTCATCGTTGTTGAACGAGGATCCGGCAATCATGGAGCGCCGATCTTCTCTTGCAAAGAGGCTGGAGTTATACAGAACCGCACAAGCAGATATTGACGCAGTTGCTTGGTCTAAATAGTAGATTGCTTGCTTGAAGCATTTCCAAGTTTTCGACACTCAGCTTTTTGTACAAGTTATTGGGTTCTGTGGCCTTGCCATTCTTTCATTTGGACTGGGCTAGAAGGGGGGGTTTTGTTGTATTATGTCAACTTTGCTCAAAATCTACGAACTTTTTTCATATATATATATATCTATATATCGTTTCTTGTGAAGTTTTATTTTCTTCAACACAGAAACCCATCGGTCACCAATATGTCATTAACAGATATTGAAAATTTGAGTTTATGGGTTTCTTGAGATACAAAGGATTGTCAAGAGAAAATTTAGTTAACTTAAAACAGCAAAAATTATCAATTATTGATCAATAAGGAAAATCTGAATCCTATCGTTAAATTAGAATTCAGGCTTTCAAATTCATCATTTTTTATTAATATCTAAGTCGACGACATCTCGATGAACTATAATTCCAAGTGAAAGCAATAGTAGAATATGGATTAATTTATTTAGAAACTTATTAACAATATTACCTTAGTATTGAAAAGAATATCAGTGTTATTAATATTGAATTTTACCTTTTTTTATTTGGTGGGTTAGAAGAAACACTGGAAAAGGATGACAGAGTGTGTAGGACTCACTGAAATTTTATCTATTATATATTAGTCATCAAATCATTCGATAAAATTAATTATCAGGATCGACTAGATTTAGAAAATTGACAGTACCCTTAATTGTCATCTTCGATGACAAAATCGTCGTTGAAAAGTCATTTTCGACACCGCTTTTCTATTGAGATACAGAAGGAGTCCTCGCGTGTCATCCCGATCAGATCGGATCTGTTCTTCTTCCACGCGAGGCCGGCGAGGTAAATTTCTCGGGAAATTTCAACCCCATCTCCCACATTATTATTATTATTTTTCTTGATCTTGACTTGTATATTTTCCTGAAAATGACAGGTGTGTGATTTCTTTACTGCCTCATTGCTTTTGTTGGTTTTGTTTCTTTCGCTCTCTTTAATGTAGGCTGTAGGAATCATAGCCCAAATAACGAGAGAATTTCCTTTTTTTTTTTCTCTCTCCTTCTTTTAGATGGTAAGTTTTCTGGATTTGTTTTTTTTTTTTTTTTCTGGGAAGTTTATAATGGGTAAATTCAAGCCAATTTTAATGTGATGGACTGAGTTTTTCATGTTTTAGAACGGGAAAGAAGCATAAAGGCAGTGCCTGTTTTGCCCAGTTTGTCTGGGTGGGCTTTCTCTAATGCCGTCAATTTATATGCCGTCATAGGTTGATTTATTTACTAAAGTGGGTATGCCGTGCGTAGTTTTCTTCTCTTTTGCATGGTTTCTTTGGTTTTTTTATCTTAATCTTTTCGCGTACCAGGTGCAAAAAGACAAAGTTGAATTGCCATAAAGGACCTAAGTGTCATTATCAGAAGTTGCTTCGCTGTTTTAGTGGAGATTAAAAATTTACAAGTTAATTCTTCTCACTTGTAAAAAACATTTCCTTCTGTTCTTTTGGTTTTTTTTTTTTTTTTTTCCCTTTCAACTCTAAACTTTTGGCTTATAAATGATGCCGTTATGCTTTTCATTCTTATATTTGACACTTGCTAGAAGTCCTCTTAGTTATGAATCACAAAGAATTCCTCTTAGCCTGCTTTATAACATTTTGTTATCTGTCCAATACTACCCAAGTGGTGCAGTTCATTTGGCTTGCCAAAGCAGAGGGGCTGCTTTCTAAAGTTTTAGTTTTACCTGGACCAACTAAATTATTCATTCACGTTGCTTGAAAGATTTGGTTGATGTTTCCCTGTCATAAACCAGCTGAAAGGAAAAAGAAAAAAAAAACTGCTGTCTTTTCAGCACTATATGTGGCATCCTTGTATTCTTAGAAACAACTATGCAGTGATTTTTTGTTTTAGCAAATGAGCAAAAGCATATGTATGTTACATTTTTGCCTGAGAAAGAAACTGGCTCTCATTCTTTATCTGCTCCCAGCAAGATAATAGCTTTCAACCACTGGCCATTCATTGCTTTTTCTTTGTGCAATGTAGGGGGTCCTTAGAGGATATCAAGCAGGAGGAAAAGGAACTTATGCTGTGATGGCCTCTGAGAGGGAAGAATTTGGCCTCTCAGGCCCCTTGCACCTAACTTTTGTTGATTGGTAAATTCTCACACTTTGCTTGCCAAACTCCCTTGTGCCTCCCCTCCCCCCAAAAGGAAACTCACCCAAGGGCGAAATATTTTAGATGCTTTCATATACTAAGAGATCACATTCTTCTGCATTATTTAGGATGAACGCACACCATCAAAGGTCTGTGGCTGCCAGTGTGGTTCAGGGTGTCTACATTATGGAGCGTGACCGACAGAGGAAATGTCAAGGTCCTGAAGCTCTTGCATCACCTTGGTGGGAGTTCTTCAATTTTCGGCTTATTCGTCAGCTTGTGGATGATGTTGATTCCTCTATTTTTGGTGCAATCTATGAGTATATACCTCCAACATCTCATTGTCACCATTCACAAGATTCATCCCCACGTTATATCATTGCTTTCCGAGGCACCATGACCAAGCCAGAGTCCTTTTCACGAGACCTTGAGCTGGACCTTCACATAATCCGAAATGGACTTCATGAGACTTCTCGCTTTGAGATTGCTATCCAAGCAGTCCGAAACATGGTTGCTACTGTAGGTGAATCAAAGATCTGGTTAGCCGGCCATTCCCTTGGGGCTGCAATGGCATTGCTTGCTGGAAAGACCATGGCTAAGACAGGCATATTTGTCCAAGCTTTTCTTTTTAATTCCCCATTTTTCTCTGCCCCAATTGAGAGGATTAAAGATAAACGAGTAAAAAATGGTCTGCGGATTGCTACCAGTTTGATCACTGCAGGACTTGCTATTGCTGCAAAGAAGAACAATCAAAATAGTCAGTCTGTAGATCCCTTTGCCGCTCTTTCTGCATGGGTTCCATGTCTTTTTGTGAATCCAGCTGATCACATCTGCGCAGAATATATTGGCTATTTCAAGCACAGGAAGACAATGGATGATATTGGTATCGGGGCCTGTGAGAAGTTAGCAACCCAGAATTCACTTGGTGGTCTTTTTATGAGTTATATGGGTAGGGAGACAGAGGCACTCCACCTCATTCCTTCAGCAAATCTGATCGTCAATATGACACCTGCTCAGAATTTGAGGGAAGCCCACGGAATCCACCAGTGGTGGAGACCGGATGCAGACCTTCGGTGCGAGGTATACCAGTATAAATAGATGGATGCAATTTTTTGTGCTTATATGGGTCGTGATATGCCTGGTAAATGTGTTATCGGGGAAAATTGTGGAAAGTATGTTCCCCACCTATATAAGCTCCAATTGATTGTTCTTGGTAAATCATTTGTGCCAATGTAGTATCTGTATTCTAAGCCTTAAGTCTCAGTGGCACGATCAAAATCAGTTGTTATATTAATCAGGTGGAAAGTGCTGGAGTGGAGTGAACCATCTGGTATTTGGGATTTCGATCTGAGAAATTAACCTCTTTGGTCGCCACTTACTGTTGCTCAAGAATTTGGCTTGCCTTCTCTCTATCATCTCAGGTTTGTAAGTAAAGCAGCTCGAGAACTGTAACTTCTTGAACCTTTTAGTGGTTTTCCTGGCTAAACTGTGGAATCTTATTATAAAATGAAAGTGATTCCGAGCAACCACGGCAAGAACACCTCTCTCATTGTTATATATCAATGATTATGCGCAAAAAACTGCACTGAGAGCCAATGTCTTTTTGGACCGTTAGATTAAACAATTGTTATACTTTGGCCATCAAGGTCATGGACATTTGCATATGATCTTTTGCACGAGAATCAGTATCCGAAAATACCTTGGAGAAAGCTAAAGAGGTAAAAGCTAGATTTCTCGTTCACGTGTACCATTTGCCAAGCAACGAACATGCTTGGCTCAGTGGCCGTCTGTCGAGTGCAGTGGGCAATTGCAAGGGCCTAAGGCTTTCGGAGGGCTGGAGGTCCAAGGTTGGGCAATTGCCTTCATCAAATTCCGCACGGATTTAACTTAATGGAAGGGTCGAGCTCCGCACGGTGCATGAATTGAGGCGAGACGTCACGGGCTCAATCAATGGGTTGAGCAAAATCCGGGCTAAAATTTTGCCTGTATTGTGTGGGCGGTGCAGGTGGGGTAGGTTAAACCCGCCAGCCACATTGGGGGATCTTGCAGAGTTGCTTTTCACCAGGCGGTGCACTGTATGAGTAAAACATTCCCTGGAGGTAGACGTTGATTTCCGGGAATCCGGCAAATGGCGGAATATCGTGGGAGCTTTATTGAGAGTCAAAAATGCAAAAGACTCGAATCCCAAGATAATGGGAGCATAAATAAATAATGACATTGTTTGTCTGAATGCACGCTGCGCTGCGGCCTTCAATCAGCTCTGGGTCCGCCACAGAAGTCCGAGTTTGATCTCGCACTCCCTCACTCTCTCACTTCCGTTTTTTTTTTTTGAACTGCAGAAGCCAGCTATTTCCCAATGCCACTACTCCTCCCCCCACAACCCCAAACGTCCCAGTGGCTTCCGTTGACAAGGCACCTTACCTTCCTGGTCTTGATAACTTCCCTGCTCCAGCCCCCCCAGAAACCAAGAGGACGAATAAAATAAAATAAAGGGGGAAGAAGAAAAAGACCAAGTCCGCAGTTCACGTTTCTTTTCAGTGCATCACTCAACCGATTCTCATCGACCCAAAACTCCATTGTTTTTCTCAGGTGGAATCTCAATTGTAACCCAAAACCTTAAAAGCAAGGTTCTTTACAAAAAGTTACTAATTTTCACTATGGAGAAGCTAGTGTAAGCGAGAATTCACTAAGAAAATCAATTTTTACACTTTATCAAACAAATTGGGAAAACCCACATAGTAAAAAATTAGAATTACAAAGATCTAAGAAAATTACTCTACAAAAAGTTATTTAAAAAACAAAAACCCAAAACAGCGCAACTAGCAATGGAAGCCCAGCACAGATCCATCACTCACAGAAACGGCGACCCTGCAGCTCGTCTTGGCTTCTAAGTGATGCGTAAAGAAGTGCAAGACCCGTACCCGACCCGCCATCTCAATTCTCAGCTCCATCTCCATCCTGGGCCCCACTCTGTGCCCATTATTGACACCTGCAGGAAACCCATCTCCTCCGCCGCCGGCGCCGGTGAACGTGGGCACCACGTTCACCGTGGCGTCCGGGGAAGATGAGAGCGGGAAAGACTTAACGGCGAAGGTGGCGGCCAAGTACTGGGTCCGGCCGGCGTCGATCTTGCCGGCGGGGATGAACAAGAACCCGACTTGAGAACCGGAGTAGAGGAGCTGGAGGTTGCTGTCGTAGTGGGTGAAGGTGGCTCTGTTGGGGTTCTTGACGGAGACGTACGGCGAGATGGTGAAGCTGACGGTGTTGTTGGCTAGGGTGAAGGACGGAAGCTGGACGGCGTTGACGGAGATTCTGGGGTCTTTGGGCTTGAAAACGGTAAAAAAAACTATGAGAATAACAATTACAACAAAGATCAAGAAGATTGTGGCTACTACACATGAGGCTAGATTTGTGCGACCCGAATGTGGCCTATGCGGCTTGCTCATTTTCCTTCCCTTTTCTCTTGTTCCCCCGCTTTCTTACAGTTTTGCTTGACGTAAAGAATGAAACTAGAACAAAGGATAAGAATCTAGAGAGAGGAGGATGAAGGAGAGAGAAGCGGCTGCTAGGTGGGTTGTGTTCAGACGGATGAGCCGAATAAAGGTGCCGACAGACCCCTCCCCCGCACGTTAAACATTGTTGCACTGCCATAATTATTTATTTATAATTTAATATATAATTACACTTAATTAATGACAAAGACTATAGATGTGGGGCCAAAGAGAAACCGGAAAGAGTGAGTTGTCTTCCATTTCTCGCCGGTGTGAAGTGTTTTGCATTTGTTGGAGCCCTTAAGATTCTCTTTTCGGCTTACCGAGGCTTTGTTTGTGCTGTTGGCATACGTGTGGGAGCACAGACGCGGGGCACATTAGTCAGCACCTCGTCAAAAAATTAAGCAATAACACTTCAGTAAATAACATAATAATAATAATAAATTTAATGTAATTGCCTTTTTATCACTCTTTATTATCTGCTATTAGGTAGTGTTACCCTCGAGCACATTGTGCGCTCGTTCAATCTAAAGATGCACTCCGTTTGCATCCTACAAATCCAAATTACAAGCATTTGTGAAAGTAGGCGACTGGAAAGAGAAGGGGGATAGTCAGACGTTGAGAATTGCTAGGCCATGGGCAAAATTGGATATGAGAATACGCTACTTTTTGGTAATTTTTATTCTTATTATTATTCATTTTTAATGTTACTAAACTCCCTTTGTGGAAATTTGAGACCTTTTCTAAAAATTTGGCTATGGGGTTGGCCAACCAAGCTTGGTCTAGTTATTTATTTTGATAATAACTTTAATCATGGGAAATTCTCTCTTTTGGTACAATAAATGTACGTCTTTTTGCGAGCAATAGTACAGCATCAACAAGGACTGAACTGTCATACGAAAAAGATAAATCAGATAGTGCCTAGGCGTTTTCGGGTAGACAATTTAGAGATGTCTTTCTTTATTTGCAAGCCAACGAGGCCTCTAATGAAATTTGTTTGAATATGGATGTAAATTGAAGTAAATGGTGAATCCGGCACGCATGTTCCAGTGAAGGGAAATTAAACAGGTCTCGTCTCCTCTCTTTCTCTCTCTCTCTGGTCAATTCGCAAATATTGACATAAACCTCTAGGATTCCATTTTCGCATGATGCTCTCATTTGGTAACCCTGAAAACACTGAAAGAAACCACGTCTCCGTAATGGCGGGGGAGCTCAGGCAGGGACTAAGTCAACGTCTCTCTCCCGTACAGTGGAAAATCGATCCAATACCAGCACCGCCCGAATCTATTATTTTTATTGATAACGATAATTGATAATATATAAAGAGATTTTATAAGGAAATTTGATTAATTCGCTAAAATAGCACGTAAAAGTAAATTATACGTTGCATGAAGTAATCCGTCACGAGGAAGAGTTAATGATTATTGATAAATAAAGATTTATTCCTTGTTCAAAAAAACAAAAAAAGATTAATTTGTTGCAAAATTAAGGAGATGGAATTGTTAAGAGTTATTTGTGCTCCAAAATATTAGTACGAGGCACGAAACTAAAAGATCGAGAATAAGATTTGAGTGGATATTAGTAGAATTTAATTGGCTAATCATCTTAAATTACTAGGAAAATAAAGTTAACTCAGCAAATTAACTTACAAACCTAGTGAAGAGCAGAATGCCATTGATAAATTAGTCTTTCAGGACATAACATGGTAAAGAAGACTAAAGAGAGCAGAATGTTCTCCAGAAAAACAAAAAAAAAGGAAAAAAAGTCCAAGGTAAGACGTACTTCTTTAATAACTTTTTATATGATATTGAGGTAAGCAATCTAGCAAGCGTACAAGATGATCATACACTCCAAGTGAAGCACCGTTTTACACTCGCAATAGATGGCGAACCAAATATATGTCTACTTGTTTTATTTCCTGCTTGCCTGCTTGCCTGCTTGCTTCCCCTCTCCCTCTCTCCTGCAGACAAAGTGCACTAGAATCATTTTGGATGGCAGTGAATCCCACTCTACCTCAGACCTCAGTTGCAACACAACACACTTAACCTCACCTCAGAGAAAAAGTGACTGCAAAATTCCCCATCTAAGCAGAACGTGTTATTCGTGTTTCTGGACTTCTGCTCTGCCTTCTAATAAGAACCCATAGTAATGGTGTGATTGGAGAGAAAGTAAACTAGCAGTTTAAAGCGTGGCAAGGTGAGCTCTTCGTGTCTCACACATCATCTATTGTCCATCCTTATGTGGACTTCATTCTACATTACCTATAAACCAGATGAAAGATTACATGTTGAGCTGGTCAAGCACAGGAACCAGCAAGCGGATTACTTAGCGAACTTGGCAAGTTTGGTGTCCATGATCTGGGAAACTGTTTCGAGAAATGTGGTTTCACTCGTGCCAGGAAGCAGGGAATCCTGTGCTTCACGAACAATTTCCTCAATCACAGATTCCTCATTCAACGTTTCTCTGCACATGATGTTTCCAATGTCAAAGGGAGTCAGACCTCTCTCTACCCCTTTCTTGAGAAGCATAGTGGAGATATGAAGTATGCGGGCACACTCAAGGGGAATATCCCATCCGTAGAATTTCAGAAGTGCAATGTCATGTTCAGCATCCAGGGAATTTATGTAATCCATGGTCTCACGTGAGTAGGGTTGGCGGGCTTGTGGCCAGTAAAGCCAATCAAATGTGCAATCTTCAAACTGCAAAGAGAGATGTTTATGAGTTAAAGACTGTTCAGGCATATCTTAAAATGCAAGCATGAAATTCACAATCACAGAGCATAAGACAATATCACAGAACTTAAGACCATTCATTTGCAAAGACAAACTCTTAATGGAAGTTTAACAAACAAATGTTTCAATTGTCCCCGAAAAATGCCAAACAATACAAATCATGACATACTATGCAAAACTCAACAGACAACAACCATAGCACAGGCATCAAAGCTATACAAGGAAAACCTTGCTCTTCATTTGGCTATGAAAATACACGATAAAACAAGAAATGCAGAGAAATCCAAGTATATAAGGAATCCGGATGCATAATAGAGGCAAGCAGGCAAATGTTTAACAGAGCCCACCAAACTACAAACATAGAAGAATCAGATCAAAGAGAAAAGTATTCCTTGCATTAGCTGGACCCAAATGGTCCTATTTTTCCTGTTTTATGCCAGCAGTCCACCTATAAAAGGCCTATAATTGAAGCACATGTTACATCAACTAGTATAAGAATTAGTTTCTAAAATATTTTGTCCCATATTCATTTAAGATTACCAGAAATATAGTTGTGAATGAAGATATTACTGTAATATTTACTGAAATAACATAAACATTGGCATAAATCAAGAGTACTTACTTTTTCAGGCAAACAATAGCCATGATCAATTGGAATGAGCACTGTCTTGCCATCCTCTCCTTTATGAACCAATATATTCCCAGCATGCCTATCTGCATTTGCCATTCTTATATCAAACACACTGATCTTGTGCACATCTTCGACTGGAAAAGCCCCGGGACCAACATCCTCACAGCTCCCTTCATTCTTCAAAAACATCTGTAAAGATCCAACCTTGACATTTTTCATTGCACATTCATATCCTTCGGGGTAGTTAAACCCTTCGTGCAGGCATCTGACTATAATCGTTGGGGCTACACCAGCAAACCCCATTACTTCACCAGTCAATGCCCGTGGACCGCTCCTCGGATGATCCAATATGTAAGCTGCCACTTCTCTGATTGCTCCTTCTCCTACCTTCGTACCCCTTTTCAACCCTTCACCGTTGGATGAGACCGGCAGTCCTCGGGGGTTATTCACTGCCATTGGCTCCTCATCAATGGGCTTAAAAACAGAAGCAAACTCCTGGCCTGATGCATCGTGCATAAAATAAGTCCCACCCGTACCCTCAGATGAGCGGATGGGTGGATGACCATTCTTCAATCCATCAAACGTGGAGTTAACCAGATTCCAAAACAATGAACTCAACCTAACCTTGGGGTTGACAATAAGCGGTTCCAACCAAAAATCTGTTCCTAATTGTTCCCCGTTAACTTGAATTTCCTCGGATGGCTTCTCTCCTCCATCTATCGCTCTATCTCTCCTCTCATTGGAATTCACTGCCACAACTGATATCTCAAAATCTTTTTCCAAAGGTGTAGCCCTCAGTCTGGCCGATTTCTGGACCAACAGGTGAATGGCAGCATCGTTGTCGTTACATATATCAGTAATAAGCTTCTGATCATCAAGTTTTTCACCGTTATAAAGTATCTCTTGTTGCTCGGCATCAACAAAGCCTTTCCCTTCTTTGAAAATCCGTCGCTTCAGATACCCAACATTCTTGTATCGATCGACATGAAACACAAATTCCTTTCCGCATGTGGTCCTTACGGTGATCAGCAAGAGATCAGAGAGCTTGAGAATCAAATGCAGAACGTTGCCACTAGCGACACCATAATCCTTGACGCGAGAATTGCTACGTGCCAGCTCTCTGCCTCCATAAACAAGCTTCTGTTTCTTCACTGCAAACCCTTTAAACGATTGGATTCTAAGCTTCACCGAGGCTACAGACTCCGACTCTAAAACCCGCATAGGAAACAAGGAACCGGACACACTGAGGTATACTAGAATTGATGAATCCTCAAGAGCTGGACCCATTTGGCTATTGTTGCAATGAATTGGAAAATGCACCGATTCTTTGCGAATCGGACTCAAAGCGACATCGACAGCGGACATTTTCCCTTTTCTTTCTGTCGTTTCAAATGCTTACAGAACTTACACAAATCAACCAAAAAGACTCAAACTTTGAATCTAAAACCAGATAAAACGAATTGGGGTTCTCAAAAAAATTGATGAAAGAATCAAACCCAGAAGCCGAAACTCGAAGAGAAAAGAAAAGATTGAGTCTTTCTTTTCAGCTTCTGGGTTTGCCAATGGCATGCCAAAGAAGAAGAAGAAAGAAAATGCAAGAGGAAATAATGGATCCTTGCCCAAGGGAAGGAATCGAAGGAAAATAGTTGACAGAATCGGAGCTTAAAAAGGTGGTGATCAATTTCCCGAGCCGACGCGACGACTTGCCCTTTTCCGAGATTGGTGTCGTCGGTTTCAATGGAAGCCTGTAATCTCGCCGAGATTCTCTCAACCGATAACCGACAACTCTGTCTCCGGTGACTCTGAGAGAGAGAGAGAGAGAGAGAGAGAGAGAGAGAGAGCAGACAGACAATTATAGCCGTTGGTTTTGTAGACGGTCTAACGTCCAACGGCCATCTGTTCGACGGAGGAGCTCCTTCCCACCCTCCTACTTTATATTAACTAATAATTGATTTTAATCATTTTTAATTTTTAAATAAATCCAAATAAATTTGGGTTAAAAAAAGGATTTTCCTTCCCACTAATATTGCAACAGGGAGGGCTATTCTGTATAGTCATTTGAAATAGTCTGTCCGTTGTCAATGTAACCTTGCCACGTGGTTAGGTAGGGGGAGATTATTATATTCAGCGGCCTGCCTTTTTCAAAACAGACATCTATAAAATTAATAAATAAAATCAGCAAACGGTCGCCGGTCGATTTTGAAATGACGTTATCCGTCAATGAACGGAGATTCAACGGCTCCCATAGCTCCTGCCCTCCCACCACCTCAACGATTTTAGGAAAATTTATACGATTCTTCGTCTTTTCTAAGAGTTCAGAAAAATATAAAATGATTTTACTCTTTCATCGGCTAATGAATTGCCGGGTTATCTAATGGACCATTTGGCTTAGAGTTTGAAATTGGAATCACACGTAGAATTACCGAAGGTATCGAACTTCTGTCGTATATGATTCCCTTGAATCGAGTAATACGTGACATATTTCTTTTTAGGCTTACCCATCAGCTTCGATTTCTGTGTTTGATTTGTTTCTTAACACGATCTGAGGTTGATAATGAGTACGAGAGCTAAAAGAAAGGTCAGGTTCACTGCCCACACGAGGGAAATCAAAGCCCATTTACAGGTTCTGGCATCTTTAACCTCGAGCAGATTGTATTGTGCGTGTTAAGGGGAGAGATTGTGTGTGTGTGTGTGAGTTAAGGGGGGGGGGGTTGTGGGGTGGAGGGGATAAACCCTCTCCCTTGCTTGTTTGTATTATTAGTGGGGCAATGGCGAAGTTCATTGCCGTTGCAACCGAGAAAATGTTCCCAAAAAGTCCGTTGACGTACTCACCAGTCTTGCCTTACATTTCTGTCCCAAATTGTCCATTTGCCTTACATTTCTTTTTTCCTTTTTTTTTTTTTAAAAATCAGTAAAAAAAATATATTAATAGTTACCAATCTTGTGAATTCAATTAAAAATTCAACTTCTATTTTATTGCTCAAATATTTACAACTCCTATAATCTTTCTCTATGCCTAAGATGCAGCCGATTAAATATAAATCTTGTACAATTCCAGCTATTATATATATATATATTGTAAAAATGGGAGTAATACTATGCAAAGGATCAAAACTCTCATTTAAGTATGTGATTACACGCAAACTTATCATTGGCCTTTCTAGTTAGGTGATATTTGGCTTCCCTCTCAATTGATCCTTTGGAGTAGGGAAACAAAAAGAAACTTACTTAAAGGCCAAGTGGTAAATGATTAAGGTTGAAAACCAGCTTTAAGGGGTCACTAACTTACGTTTGTAATTTTCTTTTCTCTTTTTTTTTGGCTGTTGTTTTCCAGTTAATTTTCTTTGATGTCAACTAAAGCCGAGTTCTTCTGTGAACGAGTCCAGAGAGGCATTCATTCCGCTCAGACGTGTCGCTTGTATATTCAATAATATGTCCTCAGGATCCCGACCAGAAAATTCGTATGAATTTAACGAATTAAGGGAGCTAACTTGGGAGGTAGATTCCTACGAAAGGAATCGGATGGTAGGAGAAGCAAGTGGACGGGAAGTTTCAATGTATGGAGATTGGCTTTAGCTTTGCAAAAAGGAAAAGCGACCCCACCCCCATTCGGTGTCGCCGGCATAGGAGACTCCCATTATTATTCAGTGGTTGGTTGCATTATTTGGGACACCAATGTGCGTAAATTAATTAGATGTTATGCAGCGGAAGATTGAGGGGCTTTCTGGGCTGGACAGCAACCCCCCTCTCGTCTCTCACATGTGCCCCGTTAGACCCACTTCTCTCTTCTTTCAAAAATTCCAATCCATCCTCTCTCTGCCCGGGTGTCCAGACTTGGCATTTTTCTCCTGTCTATCATCTGCCCCAACATTGTTCTGCAAAAGCGTGGAAAGAAACTTATCCTAAGACCCAAAAAAACAAAAAAAAAAAAAAAAAGAGGGTTAGATAGAAATATCAAAAGCGTGAATGAGATGTAGAACATACAAATAATAAATTTTACCGTATAAATGTAATCAATTTGCAATGATAAACCAAGTTATTCTACTTTGGTTCATAAATTAAAAAAAAAATTAATTTTTATTTAAAGTTTTATTAATTATAAATTACGTAATAAGTAATTGTTTTATTTTAATAAAATTTACATTCTTATTTCAAAATTTTAAAATTTTAAGACGAAAGTCTAAATATTTAATCACCTAAATATCATAAACAAAACTTTCTTTTTTTTTTGAAAAAAAAAATTACCAATTGTTTTTAGAACTTAATTTTTTCTACCGAACTAAAATTGCCTGTCGAAATTTTGTCACGATCTCATTGTTTCCTCGTAAACAAGTTTTTGTGGAACAAAAACCCTAACCCTATAATTTTAATCGAGGGATTATATCATCGTAAGTTGTGATCGAAATTTGCTTCTTATTTCCCACTTTATATATAAAGATTTTTTTTTTTTGTGATTTTATCCGAAAACTTACATTTTTTCATCATAATTACAAGTGACACAATTTTTTTTTTTAATTTTTAAAATGAGTATAAGAATTTAACAAATTCATATAACGGTTGTTTGAAAAAATAAAAATAAAAATGAAATATGCAGAGGCACCACCATCATATGCAGGATTGTTTTGGTCTTTTCAGCTACTCAATCTGCTCGGTGCCCGTCAACTACTAGTTCTTACAGCCTCTCTCTCTCTCTCTCTCTCTCTCTCTCCGAGTCGAAGAAATGACCATGAATTTTCTTGTTCAATTCCTCTGCATTTTAGCGCTGGCTACCAGCTGCAAACAATCAAGAAGTCTTGCAATTCCTGGAGGACTCTACGACACCACTGAAAACATCATCACCACCTATGACGGCGGCGATCAGGCCAGGACCACTGCACCTTCTTCTTCTTCTTCTTCTTTTCTTTCATATTCTTCTTATTCTTCTCTATCTGAAACTCCTTCGTCATTGGACCGACCTTCGCCAACCCCTCCTCTAGTTCCGGCTCTCTTCGTCCTCGGAGACTCCTCCGTGGACTGCGGCACCAACAACTATCTTGGCACCTTTGCTCGCGCCGACCGCCCTCCTTATGGTAGAGACTTTGATACCCATATCCCAACTGGAAGGTTCTCCAATGGCAGAATTCCCGTGGATTATCTTGGTATTATTTTCTTTGTTTTTTGTTTTTCTCCTTCTTGGTTATCTGTCCGTTCACCACACCCCACGAGTCTCTTATACTGGAACGCCCTGTTCAATGTGTATGTTCCTTTGTTATATTGGGAAATATGTATGGGAAAGAAAGGAATAAAGAAAATGAAGTTGTTGGGCCTTGGGTCAATGTTTCCCTTGTTTTTACTGGTTTGGTTTTCGAGATAGTTGGGAGAATGCAATTGAGAAATTTGCTTTGCGTTATTCCCCTTTTCTGTGTTTTTATAAAGATTTCGTTTTTTAACAAGTTGATTCACTTGTTTGTGTTACTGTGATGATCAGCCTTGCGCCTGGGGCTTCCCTTTGTACCGAGTTATCTTGGGCAGAATGGGACAGTTGAAGATATGATTCATGGGGTGAATTATGCTTCTGCTGGTGCTGGAATTATATTTTCCAGTGGCTCAGAAATGGTATGTTTTTCATTTCTTTTCTCAACAATCTTGCAACATAAGTGCAGTAACCTTCAAGTGCAGTAGTTCCAAAAATATAAGTGATCTTGATGCTTTCTGACTACTAGAACTTGTATTAAATGTGATTTGCTACAGGGTCAAAGAATATCCTTCACACAGCAAATTCAGCAGTTTACGGATACCTTTCAGACATTTATTTTAGGCATGGGGGAAGATGCTGCGACTGATCTCATCTCCAACTCAGTCTTCTATGTTTCTATTGGAACCAATGATTACGTACATTACTATCTGCGTAATGTATCCAACGTCCAAAATCTGTACCTACCCTGGAGTTTCAACCAGTTCTTATCATCCTTAGTGAGGGAGGAAATCATGGTAATCATCCTAATATTATGTTTTCATATTCTTTTTATGGTGTTTATGTGATCTCGGCTGCATTCTCTGGTAATTTCGTTGATGGGGTTAAGCAAGGTCAAGCGATATTAACCTCAGTTTATTTCTAGATACAATCTGCTTCGTGCATCTAAAACTTTCTAATCTATTAATGTTCATGGTGCAGAACTTGCATTCTATGAGTGTCAGGAAATTGGTCATCATGGGGCTGCCACCAATGGGTTGTGCTCCTCATTACTTGTATAAGTACGATAGCAAGAAAGGAGAGTGCATCGAGGAGATAAATAACATGATTATGGAATATAATTTTGTCATGAGATACATGGTTGAAGAGCTTGGTCAGGAGCTTCCTGATGTAAAGATTATATTCTGTGATATGCACCAAGGTTCCATGGATATAATTAAAAACCATGAACAATATGGTAAGACAATCTTTTTTTTTCCCATTTTATTGTTGATTCGTCTACGCTGTCCATATCTACCTTACAGGATGCATTCTTTCAGGTTTTAATGTCACTACTGATGCTTGCTGTGGGTTAGGCAAGTACAAGGGTTGGATCATGTGCATGGCACCAGAAATGGCTTGCAGCAATGCTTCCAATCACGTTTGGTGGGATCAGTATCATCCAACTGATGCGGTAAATGCCATTTTGGCAGACAACGTATGGAATGGCTCGCACGCTAGAATGTGCTATCCTTTGAACTTGGAGGACATTGTTGCTCCCAAGGTCATATAATCCAATGTAGAATGACTGGTTCTGGCTGAATGTAAATTTTGTGTAAGCTTTTAGTACAGGAATTTTCTCTGGCAAATCTTCTGTCCCTGTTACTAACAAGAATAAGATGTTACGTTTGTAGAGCTGAATGACTGAGCTTGTGGGATATGAGGGAGGAGTATTATAGACGCGACATGCCGAAGAAGCTAGTTGATGAAAATTTACAACCACCGAAATATTTTGCGTTCTCTGCAGCAGTATCTAAGCTTTAACTTTTTTGGCATCATCTTTAATGTCTGATTTCAACAAATCCTATTATGGTTGAATGCATTACAACAATGAAAATTCAAATTATTCCCTTTTGGCTACAAAGACTTTTTGGGACTACAAAGTGTCCAAAGAAAATGCTCTTCTGATTGAGTAGAAATTCAAACATCGTGGAACAATTTTCTGAGGTTGATGAGTTAAAATATAATTATGGACAGTTCAAGTCCAAAAGTACTCGGCTTAGATTGCAGATGAAACAATGCTCTTCTTGGTTCACAGGATCCCATATTTATATCTACACCGTTTTCATTACCAGAGAGGTCCTATATCCAATGGAAATGATAGATAGCTTAGATATGCACTAGCCACCAACCTAGCAGAGAAGTGCCCAATCACAATGGCATGTTCTTCCAATTCATAGGCTCTCAGATCTCTATATTTCAGTATGTCGGAGAACATATAAGGTGTCATCCTTGCTAGGAAATGCTACTAGTCTGGAGCTTCAGCGTTCACCATAAAGCTGAGAAATGTGAGAGTCCTAGAAGTTATTATGTTCTCTTTTTTTTTTTGTTTTTTTCAGCCTTTTGACTTCCCTCCCTTGTAACAAAAAAAATAAAAATAAAAATAAAAATAATAAATAAATAAATAAAAGACGGCCTGGTAGGACCCGACCCATGGAAAAACCCGTAACACTTGTTTTCACTTCGCTCTGGCTTCCCAAATTTTCAATCCCTCGAAGCTCTGAAATCTCAAATCCATATAAACAGAGAGAGTGCATAAATAATAAATTTCTGCAAAAAAAAAAAAGAAAAAAAGATGAGTTCAAATTTCTGGCCTTATTGTAATTTACCAGAATCCCTAATCAATTAAAGGTATCCAATCCCAATTTTCGGCTAACAAATGGCCGCCATTGACACTCTCTTTTCTGCTAGGGTTTATCTTCCCAAGCCCTGCCAAAGATCCCGGAGTTATACTCGAGAGTTTCGGTCAAAGGCTCCATTTCTTCGCCGGTCGTTCACAGTTCTATGCGAATTGAATTCAAGCTCTGGGTCACGGTCCGGTGATGCTAACAAAGATGATTTCGTCGCTAGGGTTTTGAGGGAAAACCCCAGCCAAGTTGAACCCAGGTACCTGATTGGTGACAAGTTCTACACTTTGAAGGAGAAACAGAATTTGAGCGAGAATCATAATAATGTGGGTTTTATCGATTTTTTGATAAAGAAACTGAATTTCAAACCCAAATCCAAGCAAGAAAGAAATGAGAGTCAAAATGAGAGAGAGGCCGTGTATTTGAAGGATATTTTGAGGGAGTATAGAGGAAAGCTTTATGTACCCGAACAGTTATTCGGAGCGGAGTTATCAGAGGAAGAGGAGTTTCATAAGAATTTGGAGGAGTTACCGAAAATGAGCGTTGACGATTTTGCAAAGGCAATGGAAGCCGATAAGGTTAAGTTGTTGACTTCGAAAGGTGTTGAGGGAAGCACTTATGGCATTGGTTATAGGGATTTCATTGTCGATTTGAAGGAAATTCCAGGGGAAAAGAGGCTGCAAAGGACCAAATGGTAAAAGGTTTTGTATTGTTTTTCCACCCCTGATACATCTTTTCTTGCACTGGTTTGATATTTACTGTGTATGCATTTTGCAGGGCATTGAGGTTGGATGAGAAAGAAGCTGAAGCAGTTTTGGAGGAGTACAAGGGTCCACGATATGAAGTAGAGAGGCACATGATGGTAGATTGCCTTTCTGACCGGTCTTCAATGTGCTTTGCTGTTTTTTTCTTTTTTTCTTAAGTTAAAAAAGCAACGAAGAGAGCATTAATAGAAGTGTATGACCCCGACTCCGTTTTCTGTTGCAGTCTTCAGTGGGAAAGTTGCCAGAATACCCTCATCCTGTGGCATCTTCCATATCTAGTAGAATGATGGTAGAGCTTGGGATGCTGACAGCTGTGATGGTTGCTGCAGCAGTTGTAGTTGGAGGATTTTTAGCTTCTGCAATATTTGCAGTTACCAGCATCGTTTTCGTGACCATTGTATATGTTGTATGGCCAATAGCCAAACCATTCCTGAAGCTGTTTCTTGGCATCTTTCTCAGTATTTTAGAGAGAGTTTGGGATAATTTTGTTGATATTTTCACTGATGGAGGGGTCTTTTCTAAACTGTATGAATTTTATACGTTTGGTGGTGTGTCTGCTAGTATTGAGATGCTAAAGCCAATCACTCTTGTGCTCTCTATCATGGTTCTCCTAGTCCGTTTCACACTGTCAAGGAGACCCAAGAACTTCAGGAAGTGGGTAAATGTTGCTTTTTGCAATTTGTGACATCACACGGAATGGGTTGATGAACCCACTGAGCTTCTGTTATTTGACCACTGATTGTGCACTCATCACATCTCTTTTTTTGCAGGATTTATGGCAAGGGATAGATTTTTCACGTTCTAAAGCAGAAGCTCGTGTTGATGTTAGTTTTTTGATATTGCAAATTTGCTCTTTTCTAAATTGTGTACCATTCCTGTACTAATCTGGAAAATTATTCCTCCAGGGTTCAACAGGAGTCAAATTTAATGATGTTGCAGGAATTGATGAAGCTGTAGAAGAACTTCAAGAGGTATTTGTGTTGCCTATCTTTTAGAATCTATTGCTTGCATGATTGTTGATGGCATAATTGAGTCATCAATATCTGCTTTACAATGGTCTTACCATTGTGGTTAAAAATTTCAATCTTCCAGAAATTGTAACTTGTGTTGATATGTTTCAGAATATCTTTATTCACTCATCTAATGATTGCTGAATAGTTGGTGAGATACCTGAAGAATCCAGAACTGTTTGACAAAATGGGGATAAAGCCTCCGCATGGTGTACTTCTAGAAGGCCCTCCAGGATGTGGCAAGGTTAGTTGGTCTGTCAACCAGCTGTTAAAGATAGTGCTATTTTTGGTGCAAATGTTAAGGCTCTGTAATAATTTTCCAGACCCTTGTTGCCAAGGCCATAGCTGGTGAAGCCGGAGTTCCATTTTATCAAATGGCTGGATCTGAATTTGTTGAAGTTTTAGTTGGTGTTGGTTCTGCTCGTATTAGGGATCTTTTCAAGAGAGCCAAGGTGACTAAACTGCAAATAAATCATGACCTTAGAACATATTTGAGTGTGTTGCACAATTTACGTATCAACATCATTGTGTCAACAATGCAGCAAAGTCTGCTTGTGATATCTGTAACCTGGTACCACTGTTATCTAATTCAGGAATCTTTGTGTATGTGCTTGTGGTGATCATTATTATGGTTTCTGTGCAGGTAAACAAGCCGTCTGTCATATTCATTGACGAAATTGATGCATTGGCAACTAGGTACAGGTTCTCTTGCTGATTTTTTTAAAGTGAAAAGTTTCTTTTTCCCTGTTGGAGATCATGTCTTCATGATAGGTCATCCTGCTGAATTACATGGCTAGTATGGTCCTCACTTTTGGACCATAAACCATGTAACCTGATCATTCAGATAGATTCCATTGATGAATCAGTTGGATTATGCAAGTTGTTTTTTTTTAATTTTTGTCACTCCTAAGTAAGTAAAGGACATTGGTTGCTTAAAGAGTTAAACTGTAGTTCTAAAACATACTTGCTGCCAATACTCTCTCAAACTTGATGCGGCAAATCTTGATGTTTCCATTTGTTGCTTTTATGATCAGGCGTCAGGGTATTTTCAAGGAGTCTACCGACCACCTCTATAATGCTGCCACTCAGGAGAGGGAAACTACATTGAACCAGCTTTTGATAGAGCTTGATGGCTTTGATACCGGAAAAGGTGTTATATTTTTAGCTGCCACAAACCGTAAGGATTTGTTAGATCCCGCACTGCTCCGACCAGGTCGTTTTGACCGCAAGGTGCAAACTTGATTGTACTTTTAGTCAATGTCAATATCTTGTCAATGGTTTTTATAAATCTGAAATGCATTTTTGGATTTCTTTCATTTCATTTTCCTAAAGTTTATGCTACTGTTGGCTTGTCTACCGCAGATAAGAATACGCTCTCCTAATGCTAAAGGTAGATTGGAAATTTTGAAAATCCATGCAAGCAAAGTGAAGATGTCAGAGACTGTTGATTTATCTACTTATGCTAAAAATTTACCTGGTAATGTACTCTTCTTTTAGGTTCTACTGAGTTTTCTTTTCAATGCTGATTATATAACTATCAGGATGGACTGGAGCAAAGTTGGCTCAGCTGGTTCAAGAGGCTGCTCTCGTGGCAGTGAGGCAAGGGCATGCATCAATTCTCCAGTCAGACATGGATGATGCAGTTGACCGGCTTACTGTGGGACCAAAGCGTGTTGGGATAGAGTTGGGTCATCAAGGACAATGTCGCAGAGCTACGACTGAAGTTGGAGTTGCAATGACTTCTCATTTGCTTAGGCGGTATGAAAATGCAGAAGTTGAATGCTGTGATCGTATTTCAATCGTCCCTCGTGGTCAGGTCCTCCTCCTGTTTCCGTCATGAACATTCCTTCTTTTTGGTCCTCAAATATTCTTTCAATTACAATTGCATTATCAGTAAGTGTAGCTGCCAACCTCCTGCTTATCTAAACAAGTAAATGGGTGTCATGAGGTGGAATCCTAATATTATGCTTGTTTTTGTGTCTGTCTGCTAGTAAGTAGGTCTGAGGTGTTGGCCCCGGTAAAATGTTCTCTCTCAGATTTGACTCTGATGTTTGCAGACATTATCGCAACTTGTATTTCATAGGCTTGATGATGAATCATACATGTTTGAACGTCGGCCACAACTGCTGCATCGCCTTCAGGTGTGCAATTAAGTTCAGTTTAGTGCTTCCAGTTCTTTGACAGATGGTGTCTAATTTGGTCCTCTCATTTCTGTATAAAGGTCCTTCTTGGAGGGAGGGCAGCTGAAGAGGTCATATATGGGCGGGATACATCAAAGGCATCGGTTGCCTACCTTGCAGATGCCTCTTGGCTTGCTCGTAAAATTATAACCATGTCAGGCCTTTTTCATGGACACATGGTATGAATTATTTTTAAATTTGGTATTGGTTCTAAGTGGGGTCATCTTTCTTTTGTGCAGATGGAATCTGGAGAATCCCATGGTCATCCATGGAGAACCACCTCCTTGGAGAAAAAAAGTTAAATTTGTAGGTCCTCGGCTGGACTTTGAAGGGTCACTTTATGATGACTATGACCTAGTTGAACCACCTGTCAACTTCAATTTGGATGACCAAGTTGTGCAAAGGATAGAGGACTTACTACGTGACATGTATGGGAGAACTGTTTCTCTGCTTAGGCGGCACCATGCTGCATTGCTCAAAGCTGTGAAGGTAATTGAGGATAGAGTGTGAATAGTTGGTTCTCGTTTCATTTGAGCTCCGATATAATTGATCAACACTGTAGGTCACGAAATAACAGTGGCATTAATACGTGCGGAAACTGTCAAAGAGTTTTGAGGTCCTTGTACCTTTGGTATTTAGATGCAACAGATACTCGTCCCGTGTGGTACTAAGCCGCTGCAGGTAAACTTACTAATGTCATCCGTTTGGACTGGCATTGCAGGTTCTGCTTAATCAGAAGGAAATCAGTGGAGAAGAGATTGAATACATTTTGAACAATTACCCGCCACAAACTCGCTTAAGTGTTCTTTTGGAGGAGGAAAATCCAGGAAGCCTTCCCTTCAACAAAAATGTACAAGGGCATGAATTGGATTATGCTTTATTAACCTCATCAGAAGGAGCAATTTTGTAAATGAGCTATTGTAATTTCATACCGAAACGGCCAATTGACTCGGCGGGCTTACTGCAGCAGAGTCAGCATCCGGAGCATATTGTTGTTTTGAGGGCATACGAATGAGTGGCAGGATAAATTTTGGTCCAATGCTCATGTAAAACTACGATGCAAACGAACAAGTGTTCACGGACACCTCTGCCGTTCCAGTCCCTTAAGGTCGTGGCAGAATAGTTGAAGCCACCATTAATATAGCAGGAGAGATAATTGACTGATTTGATTGAGCCTGGGATTTGCTTGCAGCCAAATCGTTTCTGTCACGCTGTCTGATTTCGTTTCTTCAAAGACTCGGCTGTTGGTAAAGTTGAAATTACAGTGGCTGCAAGCTGCCGAAGAGCTGTTTACGGTCGTAATTCACATTTGGGTTCTTTTGCAAGGACGTGTATTTTCGACATGGGAGTGACGCGAGTCTACAAAAAATGAGATTAGAATCCTTTGTTGTGAGGATAAAATTATGAATGTGTAACCCAACTATCATAGTTATAATTTTTGTGAACTCGGTATTAGGAATCTGAATCAACCCAATATTTTCCTCTACATTTAACAGTTTAATGGCCGGTTTTCGTAGAAAAATATTCGAGAGAAAAATGGAAAAATTGACGACCCCCCTTCGTTATAATTCATCATTTCAAAATTAGTTTTGACATAAAAATTCTGGCAAAAAGAAAAAAGATAGAGAGAGAGCGAGAGAGAGAGTGAGGAGAAAAGCGGAAATAAGACAAAAGTTTTGCAATCGGCGGGGCAACGGGCACCGGGACCAAAGCCCTACAAGGGACGCATGCCACAATCGCTCTCCTCCTCCTCTAACATGTTTCATGTCAGTCGACGGCGCCGCCACGAGCATTAACCCTCTCGCCGCAAAACGCTTTGTCCAGAATGCACAAACCTCAAAAAATCTAAAAGAAAAATTGCAGCGAAAGAAAGACATGCCTTTTCCGGGATGATGCGGAGAAGCCCTTTTGCGGCTTCGGCTTCGGCTTCTGCTTTGGCTACTTTTCGCCAAATGGGTATTTGTGATAGACCTTTTAACCCTATTGCTTTTCCATTCTCTACCTCTATTTCTAGCTGTATAGATGAATCGTGGGAAGAAAAACCTCAATTTGGTTGTTTTTCTGGTGGTAGCAATAATAATATTGTTGTCGATAGCGCCATGGCTTCCTTCAAACGGTTGGTTCATAAGCGTCCTCGGGCTTCTATGGTGGAATTCGGAAGATTATTGGGTTCTCTTGCCAAAGGAAAGCAATATTCGACTGTGATTTCTTTGTGCAGAGAAATGGAATTGTTAGGCATTGAACATGATGTTTGCAATTTTACCATATTGATTAACTGCTTTTGTCAATTAGAAAAGGTGGGTTTTGCTTTCTCTACTTTGGGGAAAATGCTGAAACTCGGTCTACGGCCCAATGTGGTAACTTTTAATACTCTCATTAATGGACTTTGTGTTGTTGGTAAAGTCTATCAAGCAATGAGATTGTTTAATGAGATGGAAGAGAGAGGGTGTGCGCCCACTGTTGTTACTTACGGTGCTATCATGAATGGATTGTGTAAAATGAGTGACAAGGATTTGGTTCTGCAATTGCTCAAGAAGATGGAAGATGATGGTATTAAGCCAAATGTTGTGGTATATAGCACGGTAATTGATCTCCTTTGTAAGGATGGACTGGTACTTGAGGCAGAAAGAACGATTGACATGATGATTCAAAGAGGAGTAAGACCCAATGTTTTCACTTATAATGCATTGATCAATGGATATTGTATGCAGAATCAAATGCAGAAGGCTAGAGAAGTGTTTAATAATATTATGGTCGGCAGCGGTTGTAATCCTAATTCTGTCAGTTATAACATCTTCATTAATAGATACTGCAAGATCTTAAGGATAGATGAGGCAAATCAATTCCTTGCTGAGATGTCTCATAAAGAATTAGTGCCTAATACTATCACTTACACTATTCTCATAAATGGTTTATGCCTAGCAGGGAGACTTCAGGATGCACTAAAACTTTTCAAAGAGATGTGTTCTTCTGGTAGGCTTCCAGATAGAGTCACATATGCTACCTTGCTACATGGGCTATTTCAAGATGGCCAACTTGATGAGGCACTGTCACTGTTCATGTCAATGCAAGAAAGGGGAATAGAAGCCGGTACTGTGATTTATAATATCCTCATTCATGGCATGTGTAACTTTGGGATGCTCCAAGTCGCAAGGGGACTATTTTTGAGCCTCTTTATAAGAGGGTTGAGGCGAAGTGTCCACACGTATACTACTGTGATTGGGGGACTTCTCAAGGAACAGTTGTCAAATGAAGCACTTGAGTTGTTTAGAAAAATGGAAGTGGATGACTGTTCACCAAATAGCATCTGTTATAATGTTATGGTACAGGGGCTTCTTCAAACAAATGATATATCTACGGCAATTCAACTTCTTCATGAAATGGTTGATAAGGGATTCTCTGCAGATTCATTGACTGTGGACAAGTTACTCTATCGTGCGTATTATGAAGCTAAGTGAAGGCTATCAGGGGTGAAGCCTGGAGTGAAATATTCATGCTTGATGCTGCCTCGCAGTCAGGTCACTGCATCTTACCAGTTTTTAGTTAAGCAATGTGGGTATTGCTTTGAAGGATGAAAGAAAGTGATCTTAAGCCAAAGTGTTGTGGTATATGGTGCCAGTTATTAATGCCCTTTGGAAGGATGAGCTGGTGGCTGAGGCAGAGAAAATGCTTGAAAATGATTTGCACAGGACAACAGGCTACAGATCAATATTTTCTGCCATAATGCATTGATGAATGGATATTTTTATGCACTTTCTCATAGAGGAGGCCTCAGAAACACTTTATGTTATGGTTGGCAATCTGTTTTTCTTAGTCCAAGGATACTCTAAGAGACTGAGAATTGATGGTTTATATTATCACTAGCAACACTGCCATAGTGGTTCATGTCAAGCAGGGAACTTCAGATTGCTCAAGTGACAAACAATTGGGAAGGAAGCCTGGGTCAGTTGATCAAAGAGCTTGAAGGTGAACTTTTGAAGGAGACATGCTCTTCCCAGATTGCTGGAATATGCAACTTGCTGTGTGGGCTCTCTAAAGATGGCCAACTTGATGAGGTATTGAGTCTGTTATATTGATGCAAGAAAGGAGGATAGATCCTAGTACCAAGACGTTTTAATATCCCCAATTATGGCAGGTTTTAACTTTGGGATGCTTGAAGTTGCAGTATGACTACTCCTGTGTCCCGAGTCTGCCGTCATCAGTGGACTTGTTGATAAGGGCATCAAATGCAACGTAATAGTTGTTTACTGAGCAAGGAAGTATATTGCTGCTTGCCAAATAGCATCTCATATCATATCAGGGCATGGGGGATTCTAAAAAATGACCGCAGGATTAGGGTGACCCAACTTCTTTACAAAATGGTTGATAGGACGCTTTCTGCACATTCTGGGCAGCCTGATGTATCTTGTTCTTGATGAAAATAAGTGAAAGCTTACGGGTTGAGTTCTCAAGTGAAAATTCCAGTCAATTCTGCATCGGTGTGAGTGCATCCTCTTCAAACAGCAAGGCTGCTTTACCTCTTGCAAGTTATTTTGACCTCAAAAATTTTACTTTGATGACTAATGGTATCCATTAGATTTTCAATTTGCATTTCCAGTTGGCACGTCATTTGTGAGGCAAATCGGAGCTGACATCAAAGAAGAGATCTAAGCGGGCATGATGAATACTAAGAGCAGAAACTTCTTATTGATTGAGGTTTGCGTTGAAGCCCCACAATTGGATTCATTCTTGGGAGCACCTCTGCTTTCCTCCTGCACGTTATAGCTGTTTTGCGTTCACGGTAATTGTGACAAGAGAAGGAAAAGCAGTGAAATATAGACTGACTTCTTTATTTGACCAAATTTTAAGCGAACTTGTTCCCAACAAAGAAAAATACGCCGAATTTGTCCATAATGGCCATTACCCACGAAACCCAATTCCAGGCCCCCTTCAAAGCCCACATGGTATGTCTCAGCACTGGTCAAGATGAAATGAACATCAGCCAAGCCAACACAAATTTGTACACTCGACATGGAGATTTGAATGAGGGTGAATCTGATAATAAAAAGAGGAGAAAAACAAAAAAAAAAAAAAACAAAGTAAGAAAGAAAATGGAGATTGTGCTGGTAACCGTCGACAAAGAGAGGATGAGAATGAGAGAAAAGATACCTTCGTTGGGAAGCTAATCATCCCATTAAATATAGAGAATTGATCCAAACGAAGGTGCCAAACAATGGTCATCGTTTACCAACGGTGCCCCCTCAGATCTCGTCTCGCAAAAACTCAAAAAAAGCTCAATCAGGAGGACATTTTCGGTAGATTGAAAAATTAAACATATATTAAAAGAGAGAGAGAGAGAGAGAGAGAGAGAGAGAGACGAACAATCCCGAATAAAGCGCCCTTCAAACGGTAAAAAGTGTCCGCAAAAACACATCAGGAGTCCCTATTAGAAACGGAAAAAACAACCCTTCTTTCTGGTTCCCCAAAAAGAGAGAGAAAAAGAGAGAGAGAGATAGACTGATTTTCAAGTACGGACGAGACATGAAGAGGCCTCCTCGTAATTTGGCTCCAATCCGATTGTTAAGCGCAATCAAATGTCAGAGCCACGACGTCAGGAACAGCGGAAGAAGCTTTTATGACGAGCTTTCCTTGTCTTTGATCTTGTTACTCTGGTGTCTTGTCTTCCTGTTCTACTCAGGGCTTGGCCTTGGCCACGGAAGCGAAGGTGAAATTTTCATCTCTTCTTCTTCTTCTTCTTCTTTATTTTTTTGGCTGTTTCTTTTTGGTTTGTATTAGTTCCCTGCTGTTTCTGTGTTAGCTAATGGCTAAATAAACTTGTTCTTTCAATTGATCCATGGGTTCTTTAACTAACCAAAACATGGCACTGGACCATGTTGCATTGGTATTCAAAATTTGTCATCAATCCTTTTTAATTTTTAATGAAACCCCTCTTATATTGGGGTCAAACTTTATGTGGGTTTGCCTTAAGATGCTTGGGATTGGAACAGAACACAGCTTTTCTGCAATTTACCAATTTTGTACTGCTAACTGGGCCTAGAATCCTCTTCTTTCTCCCCATCTTCTGCAGTTGTCTTGTGAAACTGAAAATTGAGATTACCACTCGTACGTGCAGACTAATCAAAATCCTGGAAGCCCTGTCTGCATATTATTGCGCTAACTCGAATGCATTTTTAGGGAATTTGATTCTTGATAACAACAAGACAGCCTTTCATGGCATTCTCGAAGATAAATTCTCCCAGGAGGCGAATTCACATGTTGCAAATAGAAGCTATAACAGTACAAATCTCATGCTGCTAGAGCTTAACTTGTCTGCCCCTTCTAACAACTCATCGACTGATATTGACTTGGAAAATTACAAGCAATCACTTCCAGTGGCAAAAAGACTAGAGGAAGTAATCTGGAGTATCTTAGGTTATGGAGATTTGGTGTGTGAAGTAGACAAGTCAGAAGAATTGAAGCTACAGAAACCAAAAGAACTAGCCAGTGGGAAACCCCACCATTCCACTTATATCAATTTTGACGAGTTCTGGAATATGACAGCAAGAGAAAAGGTCCAAACCATGCCTAGCCGGCTTGTTAACATCACCCACCGGCTTGAACCTGATGGAAAAGAGTACAACTATGCGTCTGATTTGAAGGGTGCAAAAGTGGTGGCACACAATAAGGAGGCGAAAGGAGCATGTAACATCCTCGGGAAGGATCATGATAAGTACTTGAGGAACCCATGTTCTGTTAAAGAGAAGTTTGTTGTAATTGAGCTCGCAGAGGAGACATTGGTTGATGTTGTCAACATTGCTAACTTTGAGCATTATTCTTCCACCTTCAAGGATTTTGACTTGTTTGGAAGTTTGAACTATCCAACTGAAAATTGGACTTTATTGGGAAAGTGTAGTGGTGCTAATGTTAAGCATATGCAGAGCTTTAAGCTGCCTGAGGCCAAATGGGTGAGATATTTGAAGTTGAATTTACTCAGTCACTATGGTTCAGAATTTTACTGCACACTGAGTTCTGTTGAGGTATATGGAGTAGATGCAGTTGAGCGAATGCTTGAAGATCTCTTTGTTTCATCTGAAGAACCTAGTCCCACCAAATTGCTGGAGATTAATTCAACTGTGGGACCACCTGCAAAGTCAGGACTTGGTCCTATTGATGAGAAAATAAATGCTAAAACCCTAACTGGTCCTGATGATTCTGATAAAGGGACAGAAAACATTGTTGAAACTCATCAACTTCATGTGGATGTAACGGAAAAGCTTGTGATTCCAAACAAGATTTCAGATCCTGTAACTCAAGTTAGACAACAGCCAGTTAACAGAGTACACAGTGATAGTGTTCTTAAGATATTGATGCAGAAGGTGAAGTCACTTGAGCTCAACTTGTCTGTGCTAGAGGAGTACATAAAAGAATTGAACCGGAGACAAGGAGAATTCTTGCCGGAGCTTGATAAAGAGCTGTCTGGAATTTCATATCTTTTAGAGAAGAGCAAAGCAGAAATTAGAGACCTAAAGGGATGGAAGGAGGATATGGTACCGTTTGTCTTGCAAATTCCTCAAAGAAAAATAGAACTGACGTTATGCAATTTTCCCTAACCCTTGCTGTTCATGTTTCCATTTATCAGGATAAACAATTTCTGGACCTTGAGGAATGGAAAGCTGTTGTTGCTTCTCGATTGGATCTGCTGGTCAGAGAGAATATCATGCTGAGGTTTGAAATGGGCTGCTTTGCTTTGAAGTTCATTTACATCTTCTTGGTTTTCAGTCCTGCAATCTTGTTACCATTTCTTTTGGCTTTCTGGTACCTGTGTTTGTGCTGGCCTTCTTTCTTTCGGTTTTTCATACAAAGCATTCTCTTTTACGTGATGGGCTGTTTGTCTTTATTTAACGTGAAAACAATCTTGAGTCCAGCAGCATGAATCTCAATTTCACATTTTTCTATCAGTGAGGTACTTATAGCACACAATAGATAACTACTTAATCAAGCCCAACAAGCATCCCATGTGGTGAACAAGTAAATGTTGTTTCCCTACTAAAGATACACTACTTTTACTTTTAGTCATGGGGTTCTTTCGAATGGCATACAATGATTTCAAAAGTCAAGCTTTTTCTCTCTGCCACTCTGACCAACAGGTTTCTCTTTTCACTCAGTCTTGCTCTCTCATTTCTACTGCAGATTAGATATTGAAAAGGTCGTCAAAGATCAGGCAAATCTGGAAAGTAAAGAGCTTGCTGTGCTAGTAGTGAGTCTATTCTTTGTGTGCTTTGCAACCATCAAGCTTGTTTCTGCAAGAGTTTCGACCATTTTGGGAACTCATCCTTCAGAATCAGATAAAGTATGTCGGACGAGTAGAGGATGGATTATGATACTTGTTAGCAGTACTATGACAATATTCGTTACCCTCCTGTCCAGCTAGCTAGTGCCTTCTTTGTGTAGCTTGGGAATTTTTGGCAGTGGACTGTGGAACCTTCTAACAGCACAACAGCAGCGTTCCTAGTTGACCTGCCCTGCAAAAAGACTCGAATTTTTGTAGCTCTAGAGAGTTAGATCCCCAAGTCATGATTAGGATTTAGCCTATGTGTAACACGAACCATTCTAGTCAATGTCGATCCTCTTTACGTTTTGAATGAATTTCCAGCACTGCTCACTGATGTAAATGTTAGTAGAACATGACAAGCACTGAGCCATATACACGAGGATTTATTCCATTTACCGCGAGAAACTTCTGTTGAGTGTCTGGCGTGAAGCTAATCCCTACAACTGCTCGCAAGCAAACATTGAAAACTAAGGAAGCGCTGCTGCTGAAACAAGTTGAGAACAAGCATGTGAGTGTGGCGGCGAGACCAAATTTCAACTATCCATTTTTCCTTGACCAAGGGTGTGAACAGGTAACGAGAGAGTAGTGCTGCAAAGCTAACAACTTTTACCAACCCTTCATTGCTAATTGACATAGTTAAATCAAAATAATATATATATGTATGTATGTATAACAATAGTCTTTAGCTTACGTGCTCTCTTCCATTCACTCCGTTTACGATTTTATCATAATTTCTTAATAGAGTTTTTTATATAACACATGATAACTGTAGGAAGTGATGTGATTTTATTTCTTTGGTAGAAATGGACAATTTTAGCTAGTACGAAAAAGATAATTATATATTTAATAATAGAACAAAATAAAAATATACGCAACAATGGGTCTTAGCTTATGTGGGTCTTTCTTTTATTCACTCTGCTTATAATTTAACATAATTTCTCGACAAAGAGTTTTGCTGTAATTCATTAATAATCGTAAAAAGTAACAGTGAATAATGTTGAAGAACTGGGAAGACGACGCTGTTTTAGAAAGTGAAAATTACAAACATCCCCCCAAGAATTCGTTTATTAACTTCTTACTGTAGGCCGACAATCGGAGCGCGTGGACAGGTACTTTCGAGGATGCTCCTTCCCTGTCACAGTCAGTTACGACACGTCACACGACCCTCTCCTCTACCATCTCTGTCTCGTTCGGCCTCTGCAACTGAATTCGACTCTTCCCTTTCCTCTCTTAGGGTTTCAGAGAAAAAACGCAAACGGTTTGAACGGAAAACGGCAGCACCAACAAGATTCCTTCCTCTTCAATTTTTATTTATATATATAAATATATATTATATTAAATTATATTATTTTTTTAATTTTATTTTAGGGTTATTTTTTTCATGTTCATCATCTTGAGTATAGCTTTCATGTCTTTCTGTGAATGGAGATTTTCACTTCTACCATCACAACTCTCGCCTTCTCTTCGCGGCAATCTTTCCTCGTAGCAACATCTCTTACTCTCCTCTCTCTCTTACTCGCTCTCCTCACCCTCCGATTAAAATCTCCCAAATCGCTCCGCCCCAATAATAATAATAATACTAATAATAATAATATCCCAAACAAGCCCTCCTCCGCCGTCGTTAAGCCCCCTTGCAATCGCTGCTGTTCTTGCGACGACGTCAGCGTCGGCGAGAGCTCGGAGACCAGGCCAGCTACGGAGTCGAGTTCTCAAGAGTACGCGAACGGCGGTGGTGAGGCGGCTGAGATGGTTGTTGCTGCCGCGGCGGCGGCAGCGGAGAGGCAGACTGGTGCGTCGATGATGGAGCAGCTGGTGCCGGAGATTACGACGCACGCCCTGAGTTACTTGGATTACCCGAGTCTGTGTAGGCTGTCCATGACTAATTCTTTGATGCGGAAGGCCGCCAATGATGATAGTGCCTGGAAAGCCCTTTATCACAAAGTATTTTCATCTTACACCCCATTCTTTTTGTCTTTTTTCTTTTTTTGTTTTTGAAATTTACAAGAAGAAATGTTGTTATGCTGAAATTCACTGGTGTTAAAGCTTTTTGCTTCGATTTTCTTTCTTCTTTTGCATGTTGGATTCTTTTGTTTTTATGTGGGGTTTTGCAATTTTTAGCCGAATTACTGAGCCCACTTAGCTTAAACGTATTCAGGAGCTAGGCACTAGGATGCTATTTTTGTGTTATGAAAGAAGAATTCCTTTTCTTGATTGGGGCACTCACTTGCAACCGCAAGGTAGAAATTCTGTTAGATTTTGTCCTAAAACAATGTGGTCTTGTCTCCGTCGGGGTATTGATCTGCAATTCTTTTTAGGCCTTTGATATGATGTTTTGAATGTAACATTTTTTTCTCTATGTTTTGGTTGAAAGTTCTTGGGCGTAGTGGCGGGTTTCAAAATTGTAAAAGCATGGTTCTTGTTTTTGTTCAGGTACTTTCGTTATTGTTGCTGTGGTTTTATTGTAATATGTCCCTTGCGACTTTTCTGTGTCAGGACTTTACTCTGGAACAAGATACCGTGACACCTGCCAATGGGTGGAAAGCTTATTATGCAGCTACAAGAGCTGTTGTGAATGTGAATACGGAGTTCTTTAATATCATCAGAGACAGGTTGCTACCAGCAATGAGTCATCTTTGGCTAAATGCAGATTATGTGAAGTGCACTCATTCAAATGGGGAAGTTTTTTCAGGGTATGCTGATCAAACTTATTTCCTGATTGCACTAGAAGGAACCTTACTACCTTCCTGCTTTGTATTATATGTTAGATGAAATGTTTGCTTTAGTTTATGGACTTTAAATGTTTTGCTGCCATGCTTTTATGATACTTTCCCCCTACATCGCGGAGCTATTTGGAAGAGCCATTAGTCATGGTGATCAGTTGTAGTATTTATTAATGACTTATTACCATTGCTGTGGTTTGGAACCTATAGAGAAGATTGGACTGGTCACTGCATTTTGGGAGCCAAGGAAGATTGAGAGATAAGCTGATTGGGTCTGCTAAGGAAGTAGCTAATACTCTTAGGGGGGTTTCTGTGTGTCTTATTTGTTTAAATGATGGGCAGTGTTCCTTGTGGTAGATGAAGCATTGTTTCACAAAGAATTTGCAGAACCACTGTAGCAAGAGGATAATCTTGGTAACTGGATTGATGATTATGAATGTGAATTTTGATGGGAATTGTATTGGATTGAGTTTCTGGTGTTTATCAAGGGCCTTTACAAATTTGATCTTTTTGTGTATTCAAGTTCTTGTATGGCATAGTTTTAAATTGGGGAAATCATCCTAAACTAGAGGTTTCCCGATTTATGAGGAATAGCAATGTTTTGTTAATGATACTCTGTGTGTGTGTGTGTGTGTTTTTTTTTTTGCTTAAACATGCTTTCTGGAAATATGTGCTGAATGCATGGCTTCTTTTACTTGCTAATTGATTGTTTGCCTTTAACGTTATGGAGTCAGTCTGAAGTTGACATATTTTACCCATTCAGGTATAATGCTGTGATACAGAGTTGGCAGCTTGCATTTTGGGAGCAAGAAGTTGACTTTCAGGTTCGGGATGTGCGTGCTCGTGTGCTGACTGACATGGCTTGGGTTACCATGAAAACCTATGTTGACATGGAAATAGGGTCTTTTAACGTAACTAATGTCTTTGAGTTCCACAATGGAAGGTGGTACATGGTGCATCATCACCGCTCAGTGATGCTTCTTGATGGAGAGGTCGATCAACAGATGGTGCATGCATAAAAGAAGAGGGGAGAAAAATACCAATGAAAGAGAGAAAAAAGAAAAAAAAATTAAATGCCAGCTGCGAAGTAGAGATATTAGCTGGGGCAATTGTCTAGGATTTTCTGAATGAATTGGCTTGGCAGAACTCTTGTTAGTTTTTCCAACCTCGGTTTTGATCTGTTGTGGTCTAGAGGCGTCGAGTTTCTCTCTCTCTTTTTTTTTTTTTGTGCTTACTGCCACAATGTTTTTTCATTTCTTTGGCCTTGCCACAAGGTTTAGTCACCAACTAGTTTTAGATTCATTCCCAGTTCCCCAGTTAGTTTCAAAGTGTAAATGGCCATTAATTGAATCAAGTAAATACATGGGAAAAAAAAAAAAGGCTCAGAAATTAAATGAAAGGTGTGAAAGCTCAGAGTGTAATCATGTCTGTTTCCAGGCTTTCGTTTCCAGCATCGCAAATGCGTTTTCTATTTTTGTGCTTTTTTTACTTGGGGTTCTCCGTCTAGTCGTGTCGTGCAAGTGTCGCTGTACCAATTAGCTTATTCGATGACTCTGTTGTGGGCACGCCCTATCATCTTTACAAGGAGGAGTGAAAGGATCAAACTTTTTCCCTCGCTCTATGTGGTTATGCAGAGCCATCGCAACGTCCATTGTATCCTTTTGAGCGCTCAATTTTCCTCACCTAAAAATGGTACGTTTATAAGCGCGTTTGTTGCGCCATCAACATTGACGGATCGATCCAGCAAACGAAGTTATGATCTCTCCTGGCTGAAAGCTGAAATTAGCCAATTGGTTAACGATTGCACCCCCCCCTCCTTTTTGGTTTTTGAGAAGAATGATTGTACCATTGTGCCATGTTTAATTATGTAGGGTAGTTTAAGTGTAAACCACGTTCTCCATTATTTTGCTTGAATTGGATAAAAGATTCATGCACTCATAATTAAATTTCATTGGAATCAAAGCATCCTTGATCAAATTTTAGGAATATTTTATAATTACTCCCTTGAACATACTGGTTAGAGTCCGCTACCTTTTCTTTGTTTTGTTGGAATGATAATTATGCCCAAACCCGGGAACCCGCCCCCCACTCAGGACGGATCACACTGATTAGGCCAGAACCGGGACGGGTTCGAGCCTTAGGGGAATTCTTGACGGATCGGGATGGGCCTGTGGACCCGGCCTGAACCATGCTAATCCCGGTCCAGCATTGAAATCTAGTTACTTACGTACCCTTCCGTACATTATAGGCCCAAGACGAAGCACCTCCGAGTCTCGCACGGGCCCCACTCACCGTCCTCTTTGTTTCTCTCCTCGGCCTCGATTTGGAAGGAGCAGTAGAGAAGAGCACGAATACGCACTCGGGCCTCTCTGATTGCAGTCATTGACCGACACCCATTGAAGGTCGATTCAGAAGAAGCAGCAGCAGCAGCTTTCCGCATCTTTGACGCCATTGAACATAATATTGGAAGAAGGCGAGGAAAAATTAAGAGTATATATTTCCTATCCTAGTGAATTGTGAGTTTTTATTTTTCTCTGTTAGGCATCGAATGCGAATGTACTGAAAATCCATTCGAGACCCAAGACCAGAACATTCAATATCAATTGAGAAATTGGAGGCGCTGAGAATTGAGAATTACTCTTTTTTGTCTGGTAAACAATTGCAAATGTTTCAGGCTTGTGGGCGTCCTACGTCTGTCCAAAAGGGATCGACATGGAACCTGAAGAAGCGAAAAAGGAAGGAGGAGGAACTCAAATCTCAACAACTAAGAAGTTGGCGAAGAAAATCGCGAGAGCCGTGAGAAAAAAACTGGACGGCGCTTCTCTCCACAATATGTCGGAGAAGAAGATACGAGAAGAGCTGTCGGCCGTGCTCAAGCTCGACCTCTCTGAAGATCCCTACAAGTCGATTGTCAGGCGCGCCGTGGAAGACCACCTCGAGTACGAGGTTCGGGAAGGCCGAGCAAAGAGGAAAGCCCGGGCCTTTGCCCAGGCCCAGTCCCGGGGTCTGGCCCAACAAAATGACAAGGTCTGCCTGCAATTTCTCCCCCCGGGCCTTTTTCTTGTTTTGTAATTTCTAGCAATTGTAAAGTATTTTTGGGTTAGTAACCACTAACCAATAAAGTTGATAAAGGGATTGATGGAAAATTGGAAATTGATTACTAAGTTAGCTTCTAGCTGATAGAATAACCAGCGGGAAAATTAGGAGGCACTCTTAGGATCGATTTTCAAGAAATTCGCGAAGCTTCATTATTTATTTGCATATTGAGCAGCAGACAAAACACCAAACTTCCAAGTTGTAGAGCGCGTCTTTGATGCATATTTGACCCAGTTTGCTCCAGTTCTTCTTCTTCTTCTAGCTTTTGTTTTCTATTTGTCTGAGTCCTTTTACATCTCAGTTACCTAAATGTGTTCTCTTTTTCAATATCTTCCGGTATGTCAAGCAGTTATAGTTTCTGTGAGGCGGGAAGGAGTCTGGCTGATTGGCGTTTCATGTTTGGAGACAGCCTGGGACCTGCTGCTTTTCCAGTTGGCAGCCAAAGGTTGTGCTCTCTCGTTTTCTTCCGTTGCAATATGGAGAAAAATAAAAATCATCTTTGGAATTGTTTGTACTTTGGGAATGTTTTCCCCTGAAAATATTATAATCTTTTTTTTTTTTGTTTGTCTGTTAATTTACTCTACTAATAACAAAATTATTATTATTATTATTATTATTATTATTATTATTATTCCAGTCAATATGTGGGTAGTCTGTGATTCAACCCTGGCAGTTGAAGCAAAAAACAAGAGAAGAAACTTATTGAAATACTACACTAGTGTATTTTCTCAATTAATAAAGGATTTCTTTGACTATTAAAAAACAAAAGGTGGCTCTCCTCTATTTTGCTGAAATTGGAAACAAAAAAGTAAGTGCGTTGCGGGCTGAGGTTCCCGAATTTTTGTCTTTACCAATATTTTAGTCCTATCATAAAAAGCAATGTAGCCCGTAATTAAATTCCTATTGAATCAGATTTGTTTTTGTCTTCTTGAAAACAAAATTTAGGAATTTTTTTATAATTATTCCCTTAAACATATTTCAAATTAATTAGTCCAAAGGCCGAAGGGAATTCTCGTAAGGTTAGGACTCATGACCCATTAGAGTCCAAACGTGAATCTAAGTTACTTGTTTTAGAGTTACCGCCTACTTGGGAATTCCTGTCGGAACAGGGAATAACCGTGGTTATATATTCGTGAAGAAGGAAACAGGAAACAATTCATTCTTGTTTCTTTTCGCTGTCGTCACTGCAGAAAGATCGGCAGAGAGCCTCCCACCATCACCAACCAGGCAAGCGTTTCATTCTTCATCTTTCGTTGGTCCGGTTGTTATTCAGGAGTTGATTCGGAATGGCGGCTCAAGTAGCATCAGTGTATCAGTCAGTTGCTTGTGGTCCAAGAATGAGTAGACAATCCACTGGCATCCGCCGTGGTCCAAGAATGAACAGTTCTCGATCTGTCCACTCTCGGTTTATTTCTTGGGAATTCCCTCCAGAAGGTGTGATTAAATTCAACACTGACGCATCTGTTCGAGAAGAGGATAACTTTGTTTGCATCGGAGGTTTGCTTAGGAGTTGCTCTGGATCGTGGGTGTTTGGTTTCTCAGGAAAGATATATGCTAGAATGAGCGTCTTATTGGCTGAGATTTGGGCCATTAGAGTTGCCTTATGCCTTGCTTGGGAGAGAGGATTCAGAAGAGTTATGATTGAATCCGATTCATCGGGTGCTATTTCCAAGATTCAAGAAGATGTTTCCCCGGCCGACCCAGATTATTGGTTGATCATGGAGTGCAAAAGCATGATATCGAGGAATTGGTTTTGTGAACTGCGTCACACCCTTCGGGAAGGCAACTTTGCGGCAGATTTTCTAGCCAAGAAGGGTCGGGAGCTAGACTTTGATTTGCAAATTTGGGAGATTCCACCAGAAGGAACACTAAAGTTTCTCTGGAACGACTTACATAGAGTTGGTGTTCCTAGACATGGCCACCTTTGAGTGCATGCACGGCAGCTGATAGGAATTGATGGTGGGCACCTTTAAATGATAGAAGGAACAAGAGAATAGCATTCAGCAGACAGCATACTTGTGCTGGTACATACGGAAGGTCGAGGTCTCAAAACTTTAGATAATTTCACAATGGAAAGCACCCTAGAGAGGAAGCGTCAGGATGCAGGATGACCAACAAAGTGGTGAAGCGGGAATAGCAGCTGTTTGTACAGGTTCAGAGGGTAGAATCACGGAGGAGACACAACACGGTGAAGGGCTTGTGGAGAGGGTTTCAGTTAACCTTGCATTGAAGATGGACGATCAGTTGAGAGAGTTGGATCGGACTCGGCCTAAATTGGGAATTGCTTCATGCAGTGTGCGATCCACCATAATGGGAGATAGCGCCTATTATTATGGATTGCCTGAGGAAACTGTTATCCGGGTTTCGTGCACGGTGGTCCACATCAGGTGCATTGTTAACGAAGTGGCGGACTGTGGCAACGAAAGCTAGTGCATGCCTTCGTGATTGTTTGTTTGTTTGTTTTTTTCTTTTGTGTTTCGCAATTGAATGGGGCTCCTTTCTGTACTTGAATGTATACAGGCTTCGTTTATTAATGAATATTCATTTCACTTTTGTCAATCATCTGATCATTCCTTCCATTTTCAGAGGTGCTCTGCTTGAGTTTATTTTTTGTTGGCTGGCCTTTCCTAATTTGGTATTTGTTGCATCAAGGACCTGCTAGAGTGCTAAACCATTTGAACCTGATGCTGAAGTGTTTTTTTTAGCAGATGTTGAATCATTATAGGTTGATTCATCTTGGAAGGGCCCATAATGTTCAATACAGTCAGTGTTACAATATCATGTGACCAGGGTTACAGATGAGGATTTACTATGTAAATCAGCATCATGAAAGCAGAAAAATGGGAAAGTCGTTCACTGAATGATTGGTTACTTTTGGTTTCCGGCTTTTTGAATTGCTGTCGAAATGCTACTATTTTGCTGGCACTTGAATTTTTGAACTTCTTTCTCTTCACGGGCTCTGGGCCCTTGGCTCTGGGAGTTCTGTGAGTGACTATCCTACGAATCCAGGTTAGATATATTTTTTTTTTTGCATCTCTTTCTTTCCCATTGTGTTGTACAAGGGTTGCTTTGAGGCCTTGTGCACTGAGCTTCAGCATATTTTAATGGGAGGTAATGATGTCAGGCTTGGTTTGAATTGGGATCCGAAAGTAAGTCCAAAGTTTTCTTGTGGTTGACTCTAACATGTGACCATAACCCAAGATATAAGCCATTGGTCTCCGTAGATTGACCAGCGAATATCTTCCCTCCTTTACAAATTGGACATGGCTGTGACAGTGCCATCACTTTATAAGAATCCTATCTGGTACTTGGGGGTTTGAACCTTTGCAGATGTGCCATCTTCCGAATTTTGGTTTGGCTGTTGCCTTGTCATCAAGTGATGCTGCTCCGTGGGTTTTTGCGTATGCCTTAACTTTTTGTGGGTCAATAGCTTCTGGTATGTTTCTTTCTTTCCTGTTCCTCTCTCCTTAAACATAAATCCCATAAACCAGGTTCTGTAAATTCAAAGTGAACCCACAATATGATTGATTACGGTGTCTTCATGACAAAGACCTTCATTACCATATTTGCATCATAATAAGGAGACAACAAGTCTAGGAGTGTCCTAACAGTTCTAGATGACAAATGCTAATAATAGCCGCTCTATAAACCAAAGTCCTTATGGTTTATTTGCCACTATCAATCGGGCACTTATGGGTACATATTTGAGGACATTCTTCACCAGTCTAGGACCTTTGAAGAGAATCCGCCAAGACCCGGATGATGGTAGGAAGCTCTCCTGGCATCCCTTTGGGTGAACAATTCTCTTATCACAAATTGCAACTTTTTCCCAGGCTCAATGCTCCAGTTTAGTGGCGAGACAGGGAGAAGTGTAAACACCAGGCAACATGGTATTTCGGAATCTTGGTGGCGCGCCCAGGAATAATAAAACTGAGCAACATTATTACGATAGTTCGGATTGGGCTTTCAAATTGGGCCGGCCTACGAATTTGGACAGACCCTTTTTCAAGTAAGACTCAAAACCATGTTCCGACCGTGTTTTCCACGTGGCACTAATCTACACGTCCACTTGGGAAATCTAAACACCACATGTCCATCTCAAGGATCGGAAACAAGATCCCACAATAATAACGAATCACTGAAGCCTAAGATAAAGACAAGCATTGCAGATAAACAGTGCCGCCAATTTTAGCCACACAGATACTTCTTGCGCCTACAACAACATACGCTTCCCCGACATATTTGACGCGCACATTACGCTCTACAAATTCCAACTTCAATTCCCCCAAGGGAGTGGCTGAAAATTAAACGGCGGCAGAATATGGGTTGCGCCTCCTCGAAGCGAATTCAGACAGCCGTGGAAGTCTACCGTCCGCCGCCGTCAAGCTTTGCGGTGTTCGACATTAACTCCGTGAAAGAGCCATGGCTTGTAGTGGATAATATTTCATATCAAGAACAACAAGAGAAGCAGACAAGCGTGCCAGCTCCTGTACTGGAGAAGTTCAGCAAATTCGAAACCGATGCTCCTCGCTCCTGGGAAGAGGTTAGCAAGGCCCTTCAGCAAGACCTCCTCATACCCACTTCTACTTCATTGAAACCCAATTCCCTTGAGCAGCCGGCCCAAGTTAATACCGCCGTAGTCGGTGGCGGCGCCGTTGCAGATACCCTCTCGGTCAAGAAACAGGCCCAGCAGAAGAGATTCTCTTTTCACACCCTCGAAGAGCTGGACGCGAAACTGTGTCCGAAACCCGAGAAGGAGCTGAGAAAGAGCGGGTCGATGAGAACCGAGTTCAAGAGAACTCAGTCACTAGTTAGCGCCGAGTCAGTTACCGGACCAGCTGGAACTGACATCAAGCCTGTGAGAGAGAATATATTCATCGTGAGGGATAGGCTGGAGAGAGAAAGGGAAGGGAAGGGAGCTACAGTGAACAGGTGGGACCCGCTGAGTGAATATCCAGACAAGGTCCCGCCTGGTGGGGCCGACTCGTTGGTTGTATACACGACGTCGTTGAGGGGTGTCCGTAGAACGCACGAGGACTGCAGCCGCGTATTGGCCGTATTGGATGGACACGGCGTCGTTTACGATGAAAGAGACGTGTCTTTGCACGGAGAGTTTTTGAATGAATTGAGGGAGTTGCTAGGAGAAGGGGCGGGTGTGCCCAGGATTTTTGTGAAGGGTAAGTACATAGGAGGAGCGGAGGAGTTGGTCGGGTTGAACGAGTCGGGTCGACTCGGGAGGATACTGAGTTGGGCACGTGTGGAGAGAGTGGTGGGGAGAAAAGTGTGCGAAGTTTGTGGGGGTGCTAGGTTTTTACCTTGCTTGGATTGTGGCGGGAGTTGTAAGATTTTGGTTGATGGAGTTAAGCAGAGGTGTGGAAAGTGCAATGAAAACGGGTTGGTTCGCTGTGCTGCTTGTGCTTAGTTTCTTTTTAAACAGCCGCTGTTTTTGGGGTGTTTTAATTTGGCGTTGGGTGCCTAGAGGGTGGACCAATAGGATTGGTTATGGTGCGTCTCTGTGTTCAGTTATAATGATGTATACACGTTCCTTATTTTTGTGCGATGGTTTGAATCAAAGATATTGCACATCTTGTGCTTTTTAAATTTGTAAATTTAGCGCTGTGAATGATGATTTCAAACTGAGATAAAGTTAGAATGAACCTGTAAAAGGTATTTGGTCAACTTCATATGCTTTTATAGGGGAATTCTATATATATATATATATATAGGTTTTATGAGACTTGTTCGTTTGTTTGATTTTCCTATAACTTAAACAAGACTAAGACTTTGTTGGTTTGTAAGTTTAAACCATTTTGACATACGGATTAATTCACAAGTGGAGTTTATCTCGCTTCAACGTTGTATACCAAAATAACAAAAATTTTGATGTTTTGTGAGAGTTTAGTTGTAAATAGCATATATACAAGTGGTAGTGGAGACGTGGAGTACATTGACAAACGTCAAAGTGGGACTATCCTTGTGCACATGCACATAACTCATCGTTTCAACTGTGACATTTGTGAGTCATATCTTTTTTAGCTTTTCTGTGCTGGATCTGGTTGATATTTTTCAGAATCAATATTAAGTGCATCTCTGGACCATAAACGCGATCCCCATATCTGGTTGATATTTTATATTTTTGTTGTTCCAAACCATGCGACAGTAAAAAATTTCCAAAATTGCCGCCTTGATGGACGCTTAATTATAGACATTGGCATCTTTTAATGTGGAACTTTGATTTGGATTGCTTGCGTTTACTGTACATGCTCAACACCTATTGTCTACATTCTGTAAAATAAAGTTATTGCATCCAATCACGTCAAGCATGCATGTTAGGGTGTTAGAAATCAGCTTGCATTTCTCGTTAAAGCAACTCAGCATCAAACTCAAAACCAAAATGTGATCATTGTATCGCAAGCTTCCATGAGAAAAGTCAAATAGAGGATGCTTTTAAATCGCCATTGCAAATTAAGACAGCCTCCACCAATTCGAAGGTAGGACGAGACGCAATCAAACCATTCAAAGTGTTGTCGGCAAACAAGGTGACCGACCAACTGACCAAGGGCAAGGCCATTTCGTGTCCACGTCATCCAGAGAATCCAACTCATGAGGCTTTCTGTGCTTCCAAGTCCCAACTTCCAACTAACCTCGTCATGCTTTTTTTCTTTCTCGATAAATCGGAAAGTACCCGCATCAAGATGTTAAATTTAACAACCTTCAAGAATCGACTAGCTGGCTACCAACATGGCCATGTTGGGTAAGACCTATTCATAGCCCCGAAGGCACGACCTTAGGTGTTCTTTTTTTTTTGGGGGGGGGGGAGCAATAGTTGTTTTTTCTTCTTTATTTTGTTTTAATTTAATTCTTCTTAAATGGGGCTAATGGGCCTTGAAGATGAGCCCATCCTAAGCCTAAAACAATATTGGTCTGCACCCAATCCGGCCCAATCTTCCTCCAGCTCAGATGCTGAACAAGTCTCAATCGCGATGCGCAACAGTGTACATTGAATTGGTCGATTGAATCTTCTTCGACAGCCACCAGTCAGTCTCTAGAGGAGTCCACTAACCCCACCAATTAAACAAAGTGGGGAAAACAACTCACTCTAGACTTCTTTTCGACGAAGAATAAGTCTAAATAGTGTTGGCAGTTCGCAGTTGGTACATCTAATTGAAAGAGATGGAACCACTGCCAGGGTTCCAAGTTCCACGGTTGATAAGCCTGGCCTAACTGCCCAGTGAAATATTGCTTTCCTTGTGCAAGTGGGAATCCAATTTTTCAATTACCGACCACCACTTCTTTTGCCCCGTCGTAGTTTTTGTTATGATAGTCAGTCCTGTAAGCAAAATTTCCGCTTCTTTGCCGGCTTAGAACATACCAACCATAATACTTTAATTCTAAATTAATTGAGATATAATAAGTAAATCCTTTCTTCGTAAATTAAATTTGACGTGAACTCTAATTGTTTTAGTTTTTTTATAACTAAAACTTAGGAATCTCCTCTCTTTTTCTCTAGTCATCTACCTACCTTTATTATCATTTGTAAGTTAAATATGTTCAAACTAACCTAATTCGACGTCTTCCTAAAATTTTTTTCTTGAAAACTAACATACACATCTTTTTAAGTTAATCGATATAGATCAGAAAGTCCAAAGAAAAAAGCTAATTGAATGAATCAAATACATATGGTCGTATATCAGATCCATCAGTAAATGATGGATCATTGAGTAATTTGTTTGTCAATACAGAGAAACAAAACAAAGATTACAAACTTCCACACGAAAGAGATTGTGCACTAAGAGAACAATTCTTTTAGCCGCTTCCCCATTCCCATACAACCACCCACCTTGGTTATCTCTTTTATGACCCCAATTACAGTAACACCTAAATAATATATATATATATATATATATATATTTCTCTCTTCAACCCTTCTCTTCGCTTTGTATGTGCATCCGTGTGCCTGTATCTCGGTGTGTTTTTCAATGGTCTTGCTCCTCAAATATGTCCAACAGGGACAGTGCCTGAAAATCCAAACAAAGAGATGGTTCAGCATCAGGTGCTTACAAGTTACAGGACTAGATCAATATTCGAATGGCACATAGAAGAAAAGATTCATCAATGTCAAGGTGAAGCTGCTACCTCTGGCACGTTAATTTCAAGGCGGAACTTGGGGCCATCATAATGGTGGAGAATTGGCCTGAAGGAATCCTCCTCCAGTGGCTCACACACTTTCCTTGTAACAACTCTTACCTGTACAACAAATGCAAAGTAATTTTAATCCAAAATTTTTCTTCGATAATGACATAACAAGAGTCACGAACCATCCGTAAATTTAAACGCAGCATGTCACTAAACTAAGAGGCAGCATCACAAACCTGAGCAGGAAAGCGCGATTCACCGGGACATTTCTTGTCCTCCCAAGCAGTGGGATCAATATTTGTTCCTCCAAAACTTGCTGCCTATATAAACCAATGGACATGTCACAGTCAGTTGCCCATAATTAATAATAAGCATTGCCAAGGAAAATGTTATGTTCTCCAAACGAGTGATCGATGGCTCCAAATCCAACGTGGCCTACGTCAAAATTGGGCTTTCCCCGGCAGTTGGCATGTGCTAATATGAACTATTGCTTAATAGAAGAGAATGAATACCTCAAAAATTCCATGGAGTTGGTGGGTGGAGTAGTTGTAGAGGAAAAGGGGCAGGCCCGGAGTTATCGCCCTTACCGAATCTCGGTAACGCGGAGGCAAACCTGAAAACAATTGAAGCAGTAATTTAGAGATTGCAGAGAAGGAAAACCACTCAGAAGAATGATCTAATTGGAAAAAGAATTAAGGAGACAAAAGAAATCGAATCAATTACAATCTCCAATTACTTGCAAATTCAACCAAGCATTGGAAGGAACAAGTGTACAAGAAAGAAAGAAAGAAAGAACCGAAGAATAGAGAGGAATTAATTGCAGAACATACCAAAAAGCTGTCTTTTGAGATTCTCTTGCATGGTATCGTTGTTGCAAACGAAGATGTACCCACCAATGGTTTCATTTCTAGGAAGGGCTTCCGAAGCTGGCAGTGTCTTAAACCTCTTATCAACAGCGTTCTTGTTATCTTTAGTATCGTTATGGTCATTACTGCTCTTCTTATTGTTCTTTCTGCCGCCTTTGACTACTCCATGATCGTCCTCACCTTTGTTCTTATGACCCTTCCCAGGAGTGTTAACGTTGGGATTGAAATTGATGTTACTCTTGGAATAAATACCCTTGTTAAAACCACCGTTGATTCCAGCGTTCATCAGAGATCCACCAACGGGCTGACCAATAGGACCGAATCCAAAATTGCTACTTCCGGATCCCAACTTCCAGCCATCGTTGAAACCATTCAAATCGGACCCTTTTGGCTTCAAACTGTTGGCAGAATTCAACTCACCACCAACCCTGACATCAAAGTTTCTCCGCTCCTCAGGCCTCTTTGAGCCATAGGAATTGCTCCATATTGAATCATTAAGCGAGAGATTGGCCAAGCTGGAGGTTTGCAGCCGCAGCTGATCGCTGAATTGCCAAAATGATTGCTGGTTATTCTCCATCTTAAGCACCCAATTATTCTCGAATCCGACTAATAGACAACGAACTCAAACTGGGTCTTCGAGTAATGACAGGAATGCAGAGATATATGAATGTAAAAGGGGAGAGAAAGGTGGGAGAGAAGCAGAGGCAAGAAGAACAGAGAGAGGAGAAAGCAAATGGCCTTTACCGACAGATGGGAGAGAAGTTGGGTGAGGGAATGAGCTATTTAATGAAAGAAGGAAATTTCCTGGCAAGTTGAAGAAGATTTTAATTTAATTTAGAAAAATAATGAGATAACGTGTAGATTCGTCAAACCAGAAAGTTACAACTTACAGCTTACAAGCACTGGCCATTTCCTTCTCTCTCTCTGTTTTTTTTCTTTTTGTTTGTTTGTTTGTTTTTGCCTTAATCATTTCTTTTTTTTTTTTCTCGAAGCAGTAGGCAAGAGGGCTATTAATTTTCTGGGATTAATTATCCGGGGTTGTTGTGGGAACACGAGATTGATGACGCCAGAAACGCGGTTTTCGGTGGGGGCAGAGAGGTCGTAACGTGGCAGACGGTGGAATATGAGAGAGAGAGAGTGATGGAGGGAGCGGGTGACCGAGTGCCGAGGGAGTTGTGGGGGGGGGGGGGCACGTCACTTTCACTTCTGGAAGGTCTTCTGGGAAGAATGCTCGGGATGTTCACACTCGGGGGCTTTGACAAATGCACCTCCTGTTTTTGTTTTTTGCTTAGGTACAAAGGTTTTTTTTTTTATATATATAAAAAGAGAGATTTTCAATGTGACGCGTTTTAAAAATTAAAGAGATAGTGAGCGTGTGATATCAGGTGGCACGCACGTGCAAGGAGTCAGGCCGAGGCCATGGTAAAATTGAGGGCTATGAAGTCGGTCCTGATCCGGCCCATGCCCACCCCATATCTGCAAATCTACAAGTGGCCATGTCTGGCACTCTGGCCCTCTTCTCGGCACAGAAAAGTCCAAATATGACCACACTTTCTCCACGATCCATTTTGTTCATTTTTCTACCGAGACACCAAAAGGGGGTCAAGCTCCTGTGACAATGGCTACACGGTCTGGTTGAGTCCTCCGGAGGTTCCCACCAGGGTCACCGACACGGGGTAAAAGGTGGGAATGGCAACCAGGTCGAAGCAGAACGTGGCTCTCGTTACTTCGTTAGTACAGTTTTACATGGCCCACGTGTACTCTGCAAAGTTTGATTTTTTTTTTTTTTTTTTTGTCTTTCAATCATCTGGTTTTAATTAAAGTTGGAATTGAGACATTCAAGGCGATTACTCCGATTAATTTGCAACGATAATAGGATGTATTATTCTATCTCATAACTCAAAACATGGACAAAGATTAACCACTTGATCACTGAACTTATCGACCGGAAGGAGGTCAATTTATTACATCTTGTAACCTGGTCCAAGTGTCACGGGTCTAATAGATTTAGTGATCTCTACCCTTAACGCCATGAGAATTCCTCCGAGTAGTATTTTCACACTGACTCACAAGAACTCTTGAAAAGAAACTTTTTAGTATATTTCTCTTATGAATTGAGTGTTAAAAATAAGAGGGAAGAGGTGCATTTTATATAAGTATTGAATAAATTATAACTGTTAGATTCTTTCTTAATTTAATAGTGAATATTACGTACTTATAATTTCTATTTACCAATTTTTACTATCATTTATTACACAATACATTTTAATATATTGACCTTTCTTAGGAGCCTACTACATTCATTATATTATTCTTTCCTAAAAAGTTTCTAGATTTACTGTATCGTTTATCCCTAAAAGTAAAAAATTATGACATTCTTCCCCATTTAATTAGATTACGCTCTCATCGCTTTTTCAGCGTAGTAAGTGTCAATCTCTTTCTTGAATTGCCAAAAAGTTATAATAGGTTCTCAACTAACTTCACTCCTCAAAAGATCTTTTCATCAGATAAAGTATTTATATCTTGACATACAATATTGGTTTCGTATGACCTAATCCGCCACTATGAATTCGATTTTTCAGTTATATGAAGTTTTCGCTCCAAGTAGGTCCGCTGCGACTCCCTTCGATTTGGATTTTCCTCGTTTACATGGTAAGGTTTAAGCATATTAATATGGAAAATCATGTGTACTTTTAATTTTAGTAGCAACTTTAGTTTGTATGCGACCTTCCTAACCTATTGTATCACACAAAATGACCCTTTGTAGCAATGGATCGACCCTTTGTGCACATTTTTGTACTAAAGAATAACATGTAATTTGGCTAGTACTAAGTCCCCGACTTGGAACTCGACAGACGGTCGCTTTTTGTTAATCCACTTCTTCATGCATTTGGAAGTTTTACATAGACATGTCCTTACTAAATCCGCTTGTTCTTGTCAATTCTTAGCGAACTTATATGTAGGTAGGCTATTTTTCTGATAGCCTGATGTAACTGCACTTGGAGTTTGTAGTTATTACTCATTCAAGATCTTAAACAAACTCTAGTCGGTAGACTTACTTTGCTGCAAGTTGTAGAAGAATTAGGCTACGTCGATCAATTTCGCTCAATTTATCTATGTTGTGCTCACGTAGTGTCGAAAATAAATCTCTAAGAATGCATTGACCTATTCGATTTGATCGTCAGTTTGGGGGCGTGGGTTTGTGGAGAGATTTAACTCTGAGCCCAACAATTTAAATAATTCAGACTAGAAATGCCTTGTAAATTGAGGTTTGTGCTCACTCACGATCATTTATGGAATTCCCAATACTTAACCATGTACTTAATGAATAACTTAGTTGCCTATTCAATCAGACAATTTTTCATTGCTAACACAAACATCACATACTTGGAGAACCTGTCTGTCACGACCATAAGAGTCTAACACCCTTTGGACTTTGGCAAATTCACTATGAAATCCATAGAAACACTTTCTCATAGATAAGTTGGGATAATAAGTGGCTTTATAAGTCCTGGCCATGAACATTGTTTAAGTTTGTCTTGTTGGAAAATAAGATAGGTCTTTGCATAGACTTCAATGTCATCCTATATCTGAGACCAGTAGTATTGGTCTTTAATAAGGGCTAAGGTACAATGGATCCTTGGATGATCTGCCCACTTCGAATCATGACACTTATATAACATCTCTTTCCTTAATTTCTCATAGAGTGACATGTATAATTGTTGCCCTTTAGTGTAAAAAAGATCATCCTTACACTAAAACCATTAGGTCTTGCCCTCTCATCCATACCCAATAAGGGTTTGAGCCTTTTGATCATACTTAAATCCCTACTTAATGTGATCGATCCATGGACAACTTGGTCGATTCACCATGTTTGTCAGCTTTATCTTCCGACTAAGAGTATCAGTTACGGAGTTACTCTTCTCCGACTTGAACTCTATCACATAGTTGAACTCCGTTAAAAAATTCTACCACATAGTAGAACTCTTCTTTCCCTTGGTAGCACCCTTCTTGGTCTTTCTCCTATAATCATCATGGTCATTACTCGTGATGAGCACCTTATCAGAACGTGAATCTACCATTACACTTAGAACAAATTTAATACTCTCTACTCATGTGACCTTGTGAATTCCTCCCAAACAACTTCTTACACTCGACTCATAAGAATCTTTGGAGAGAAACTTTTTAGTGTATTTTTCTTATGAATTAGGTGTTACAAATGAGAGGGAGAAGGTTCCTTTTATACAAGTAACAACTGTTAGATTTTACCTTGATCTAATGATGAATACCACATTCCTTCAACTTCTATCTACCTTGTTTTACTATCATTTATTATATGATACATTTCAATGTATTGACCTTCCATAGGAGCATTATACATTCATTATTTTGTTTTTTCCTAAAAGGTTTCTAGATTTATGGTATTACTCATTCTTACGAGTAAAAGACCATGACACAAAAACATGGAAACCCTCCTTTTTACTAACAACTAATACTTAACGGCTAACTATTTCTGAGTTTTATAAATAAAAAAAAAACATCCATAAAGATTGAAGAGTGTGGTAATGTTTTCTCTGTGTCCATAAGTAGTTTAGCAGTGTGCTCACCAAGATAATCATTTTCACCGAGAGAATTCTTCCAAGAATATGATCTTCAAAACAAGTTTCCATATTCTCCTTTCTCTTCTAATTTTTTCGGAATGAAAAATTTTAGCAGGCCTCTCCAGACAGGATAATTTTTTCCTTTATTATGGTTTTTGGTTAAGCAAAGCGATTGGTAGGATCTTTTGCAGAAAACGTAGGAAAGTTTCATGGAAACTATATTGGGCTGAAATGGGACGTGCCCTGTTTCTGGGCCCAGAAACCTTCACTCGGTGCTCGAACACGACAGCCATAATCAGGACTCATTGTAAGCCTTCCGCAACCATCCGACATGTTGTCAATGGAGTCGATAACCCAAAAACACTGACACCAATATGGTTCCTAAGTATTGCCTTTAAAGGCCTGCCAATAAACCCCAGCACCTTAACTGATTCTCAAGTTCTTAAGCTGGGCCAGCATGTAACCACTTAAGACCGAAATCCGAACCGAAACTTGTTTCGGGAGATAATCCAGAGCTCTCCCTTGATCATTTTCCATCTGATCTCATTACTGTGTGCGATGAAAATTCGCTTAGACGTCCAAATTATCTTTGGTATCGCCGTCTAGTCTGTCGAGATGTACTGTTATAAAAACTGCAAGTGTAACAAAATTGGCATAGGTCTTTTGGTATTCAGCAGGACTGAGATCTCACCTATTACAAATGCAAGTCCACTCATTAAATTATCATAATAATTGGTTGCGTATTTTAGGTCTTTTGACGCATGATCGCTATTATAACCAATGGTGATAATCGTACACTATTAGCTACATCTCTCGGCATGGAATTTTCGATGCGGAGTTTTCATTAGGTATTTTGATGGAAGGGCGTTGCTTGCCTCAAGGCCTCACACCATGATTCGTTAATTTTGTTGAATTTGTCGGAACTTAAAAATTAAAATTTATACTGTGAATGCAAATGGGCAATGGACGTGTTCCTCTGCCTACCACACCATTTTCTATTACTTTGCAGGCATGAACTATGCCACAGATATACTTAACTTAAAGCCTGAATCAGGAATCGAAGTGTTGAGGAAAAGACTGTCCTTGGATTTGACTTCGCAATATGTACGGACATAGTCCATCCGTTATTCCGTGGCTCCCATTCAACTACTACTTTTCTACTGATGCGGAGGGAAACGGTGGCCCAAACAAAAAGTTACAAAGACAGAAAAAGGAGGAAAGAAACTTGACACTCGACAGATAGTGAGATATTTGGCAAAACATCGTCAGCAAATTCCAAGGTGGACGTTCCATGCTAATCTTGCAACTTGCCAGTGAAAAAGGTTTGTCCAAGAATCAGTATAAAACTTTCTGGCCAGGGAAAGCTTGCTGCTTTGAGGATCTATTTGCAGATGTTATGGTCACTAAATTATAATAACCTAACTTTATAACGCCGACAGTAAAGTTGGTGATACCACATGCTTGGCTGTAATTACTGTTTAAGCTAGTGATTAAAACGAGAAAGCACATGGGGCAGCTTGGAGCTGACTTTGAGGACTCTATTATGATCTGCTAAGTTCAAATCCCCCATCCATATTCATCCAAAATTTTATTTGTTATGCCAAATTTCCTTAAAATATGATGTGATTACAAAAGAAAAGGTAATATGAATATTCTGTGCCGAAAGATGCAAGTCACCACCTTGTGTGGTTACGATTACCTTATTATAGTTGGCACCACAACTAGATTAGGCCATCATAGGCTAAGAAATCCATTGTTAGCTCAAAGGCCCTTACAAGTTGAAGCCAGCCAAAAAGTATAGGATTATGCTCTCTTCGGGTATGGGAAGAAGCCTTTCAAGGAAACTTAAATGTCATGCTCACAGTTTTGTTTGTTTTTGGGGGTGCTAATCATGCTCTTACATTTGTCACTTCAAATTCCTTGTTTTGATGCCAACTACCTGCATTGCAAATTTGCCATAGTTTCATAGTCTTCAACTTGCATCTATTTTGTACTTTTCCCTTGCTCTCATTCTTGCCTCCCTTTGGCTTGAAGTTGATTACAAGATCAACAAATTCTCATTTACTGTTTTTTTTTTCTTTCTTTTTCCTGATGAATAAATCCCAAGGTTTAGGTAATGACTAATGACCAATCAAGCTTTTAAGTGACTGCACTTAGTTGACAAGAGGAAGCCCACAGAATTACTCCGTCAAATGATAACGTCATAATTACCATAATTACCGGCGCAATTTAGGTGATTAGGATCTTTCTAACAAGAGTTGATCTTCTGTTGTCATCCACCTTATTTTGACCAAAATTTAGCCTAGTTAGTACTGTTCAAGATTTAATTATGTTTACAATCAAAATCTCGGGTAGGTAAACTAACATTAAGGCCTGCAACCTCATGGAATATGAGAGGAAGGTAGGGATATATTTTTTCATTTTTCCTTTGAGCAGGTCATGTGATATATATACACACTACCTTGATGTTCTCTATATACTTCCAACAAAACGGAACTCTAAATGCTAGTCGTAAAGATTCTTTGAAATTCATTCCCACAGAGGCATTGTAGGTAACCCACATGCCTATGGGCCTGGTGAATTAAATGACCAAATGGGTTTAAGTTGATTTAGTGGTTTAATGTGGAAGGGAAATTTGATTACCATTAATCATAAAGATAATGCAACAGAATATAATGTGGTTAAGCTATCATGTTGCCACTATAGGCCATTAGGCTATTCCCTGGTTAGCAGACATGTTTTTATGACACAGAGCTTGTCGCAATGAACTGGTGATAGAGAGTTATTTTTGGATGTGGGTGCCCTCTATCCCAATTCAACTACTTTTAAGCACTAAAGTCCTTGCTAATAGGGCTTTGGGTTGACCAACTAGAGAGTGGTAAAATGGAATCTTGACTCGGTTTGTGCTGAGTTAATTTGCTCACCAATCTTTCAATGCTTTCATGACTTGCTTTTTTAACATTCTTAACTTAAAACTAACATCTGACTAACCTTTTGCGTGTGCATACAGGTACTTTTCTTTTAATATTCCAGTGTATGATGTATTCATGCCTTTAAACAAAGGTAGGGAAAAGAAGGGGAAAAAAGGTGAAAAAGAAAAAGGTCAGAACGCCAAAAAAAAAAACAAAAAAGAAGAAGAAGAAGAAGAAGGAAAGCAAAACCAGGGGGCGGGCACGAAGCCATTATTCTAAGCCTGCTAACTCAGAGATTGCATTACAGGAGTGACCTTTCTTTACACCAAGCAATACTAGACTTGATGATCTCTACAACCGGCCTTATGTCTGACTATTGACTTGTCCCTTTGAAATACTAATACAAACCCAAGGTGAAATTATATATAACTATTAACCATAAACATGATATTTGTTGCAGTATATATAATTTGCTAGCCAGATAAAACTGTCCAATTGGCGAAATCTCCTCGTTTGTTTGTTTCTTTCTTTCTTCTTCTTCTTCTTCTTTTTTTTTAGTTTTTATTTTTGTGTGGATTATGTCGGTGCAATAGAAACAGAAAGAAAATGAGGCAATGGATAGTGATGATGATGTGCCTAAATGTAATTTCTGCGGAGGAATGGTGATTAGATCGGACGGATACAAGACATTCGAAAGGAAGTAAATCTTGCACCAGTCTTAAGCGGACCAAAATTCCACGTACACTCTCCATTTATTTATTTATCTACGCTAATTCTAAGCTTACATGGAATTGCAAGCATTTAAAGGGTAGAAAGTCCACTAATTTGAACAATTCCTTCGAAGATGTTTGGAAAAACAATACTAAAAAAAACAACACTTTCTTCATAGCCCCACGATTGTGGATTCCAAACCCCAAACTACAATATTCTTTGATGGTCGTGAGAGGTAGCCACCAAGAATACTCAAAAGACACCCCATATATATAGTTAGGCCGAGTCAGCTATGTGAGATACATCAAACTAATATATGGACACTTATAATTATACGTACTGTTCTACTTAATTTAGTCTATCACATATGAAATAGATGCAATATGCCTAATAATTTTTTCTCATAAATGTGCACAGGGCCTGAGAATGCAAGGGGATTGGCAGAAGCTTTCAATTTGTGGGGTCTACCATTTGTCCAGCCTAAGTGCATCCAAGGAACACCAACCAAAATGGTCTCCACATGGAACATACAATACACAAAGATCACCAATCACAGTTATATCAATCGCACGAGAGCTATATAAAAGAATTGGATGATGGTTGTCTTTACTGGTCTCCTGGGCCATGGGTTTTAAAGCACTCCTTATTTCGGGGTCAGGTGGGGGAATTCCATGGCAAGTTCCTTTTTGAAGACTGATAATGGATCAAGAGAAACATTTCCAAGCTCATTAGGGTGGCTGCAACTTCTAATAGTTTTACTAATGAAGAGTTTAGACCCACGAAAAACTACAACTTTTCATTTTTAGCACCACAAAATGTTCCTGTCTTCAGGAAACACTCAATCTAATTTGTCAATATTAGCTTAATATTTATATTGGAATATTAATGTACTACTTGTACTTTATATGAAAGCTCCAGCGGAACGATTTTGTAAAGGTGTCTTGTGTATTGAAACACCCTTTTAGAATACCATCAGAAAGTAAAATTGAGAGTGAGGTTCTTGTCTTGTGTATCAAAACACCTTTTTAGAATACCATCAGAAAGTAAAATTGTAAGTGAGGTTAAGCTAAAATGCATGATCTATATATACACACGGTATCTACAGACGATGACTACCTCATAAGATGTCGCTGTATTTTTTTACTGTTATCTCTTACACAAACTATTATCTCATATATTGTCGAATTTATGTCCTCAATTAGCACCGTTAAGCCCAAAAAAAATTACAAGGGGCCGCTACTAGACATCTCCCTCAGGACAGTATGAAGAAATAGAGTGATGCATAAGAAATCTTCCTCATTGCATATTAGCACAGAAACAGGCAAACACTCGCATACAAAAACTGTGATGTGTCTGTCCTTATTCATGTCATGTTCTCTAATTAAATGTCCTAGAAAATGTTTAACACCTAATAATGAATGCTAAATAACTATTACACCCACTAAAGGTGATTATTATAAAACCATGATGATATGGACCCGGCAACTCTTATAATTTTTTTAATGCACTCCACGATCGACCGTTCCTCCGTAACGCTCAGAGAAACCATCAAAGATGGGTACTTTAATATTGGCGGTCGCAGACAAATGATTTTGAATTGCAATACTGTTTTCTTTAATACAAGTTCACATGTTGATTTGCCAAGTTATTCATTGAGGATATGACCAATTTGAAACAACATTTGAATCTATAGTGCAACATTATGATTGTGATCATACGTTAAAAAATTAAAAACGTATAATTAATAATTATGATAATGTAATATATGGATTCGTAAATAAAATACATTTATTTCGCTATATTCATATGTATAATTAGGGGAAGAGAGGAACTTCTTGTTCCTTATTTGTCCCCATTACTCTTGGGGTCGGTGTTTAGGTTCACCAACCGATGGTTTTCATTCAGGCAAATGGAATCCCAAATGCTTATTAGAAAGAGAGCACCGAACATGGCTTCATGCCCATACTTTATTACGAATAAGTTGGCGACTGGTGATTCAATAAGCATATATCCTAAGGACAGTGGATGCTAAAAAGAATACAACCTATACGTTTTGCCAATTCAAAAGATGTACTAATTAAAACGGGACCCAAGGAGGAGCATTAAGGAGATGGGGTGTGGCTAAGCATCTTTGTATAAATTATCCATTCCGAGGACAAATAGTTGCTTATTTTGTTGGAAGAAAAGTTGGAACTAAACCGGAATATGGTTTAGATGATTTCTCTCTTCTTTTTTAGTGTTGTTCTTAGAAAGAACTAAAAGGTGCACATTATCACTTTTATAACATTTCATTAATCCCATTTGGTAGTTAACTAGACACTAGAAATAATATCATGATAAGAGTAGAATTATAGTACGAGAGTATTTATATTTGTTAAGGCTGATAATTATACTGTACTGCCATGAAATTTACAGATAACATATCCATTTACACCCGTGTGCAAGTGAATATATACCAAATGTTATGGGATAAGGGATGATGCTATTTTGTGAGAACATTTAAAACAAATGGCCCATTTAGCCATTAAATACCTAATAAACCTCTTTTTTTTTTTTTTTTTTTAATCTTGGACTATATATAAAAAGGAGCATTTCTCATTTTTTTTTATGAGTCTTACCTTCTTATTGGAATTTCAATCTCAAGCTTTAAACAGAACATCTAAAATTAATCACTGGGATATTCGATTAAAGACAACCTCCTTATTATTGCACCAAAAAAATTAACAATAATTCTCTTTTGTTTATCATAAATTTGAATAGATTTGTTTTTTTTTTTAATCGAGGTTAATGGAGTTTAATCTAAAATCATCTTAATTTCGACATAAAAGGAGTTTAGTCTCACGAATTTTCATCATATTAATTTTTTTTGCAAAAAAATCAAATAATTTTATAATTTAGATTTATAAACATAATCATATTTGGTTTGCCACAAAGATAAAAACTGTCCTCGAGAAACAGAAAGTTACTGCGTCACTGAAATATCTTCTACTTTACCAAATTCAAAAAATCAGCTCATGTTAAAAAAAAAAGAAAAAAGAAAAAGGAAAAAAGGGCTAAGATTACGTTATGTAGAAGAAAAAGAAAAATTAAATTAGCAGAAAGATTGGAATTTGCAAGTGGCTGCGGACCCCACCGATGTTGGCAACGCGTGGAAAATGTGAGGACGTGTCGTAACAGCGACATCCGAACCGCTCGCGGGCTTGTCTCCGGGAAACCAAAAGGACCACTCACGGAAAGACCAAAAGACCCCCAGGACTTCCCACAACAAGTTCCAATGGGGGAAGTCATCTCACTAAATGCTAATGGCAAAACCGCAATAAAGATATTTTCGGGCGCCAAAAATAGTCATTTCAAAAATTCTGCCGGGTTAACTCCGAGCCAGTACTGTTGCCTGCTTCGAAGCGGACAACGAAAGAGACGGCAGCGAACGTGCCGTTATCCCGGCCACACGCATTCCCCCTGCTAAGTACGTCTTCTAGTTATTAAGTTCCCCTCTCGCTCGCCGTTATCTCACGGCTGTAATGCACGTCCAAATGAGTTGATTTTTGACCGCGATAACCGTGACTTTCGGTTCAAAGTTCTAAACATTACAATTCTATTTTAATTGAATCTAATTACTAAAATATATATATATATATATATATATATATATATAAAATTTGACAGTTAAATAAATAATTTGATTAAATTAAAAAAAATAAAAAATATGAAATAAAATCATATTTTTATTCGTATTTTTCTCCCTAACAAGCTCAAATATCCCTATTATTAGAGCTATGCAGCAGCTATTTGGTATCGTTTAAAATCTACAATCGGGTCGCGTTTCCGTATCATAACTCCCAACCTCAAGTTGAAGGTATGGTGTATTTCGTCAATTGCAAATCTTGGATACCGTCAAATATCAATGTTCTTTGTATTTGGCGAAATTTACTCTTTTTTCTCAATAATAATAATAATAATAATAAACAGGTATGATACCCTATAATTTTATTAAAAGAAGTATGCAAACACTTTTAACAGCTTGTCGCCGATGTAACAGCCAACAGCTGCCCCAAACGCCTCATCGAACGCATCCTAAACTCAACTATCCACGTGTCATTCCGATTACTCGCGTGCCGGCGCTAACCCATGCCTGCGGTTAATGCTAACCAGAACTGCTAACGTTATTGTACAACACGAAAGCGGAAAACAGCAACGAGAAGCAGTGCGTGTTTTGTGTGTACTATAAGACGCGCGCAGGGTACTTTTCGGTGGGGAGGATTCCTTGTAACTGCGTTTTCTTGTGGGAACTTATCTGGAGAGAAAACCATGCTGCGAGAGAGTGGTTTTGGGTGCTTCGAAGGCTGGTTTTTAACGGTTAAAAAGTGTTTTTGCGTTACGGGTTTGGGATCTTGGGATCGAGCTGTAGACCGTTCGTTTTCCAAAGCGCGGTGGTTTTAGAAGGCGAAAAGGTTTAAGCTTTGGAGGAGGGAAGGGGGATTGAGGGGGGGGGGGAGCAATAAACTAGTAAATTAAATAAACTGCCTGTCGTTGATTATTGACATAATTATTGTGGCGTGACTGAGCTCATAGTACGTAGTGAGGTAAATTATTAAGGTGTGTTGAGGAGAAGTATTTTGTGGGTGTGGATTCTTTTGGTGTGTTTTTCTTTTGTGTTTGACTTGGAGAGGGTTGTTTCGTTCAAAAACAATGGCGACGAATTGGGGCGGGTCGTTTTTGCCGGGTAATAATGAAGTTGAAGTATGAAAGAGTTGTTCTTTTGTGGTTGGATTTTCTGTTTGGTTCCAGGGACAGTTTCTTTCTTTCAGGGGAGAGAATGTTGAGGAAGTTTTGTATTGGTGGTTTCAGGTTGTGGAGGGGACGATCTGTATAGCGAGCTGTGGAAGTTATGTGCGGGCCCACTTGTGGAAGTTCCTCGGGCTGGAGAAAGAGCATTCTATTTCCCACAAGGTCACATGGAACAAGTAAGATTCCCCTTTTCAATGGGAAATTTTTGATTTTCCGGTGGAAGTGTTAAGTGAACTTTTGTGGGTGTCTTCTCATTTTGTTTCAAAATTGAAATATTGCTACTTTTGGATTGTGTAGTTGGAGGCCTCTACAAATGAGGAAGTCAATCAAATGGCACCTTTTTTTAATCTGCCCTCGAAAATACTCTGTCGCGTTATCAATACGCAGCTTCTGGTATTGTCTTCTCTTTAGTTTCCTTCCGTATGTCTTCTATTGGATTTCTGTTTGGTTGCTGAGAATAATTAACTGGACAAACGATGAATTACTTGAGTTGTACCCGTTTTGCATATATTGGGTTTGACTGACTTTGGCTTGTGGTCTCACGCAATAGCTTGACTGCTTTATCTGATTTAATTGTTCTCTCAGCAACCACATAGACTCATCAAGTTTAATTGTCAAAATATTTGATTTTGGAAGAACTTTTTGTTGATTTGCTCTATTTTGTGTAGGCGGAACAAGAAACAGATGAGGTTTATGCACAAATTACTCTGTTGCCAGAGCAAGATGTAAGAAATTATTGATTGGTTTATAATTCTTTTGATTTCTGTTTTCATGTCTTTCTATTTTGAGCCAGTCGGCATATGGGTTAAAAAGAGATTGTTGATTATCACTCATCCACTTCGATCTAAATTTAGTGGCTTTAAGTTACTTTGTTAATTGTACTGTAGCAAAATGTGCCTACAAGTCCGGATTCACGCCCGCCTGAGGTACCTAGCCCTAAAATTCCCTCATTCTGCAAGGTGTTAACTGCCTCTGATACAAGCACCCATGGCGGATTTTCTGTACTTCGTAAACATGCTACCGAATGCCTGCCTCAACTGGTACTTCTGGTGCTTGTGTGTGTGTGTGTGTGTGTTTCCTTGTGTTCTGGATGTCTCCCTTCTGTACTTTTAACTTGACTATCCATGTGTGTGTGTTTGTGTGTTTTATTCATGCATCTTTCCAGGACATGAACCAGGCTACCCCAACTCAGGAATTGGTTGCCAAGGATCTTCATGGTTTTGAATGGCGGTTTAAGCATATTTTCAGAGGTATAACTGGGACTAGCTGCTTTGCTGTATTTTCTGGTGCTGTCACTGTGCATCTTTTTGGAGCTCATAAAGAAATGCAAATCTGTCCGCCTTCAGTCACAATTGCAGTTTGGGCTTGCTACAATCAATTAGTAAAATATCATTCATTCATTCATTCATTCATGTTTCTTTGGACTCTGTTGACATGGAACAGGCCAACCACGGAGACATTTGCTTACAACAGGGTGGAGTACATTTGTTACTTCCAAGAGATTAGTTGTTGGGGACTCCTTTGTTTTCCTTAGGTACTTGATTTATTTTTCTCTTTTTTCTCCAAATCTTCTTATCAGACTCAAGACTCTGGTTTAGAATACAATTAGAACATGAAGAAGGAATTAGGTTCTTATGTGCTTGAGATTGGTTATCTAGGGGCGAGAATGGGGACTTGCGTGTAGGAGTGAGGCATCTTGCTCATCAATTGAGCACCATGCCTGCGTCAGTGATTTCAAGTCAGAGCATGCATCTTGGAGTGCTTGCCACAGCATCTCATGCTGTTGCAACCCGAACTTTATTTGTGGTCTCTTATAAACCCAGGTATAGCACACCAACTAATATTAAATGGGTACGCTTAACTGTTGAAAGTTGTATCACCGCGACTCTTTGCTGTAGATAGTTTATATTTTACCTTTTTCTTCCTTTGTTGAGTACTTGAGTTTACATCATCAGGACGAGTCAGTTCATCATAAGCTTGAACAAATATTTGGAGGCTGCCAAGAATAACTTTGTGGTAGGCATGAGATTCAATATGAGGTTTGAAGGGGAAGATTCTCCTGAGAGAAGGTTTGTTGTATAAATATGCTGTTAGTTTAAGTAGTTTCTTGTTTGAACTTTGTGACACAAGAGTAGAGAGAATTTCTGTGCTAAAGTTTGAATTCCTTTTGTTTTCTACCAGGTTTTCAGGCACACTTACTGGGGTTGAAGATTTTTCTCGCCACTGGAATGATTCAAAATGGCGATCTCTGAAAGTAACTGAATACAAATGCCCCCCACCCCCCCGCGGCCCCTCAAAAAAAAAAGCAGAGAATTCAGATTTCTCTTTTCTTCTGAAGATAATGCATTTTTAAACTCAATCTTTCCTTATGTTCTGCTTAACAGATTCAATGGGATGAACATGCATCTATCCCAAGGCCTGATTGGGTTTCCCCTTGGGAGATTGAACCCTTTGTAACTTCAGTATCCTCAAATTTGGCACATCCAGTTGCAGTCAAAAACAAAAGGCCCCGGCCACTGAATCAAACGTCATCACCTGGTAAATACGAGCATGGTTGTCTTCTTTTATCTTTCTGGTACTGCTTGAGTTGGCTTTTCCTGACTGCTTGCCTTGTGTTTGTTGGCTCTTCCCTCTCTCCTGCACCATCTTCATGTTGCAGACTTATCAGCAACTGCACCTACCTGGAATTCTGTATTGACTCAATCCAGTGATTTCCCGCAATTGAGTACTACGGCTGAAGGCAACAAAAATGCAAATCATGTTATGTGGCATAATATGCATAATGATATTAATGGCCATAGCAACTCCTTCTCAAGTCCTCAGATTGAGAGTGGTTGGCTATCTTCCCCTCTTATGAATGTCTGCCACCATGTCTTTCAAAATGTGACTGAGGATAGCAAGAGTGTGTCAAATTGGTCTGTTCTGTCAGGCTATTCATCTTCCAAGTCATCAAAGCTGAAGAATGACCTAAACCTTGATGCTGTGATTAAAGAGCAGAAATCTGAGGCAACAACTTGTTGCCGGTTGTTTGGCATTGACCTTTTAAGTCATCCGGCAGGCTCACCTCTTCTTGAGAAGGCACCTGCACAGATAATCAACATATCCACTGGCCCCACCGAAGGACATGCTATGAGCAAACCATCAATAGCTGATTCAGACCAAGTATCTGACGTATCTAAAGAGAAGAAGCCAGAAGGATCACATGTATCTCCAAAAGAAACTCAAAGCAGGCAAACTATTTCCAGTTCTACTCGAAGTCGCACTAAGGTCTGAAATTGGAACCTTTCGTAAATGCAAACAAGCAATAGGAAATTTTAAGCACTCAGTTACAGGTTTCTGAAGCACAAGTTCCTCATCTTCTCCTCTTTGGTGTGCCAATAGGTTCAAATGCAGGGAGTTGCTGTTGGTCGGGCTGTTGACTTGGCCACAATAAAAGGTTACAATAAACTTATAGATGAACTGGAGGAGTTATTTGACATTAAGGGCCAGCTTCACCCGCGGGATAAGTGGGAAATTGTCTACACTGATGATGAAGGAGACATGATGCTTGTAGGCGACGACCCATGGGCGTAAGTATTCTTTAGTACTAGCCACAACAATTTATTTTGCGTGTACTTTAAACTTGACCCTTTTTTTTTTTTTGGGTGCTATTGGCTGAATGTGAGACCCAGTGTGTGCTTATATGTTGATGCAGTGAATTTTGTAACATGGTGAGAAGAATCTTTATATGCTCAAGTCAGGATGTGAAAAAGATGAGTCCAGGAACCAAATTTCCCGCGCTTTCTGCTGAAGGTGAGGGGAATTTAATAAGCTCGGAGACAGCTGAAATTGATAGCTGAATTGTCAAGTTTCCTTGCTTCTATCACCATGCCTTTTCTTCTCTTTTCTGTTTGTGGGGATGGTAGGCTCTTTTTTTGGGTCCATCCACCTTCTTCTCTGGAGGTTTTTTTTTTTTTTTTGAATAAAAGTTGGGAAGCCCGAGCAATGGCTAGCTAATTAATAGCTCGGTTTTTTAGAGCTAACAACCGACAGAGACTCAAATTGACCAATGGGGGAAGTTAAAAACCTCAGTGCTCGCAGTGTATATATTTGTGGGGTAGCGGTATGTTTCTTGTGTTTGTAAATATTCACCTGCTTTGACAGTTGACAATATAATGTAGACTTCGTCAGTAGTGAGTGGAAATCTTCATGGCTGAGTTTAATTTGACGCCTCCGTGCTGGTAAAGTTACTCTCTCCATGGCCCATCTCCCCCATCTTCATCTCTCTGGCACGGGCATTGTCATTCTTTATAACGTCGCAGGTGGTAGGAAATTAATTGAAATGGCATAATATGCTCCTCCCTAGCGTCTCCATGGTCGGGCAACAAATGTTACGGCCTGGGAAGCAGTTGGGCTTGGTCTGGTTTTCAATTGTCCCCTTTAATCTTAACAGTGACCATAACTGGTTTGTATTTGTTTTCTTCTACCTTCTCCTCATCCGGCTTTGCCTTTTAACTCTTCTTTTTTATAAAATGCAACCTCAAGACATCATATGAGCAACAACAATGCTTTCGTTCTAAACAAAGCTTTCCAATTCTTCCTTTCACCATTGCGTTGGCCTTTTGGGTGAATTAGATTGATGTTGGCATCCTCATGCTTAATGCATCTTTATAGAAACTTATGCTCATCGTGTGAGTTTTGTTCAGCCATGTTAACAGTGTGTGCTCACTTTGTCAATACATTAAAAGATGCCGTGAGAAAAGACACCAGAAATAATGCCACACTCGCAATTGGATTTCATTTTTGGGCCCAAAAAACAAGGGCCTACAGTACAACTTGCCTCGGCACCTGCCAGCAATTATGCATGCATTTCCAGTGACTGTCTCTGTTATTTTGGCTCACACTGACAAGGTAACTTCTACTTGACCATCTTTTAAGACAGATGGTATTCTGCTAATTAATATAATAATTTAAAATTTTAAATTGAATGTCTCGAATAAAGGATCGATGAGATAGCAGAAAGCTGTTCTTTTGGCTGGTTCATGGTTGATAAAATAAACCGGTGTAGCCTGAAGACGAGAATGCAAAGGTTTCGCTTTCAAGGACCAAGTGCACTAGTCTGACTCGTTGGTTCTTCTTCAATTTGTATCACAACTTGGTCTGATGACCCATCGCGGACCTGGTCTTGTTGTTGCTGCTGCTCCTGACGTTGTTCTGATACAGATGTTACCATCTGCGGATGCTGATGCTGTTGGGAATTAGCCGGGTCTCCATTAACTTCATGCAGTGGGGCATGTCCACTAGGCTGCGGTGGATCATCGCCATCGGGGTTGGTAGTGGGGCTTGTGGGGACAAAACATCTACAGAGAGGACACGTTGTGTTTGATTGCAGCCAATGGTTTATGCACTCAATGTGAAACACATGCTTGCATGATGGGATTTGGATTAACTCCTCTTTGATCTCGAACTCGCCCAAGCACACACAACACCTGTCAATCATATTGAGGAGTTTTACATATTAAGTTTAAATAAAATAAAAAACACAAAATCAAATCTTAGAAATATATGCATTATATTTCAGACAATGTATCGTGAAAATGCAATGTTAATTTTATTGGCTAAACATAGATTGAATCGATTCTGTTGGGGTAGAATAGAAAGGAACGTTGTCGGAGGACAGTCTAAATCAAATCTTAATTTGTTTCTTTCTTTTCTTCCCCTTTTTGGCAGAGCTCAATAATAATTTGTTAACCACAAAGCATTTTGTTGACAATCGGATGAGTCTAAATAAACAACAAATACGCCATCTCGACTTAAACACCACATCTTGAAATAATAAAATCTTTATATGGGTGTGAATGTGAATCACCTAAAATTTTTGTAATTTTTTTGACTTTTGTTCTTTTTTTTTTTAAAATATTTTATATTTCTTGTCTTCTTTATCCTTTATTCGTTTTTTAGTATTTCCCTTTGCTAAGGGGAATCTGCATACTGCAGTCCTTTTGAGGTAGCCATACGAGCGAACAATCTTGAGCATTTTACATATTTTATGCCAAGCTGCAGGGATTCGCTCGGGAGACCCAAGTTGGAGGGGCTACAAAGGGACACATAAGCCTAATGAAAGCCCAAACCATTGATTTACACTCTAGGAATATGGAATATGGCATGGTAATGATAGTGTGCTTTGTCTAGTGATCACAATCAAGTTTGCAGCATACGTCTATAGAAAGTATAAAATCTCACCTTATAAAGTACAAGGAATCGAATTATCTCATGATATTTTTTGAGTTATACCTCCTGCAACTTCAAGCTTTTAGGGGGATATAATATCACAAGACGTTATTTGTTAATATAATTTAACTCTCTAGTAATAGGAATGCACTTTAGTCGATTAAATAAGACCATCGTAGAAAATGAGAATTTGTAAATGCTTCTATACTCCGATGTAGTTTGCGTAGAACCTTTATAAATTTACCGCTTCATGTACCGAAGAGCTGAAAACATTTACGGTGTTCGAACCATAAGAAAACGGAGTTTTGGAATCTACAGGCAACATTGTCAGTATCAAATATTCAGAGAGCTGCTGGCTGTGTCAATGTCTACATGATAATAAAGATTGTGACGTGACATGGCATAGCCACTGGCATTTATTTCCCCATGCCGGAAGGGAACCAGCTATGTATTTTAATGACTGCATCCATAGCTTGGCCATATAATAATATATCAATATTCCGACGAAGTGAACTTACTGTGAATCCCTTCTCCTCAATTCTTCATCGAACGAGACGGTTGGAAGCTTGTCTTTGGGCTCTTTCTCGAACCCTGTCTGATCGGAAACCTACAGGAAATCAGAATTTATCGTTTTGAGTTTGCTAAAGCAAAGTTATTGAAATTCAAGTTCACGCTATTGGGTTACTTTAATTGCCTCAATGCCTAGCTCGATTCTCTTGTAGCATTTATGTCTGAGCAACAGTGCAAGTGAGAAAGAGGGGAGGGGTTGGGAAGACTTACGGAGGCGATGTATGAAGAAGCTCGAGTGGAATTTCCTTGTGGAGATGATGACAGAGTGGAAGCCCTCCTCTTGAGGTAAAATAAGTAAAACAACAGAAAGAGAATGATGGAGAAAAGGATGGGAATTGAGAAGATAAAAGCCTGGTAGAGTCTAAGTTGAAGCGCTGAAGAATAAGGATGTTGGCTTGGAGTTTGGGGAAGAACCATCAGTGCCCCCACAAAATTCTCAAGCTTAGAATAATAATAAATAATAAATAAATAAATAAAAAGGTTTGTAGCTAGTTCATGGCGAAAGATAGGAAGGCATGAGAAGGGCAAATTACAGGCCCCCTGGGTGAATGAATATATATGGAGAGACAGAGAAGCTTTTATATCAAGACAAAGAGTAATTAGTTAAGGGTGAAGGATACATTAAATTATGCCAACTTGATTAAATTATAAGCCATCGAATATCTTTTGAAATCAATTAAGGGCGCATGCTGGTACATATGCTTTTAAAAAAGGTATTTCCTAAGAATGATGGGACAAGCCCGCGTCTCTTCATTAAAACATGGGTCCTCTCACCGAGCACTTACGCCAATTTGCCTTCATTCCGGAAGGATGGACCCGGTTATAAATGCTTAGGACTAAGAATATGGTCCGGCGATAATGTGACCATGATAATGTGTGTTCAATGCAGTACAAAGAGATCAAGGTTGATTTGGCAAAAGCTAGCATTATGTTACGGTTATAAACAGGTTATATCATGAACCATGACATATTATTTTATAAGTAGGTTATATATAACCTAATTTTCATATCAAATAAAAAAAAAAATTTTATATCATATAATTGTGAGTATTTCGATTAAACCAATTAAAAAGGATTCATAGTCATATGCGTTTGACAACATCTAAATGAAAAGAATAAATGGGGTTGGAAAGGTGGGTTTTAATTCAACTTCCACTAATAGTTTGTTTCTCTCTTCTACATTATAGCTAGGTTCCATACCCAATTTATTATAGCAATGAAAGCGTCTAATTAGTCAACCAATTGGGTTATGATAACTGAATGTCACAAACTTCTTGCTTTTGTATTCGAATTTTAATGACTTAATTCTCATTTTTCAGTCTTTCGGCCTCCTTTGCAACTCTAAAAACACATTTCTTCTTGTTTGTTAAGGTACCTTCAGGCCGAAGTATTTTCAAGAGAAAGACTTCTCCTTTTGACTACTTTTTGGCTCAATTGCCAACTTTGGCATTATTGCATGCTAGTCTCGGTTTAACTAGATATCTACTTAATTCTGCTAAAAGGCAAGGAATTAGATATCCACAGATTTTCATTAGTCCGGTGGCTGTCACTATTAAACTAATCTGGCGGACCGAGTAGGTTGATAGTTAGGCCCTGCCCCATCGCTAGACGCAAAAACTGTGCATTGGGTCTTAGTTCCACATTCACGACAAATTTGAATCAGAAATGAATTGGCAATTCAGCTCTACGGACATGTTGCAATTAGCCCAGTTCTTGTACTGTCAGGCTCTTTGGTCCCTTGGGTGAACGGGCTATATAGGTAATTTGCCTAATTCAAGATACATATGATTAGGGAGAGACACTCTTCTCATGTAAAAGCTCTTTTTTAAACCTCCTTTTTTTTTTTTTTCTCACCCCTTTGTAACTCATTTAGCCAAGGCAAGTTAGTCTTATTATCTCCAGTAACTTGTGTTTGAATTTTGGCTCTAATTTAACGTGTTTGTTATTATTTCATACTTTATGATCTTTCTCGATCCAGCTTGTCCTCTTCTCTAGGCTGTTGCTGAACGTGGGTACCTTTTTTTTTATCCCCACTTTTAGTTGACGACGAGAACTATAGGAGGATGTCACTGCTGTTGTTGGTAATGGTGGACAATGACAGACAGCTCTATCTCTCTCACCAAGTGTGCAAGGGATAAGATCCAAGGTTACACCGCCAGATCAGATTCTCCACATACGATAATAATTTCTCATGTTCAATTCCACACATTCGTTTTGACAGCTCAAAAAAAGAGTGCTCCACTATCATTTTCTAATACACCCTTTTATATTGGCAGCCATAGAATCTTTTCAAAACGAGAGGTGTCCGCGTAAACATGATTATGCGACGACCCAAAACCTATCTGACACCCTTTGCCATTTTGTACTTGAATATCATTGGCAGAGCCCGACGCCATCCGACTGCAGTTTCATAAAAGTTGTTTCAACCTTGCAAACAGTGCTCTCCAAGAAGGATCAACAGTACTTGCCGTTGTTCAAAATAAGTTTTCCAATATGAATATCCAGGAGTAAGATCCTTTATGGAATTTCATGTCAAAGAAAACGAGAGAGGCATGCCGGGTAGTCCAAAAGCTGGTTCTAAGTCACAACTTAGAGCAGACAAATTTGACCAAAACAGTGAATTTGAAAGAGGCTTCAACTGCATGGACTATTAACTTGGTCTCTACGACCCAGATGTGAGGCATCAATTTGAGTTGAGCCCACCGATGAACTGCTATTCCATTGCCATCCGATATAGTTTACCGGGGTTAAAGTATCGAGAACTCAAACTCACTCCCTGATCCCTGACCAGCACAGGGAAAGCAGAAACTCCCATTATAGGTTTTTGGATTTTGGTAATCGCCATTATCATCATATATAACCCCCAGAACGTGGAGCTCCCACTACATTAGTCCACCTGTACCGCAAAATCTACTGAAGCTCAACGGTAACATTGTTGATCAGATCATTTTACAGAATTAAATTGAATTCAAATGATTAGGAACAAATAAGATCTTTCACATTCAAATAGCTGCTATTACTCCTTTTCTTCCCCTATCCATCTTCTTCCACTCAAGCTGAACAAAAGAGACGACAGACCAATCTAATGCTTCCTCTTTCTTATTTTAAAATTGCTTGATCTAACGAAATCATCATCTGTGTTGAGCATTGCCTCAAGAACCACATTGGATTCCGGTTTGGTGAAGTAGGTAAAGAGAAGGTAGGTACCATCAAGGTAAGTGTTACTCTCCCCAGCTTTGTTTTTCTTCTTGATGCTATAGGCCAGCAGTTTGACACCCCAGTTGAATAACTCCACGTGCATGCCACCACCAGCAACAAGTAGCTGCAGGAGGATCACTACGAATGAGCAGGGTGATTCTACGAAGCAATATGGGCAGATTGTGATTGGCAGTTCTATTCTCGATTATACTACTTAATAGTTGACGCCACTGTCATTGTAATTTACAAACAATATATTACCTAGCATTAGCAATAGTATATGTAAATCCTTTTCATAGCTCAAAATTAAAGCTTGCAATTCATGCAATAAAAAAAAGATCATCTTTTGCAATGGGGTGTTCGAAGAAATCTTGTTATAGTTCAAGGTTTCTAGCTTAAACCATCCATGGCGGATCACGGTACAATTTAAATTTCAGCAGAATCCAAACAATCTACCACAAGATCTCTGAGTTTTGAAATCGTAATTGCTGCTTACGAGAACACAAATTCACTCTGTAGATGGTCAGATATACAAATGCAGCTTCACATCTGTTTTCACAAAGAGAGGCTATTTCTGGGATGCGAAGCTGTACAACTTTAACTTTACCATTACACGAAGCTCAACCTTTAATATTCAACCGAACAAAAGTTGAGAGACCTTATTGGCAAGAGTGGTGAAGGCACTTACGGTCTTGTAAACCAAGTCTCCTTCAAATCGTGGAAAATCAGTTGCCATCAAGAAATTCAAGCAGTCCAAGGATGGTGACGGTCTCTCCCCCGCGTCTAAATAGTTTTTCTTTGGTTCTGTTCTGACACCCCTCTTTCACGGGTGAATTATATAATGGAATAATTTTTTTCTTATATATATATATATATATATATTAAATTATTAATCATTAAATATTTCCCTATCCTTAAATATTACGTGTACCTTCTTGGCCTCCCCTACAATTTGTTTTCAAAAGCCTAAAGAGATACAAGAAAACAAGGAACCCCTGAGAAGGACCAGCCCATGTGCTACCAGCCCATAACTTGTTTTTCCTTCTTTGGAACAGATTATTTCTTTAAACTTCAGAGAAACAAACATTCCCTCCGCAGTGCTTTCCACTTTGACACGCTGGGTCTATTCTAAAAGACCAACTTCTTCAAACCATTCTAATGCCAGGTAACGGGTAAGTGCATCATTTTGTAGGATGATTGAGACATGTGGCGACTGGAGTATAGGTACCAGTTGTCAGACAGGGACAACAGTAAGATGTATAAGGGTTGATTCTGATCTTATCCATCAGAGCCACAAAGATCGGTTTCCAGGGACAGGACAAAGGACATTGAATTGTTTTCGGCCAAAAAAGAGGCCTTGTGGAGGCCTTACTCAGCATGCACGAGTCCAGGCCTCCACAAGGCCAGAAAGGGTCGCACATTCTATAAATACTAGGATGAGAGATAAAAGAACAACGCAAATGGAGGGATGGGAAAAAGCAAAGACTCTACTCTATAGTTTCTGGTTGCTATTTGTGTCCATTCCCAGGTTCAATACAGCCCTTGGACGTGTTTTGGCTTTGGAAGCCTTATGTAATGGTTGGTTACAATTGAGAAGATGCCTCCCGACGTCCCTAGACGCTGTTCTGCAGTAGCCATTCTTCATCTCAGATTTACCTAGTTTTGCTCAAAATCCAAGATCAAAGGTCGGGCATTCATCCATTTCCTCTCCATGGTTAAGCTGCTGAGAATTCTCCCATTTGTTGTCATTGGGACTATAAGGACCATGGGCACCTACTGAACTTGACATGGCAGAACTAAACTGCTTGGTGGTAGCTTCCATGTTGTTAAGTTGAGACTGCACAAAATGATTTTCAGGAAAGAAAAAACTAGTTACTAATGCCCAAAGTTGGCATCCAAAAATCAAGTAGGAAAATAGCTCGTTTGTGCTTGTACAGATTTAGAAGTTAGGTACAAGTCTCTAGGAACAGTACAATTCAAACCTGGTCAGAATTCCCACTTTCACTGTCCTTCTGCAGTTGACTACACATAAAAGCAGATACAACTGCAATATTTCAATGTAGGTTATACTAACACAAATTTGAATAATTAAATGAGAGAACCAGAAAAAGTTGAGAAGTAACATATTCCACTGAAATTTACCTTTGGAACCAGTCTCGTTGAATCCCGTGATATCCCCATCTTCAGCAGGTCCTTGATTGGGAAATAGTTCTCCAAGTAACTGGGAACCCTCGGAGACATCCAAATCTGCATCTGAAACTGGAAGCCCCTTAACAGAGGAACTGTGTGCAGTCATGTCATCACAGCCCGAGACAACATAGTCCGGAGCTTTGGCCTTTCGCAGAATGGCCAAGATTTGACGGGCTACACAACAAAGGTGATGATGAGTCTTAGGGGAAAAGAATAAGAAGCATTAGGATCAGACCCATAGATGAAAAATAAGTTATGATCAGGAACCATATGTGCAGATTTCATTCCATGCGGCAATGCAAAATAAGTATATGCAAACTAATATTCTCACTAAAACAAAGCACTTGAGTTCATTAGTACACTACACAGGCATGCTGAGAGTTTTTGTCATGCAGAATTCCATAAAGCTGACACAATATATGTTCAGACATGATAATATGGCAAATGAAATAAAACATTTAAGCAGGGATGTATACCATCACGTAAATGTTTGTTTGTGGGAACAGTCTGGCATAATTTTGTCCTGTCAGCACTAGACATGCTACTTGAATCTGTATCTTCTGTCAGGCTATTGTAGCTTTGACACATTCCTGCCATTGAAGTTAGATTACAACGTGGAAATAACACAAAGAGGGGAAGTTCACAATCACTGCTAATGTAACACCATAAGAAGTCAGTGGTCCAAATTGATATATTCTTTGCTAACCAACCTTCCATCACAGGTCTGTTGTTTCTAAGATTATTCTGATCTTCGAACAAAATCCTTGCTTTGCAAGAAACATTGAAATTATCTCTTTGTATGTTGAAATCCCTTACAGCTTGCTTTTCTTCTTCAAGTTCTCCAATTTCAACTAAATGAGTATCAAATGTCATTGATTTTCCAAATTCTACTGTCTCATCTTTTCTGAGGAATTTAGTTTCCAAAAGCTTCCTGCTTGAATCATATAGCATTATCTGAACACAGACCCATGCAAAAAGTGTAATATCAACATCAACTCTTCCATTGCAGTCAAAACTGGTAGTGACTTTCATAAGTAAATAAAGTGTATTCAGATAGGATTATAATCAAAATAATATGACAGCCAAGTAATTAAAGGAATGTGGGTTGAGAGCGAGAACCACTTTAATCAACAAACAAGATGATTGGCTTTGCAAAGAATAGCAGTTAAGTTCTAGAATTAACCTGTCTCCCTAGAGATCCAATATTTGATAAGCTCAGGAAACCATCATGATACTTCTTGGCCTTTTGTGTCATGTGTGTGGTGTACAAGACCTGCCATTCTAATTTAGAGATGAAACATGTTAACTATGAGAAGTTCTATAAAAGCAATGCAAATAGAACAAAGAGGACAAACATGGGGAATCATTCACACACTGCAAACAAAAACATGAAATGAATGACAAATTGAAATGAGCGTCAAGGCAATTACCAAGAAAAAAATATCTGTGTTACCTTCTTGTGTGATATAATACAAAAAAAATAGGCATAGACAAAAACAACACTCAAGCATATTTCAGAATAGAAGAAACAATTATCAACAGTCGCCATAGGATGCGTGATTTCTAGAACTCTAAAGTTGGTGACCCACCATTATTGATGGTGACATCACCTTTGCACTGGCCAAACAACGCTTTGGTCTTTCCAACATTGGAATGGTTTTGTTGAAAATTCAAGTTTGCTGATTGTTTGTGGTCTTCCTCAAGCTCTCCAATTTCAACCAAATAGCCATCAAATGATATTGATTCACCAGATTGTATCATTTCGTCCCTCTTAAGGAACCTGCTGGCCAGGACTTTCCTGCCTTCATCAGACAACATTACCTGAACAGGATCCAACTAAAGGATGAAAATTTAAACATTTTTTTAAAATTTTGAATTCTTATGCTTAAAAAAGAATTTATAGCCATGCCGTTAAGAAGCAAAGATTGGCTTTCCATTTAGAAAGAGGCTCAAAGAATTAAGAAAATCTAATATATATATATTTTATTTTATTTTACTTTTTTTTTTTGGGGGGGGGGGGGAATCAACCTGCCTCCCAAGGGATCCACTGATATTAATTTGTAGGAAACCATCACGATACTTCTTAGCCTTCTGAGTCACTTGTGTAGTATAAAGAACCTGCCACACTACTTCAGAAAGGAAAGATATTTAATAGAGCTATGCAGGCTTACCTCACGCACATGCACACACAGATGTATGGCATAGGGAAGCAACTGGTATCTAAATGAAAAGTATGGTGCTTCAATTCTCTATCATCCAAACACAGACATCCATGAAAATAACAGTCGAAGGAGAACGAAGCCAAGCAATAAACATGAGAATCTCGAGCATGTTCTCTACAACTCCACAACTAACCTCTTGCACTCGGTTCTGGTGTGTCTAGATGGCTCTGTGGTCCTCCATACCTTTGCATTTCCTTCTTCTTGAACTCTAAAAATAAGCAAATGTTAACAACAATTCCGGGCTCCAACAAACTTATCTAATTTATGACCGTTATGATTATAGAACGGGTTAAATACATTTTATCTCCCGCATGTTCAAATTAACATTAGAATAGCAGGCAGTAAAATGGTAAAATGCATTTAACCTCTGATCATTTTGCGTGACGGGCTCAGACTCTGGGCGGCCCGCGCCATTTTCTTCCCCGGTTCATCCTTTCGACCTTCTAAAGGACAGGAAACAACAGAGAAAGATAGAGTAAGTTCAAAAAAAATTCAAAATTATTATTAACGAAGAATAAAATGCAAAAAGCTAATAATACGGATTTGATTTCAAACTACCAAAAGAAGGAAACGAAGGGCTTCTAAACTTCTGTCTAGGCGGCCTTTCAACGATTTTTCTCGCTCTCGCTCGAAAGCTCGGGTCGGATACCAAAGGCTGATGATCGCCGTCGGGATCCCCGACGTCGACGAGATACGAACTAAACGTTAGCGTTTCGCCGGAATTAACAGCTTCTTCATTTTTCAATATCCTGCATTCTAGTAGCTTCGCGCAATCATCGAACAGCTTGACCTGCGCGACCGATTTAAAAGAACCGAAAAAAACAAACAAAATCATCTTCTAATCGCAAAGATAGAGAATTGAGTTAGATGGATTCTAATGAATATTACTTTGAAGGTTGAATCGGAGTAGGCTCGAAGCTCTAAGAAGCCGTCTTGATAGACTTTCCTCTTTTGCTTCACGTGCTTCGTGTACGTCACGCTCCATCTCTTCTTATTCTTCTCCTCCTCCATAGCCTTTTCCAAATCCCAGAGTCACAGAGTGACGCGGTAGCGGATTCGACTTTAATTTTTCTCTTTTTCTCTTTTATTTATTTATTTATTTTTTTTCACTTTGTAGCCGCTGAAGAGCCGGGGAGGGCGGGAGGGGGAAAAAAAAACAGATAAAGGATAAGAATTGGGGAAATTAATTGGGCCTGACTTCTAATGGGCTAGGCCCAATTAGACGCGATCCAGGGCTAGCCCAATCTTAAGATCAACGTTTCACGATGGCCGGTCAAAAAAATAAAAAATAAAAATAAAAATAAAAACAAAAAGGAGCTAGAGAAGGGTTCAATTAGGAAACAAAGACAAACCAAGTCAAATACGAGACAACGGAATGAAGGTATAATTGAGAATTTTAAGGATGTCTTTGTTTGGAAACATTTTAAAATCGTTGAATCGAATCTAATTGTCTTCGTTTGGATTAAAGTGTAACAGTCAAAAGGATTCGATTGGTGTGGAGAGTTGTAGAACAAGCCTCGGCTAATTAAACTCTTACCAAGTTTCTTACTTCGCTAAGGAATAACATAGTCTGTAAAAGTTTTGAATTTTGCGGCAACCAAGTTCAATCCATTATATAAATACGTGATATTATTAATAAAATAAATGAATAAATAAATAATATATATATATATATATATATATATATTAAACCAATAAATTATAATTTAATGATATAAATAAAAACACAATAATACAGGGAGAAATAAATGGGAAGAAGTTAATTACCGATGGTGTCTAAATAAAATTTGCAGTAACTCCACGTTTGCTTTGGCTGGAGGGGGATCGGTGATGTGGCATTGTATCATGATATGTCCATTTACTATTGGCCTGGTCCGTGACCGAGAGGTAGTAGACCTATTCCACTCAATAATTTCTCCAGTGATCGCGCTGCGATAACATTACCCACCAACTCGTCCACGTCGTCTCTTTCTATTTTCTCCGCCACCCCTTCCGCCGTCCATCCGGCCAAATAGCCACCATCTGTGGATTAAAATTCCTCTCTTTTCTTCTTGCAAACGGCTGAGTTTTGAGATTTGCTGGGCCGTTCAACTCTTTTGTTGGTAATTTATCGCATATTACTTCCGGTAAATTTATGGTTCCTGACGGCAACGGCGCCGACACTGGGATTTCAAGGTCACCCCTTTTTTCTGGTACGTGGGGCATTTTATTTATTTATTTATTCATTTATTTTTAGGTTCTCTCTTCTTTCAGTCTGATTCAATACAGGCGTATGTAGCATGTGATGTTAATATTGGGTCTGTTGAGCCAACTATGATTTCAATCTCGTTTTGCGTTTTGTGATATTGTAATTTGGTTTTATATTGCAAGTAGCGGCTTCACTGTAGCTAAAGAACGTGAACCCATATGAAGGATTCCATTATTGAACTTGGCTAAGCTTCGATCATTGGGTTTAGTAAACAAGTTTTGAGTTGATTGCTTAGATTAGCTTCATGATTTTGAGAATTTTCTTTTCTTTTTGTTTATATATATATATACACTTTCAAGAACTTTACAGCTGCACATTCAAGAACTAGGCTGAATGTGCAGCTGTAGAATGTGCAGCTGTAGGCTTTCAATATAGCTTATAGCTTATACTATTCCTTTGCAGAATTGCAATGAATAGCAGTTTAATGCACGGTAAGGAGATGAGATCTCTCGATTTAGTAGCGAATTATGCATATGTGATCAAAGAAAGCAACCTCATTTTTCATAGCATCACTGAGTTGTATTGTTTGTGATCCCATCACGTATGCTCTCATCGTCTTGTCTGGATATCTACTTAATACTATTTATTGCACTTCTGGATGCTGGAATGTATCAAGAATAGAGACTATTTTTTAAATCAAATGGCAACAGCATTTTGAATTACCTCACTAACCTCCAAATGGCATGTGTTTTTAAGGAGTTTTAGCAAAGGTTTATACACACGGAAAAAGCCTGCCAACTCTCTTTGGTAAAACTTTAAATGTTTTGCATATCTGGCCACAGAAAGACTATTTCCCATTGCAAATTACTCACATTGTTTTGTCTTCTTTCTAGTATATGTCAGGCATTGTGTGATTATTCTAAATTTGGGGCATTGTAAGGAAATATGTTACCTGTTGAATTTCAGAGGTTCTAGAATCACAAATTGGATGGCTCTTTGCTTGACTATGGAACATTCTCCAATGCAAATTACACTGCTATGGCATTTTGCTTCCCAATCTGAATGCTAGCAAGGACGACCAATGCTGTGAGTCAGAGAAAGCTAGGCCACTTGTGCAGAAACCATGGGGGATGGCAGCACTGGCACTAGTAACAGAAGCATCACATCTAACACTAACAACAATGAGAAGCCAGAATGGCTGCAACAGTATAATCTTATTGGCAAGATTGGTGAAGGCACTTATGGTCTTGTATTCCTGGCAAAAACCAAGTCTCCTTCAAATCGCGGAAAATCAATTGCCATCAAGAAATTCAAGCAATCCAAGGATGGTGACGGCGTCTCCCCCACTGCCATCCGTGAAATCATGTTGCTTCGTGAGATTTCACATGAGAATGTTGTGAAGCTTGTTAACGTACACATCAATCATGCTGACATGTCATTATATCTGGCTTTTGATTATGCCGAGCATGACCTTTATGAAATCATTAGGCATCACCGGGACAAGCATGGGCATGGTATCAATCAATATACTGTCAAGTCATTGCTTTGGCAGCTGCTCAATGGACTGAACTATCTCCACAGTAATTGGATTATACATCGGGATCTAAAGCCATCAAATATCTTGGTTATGGGTGATGCAGATGAGCCTGGAGTTGTCAAAATTGCTGATTTTGGACTTGCAAGGATATATCAAGCTCCCTTGAAGCCTTTGTCTGACAATGGGGTTGTGGTAACCATTTGGTATCGTGCACCAGAGTTGCTCTTAGGGGCGAAGCACTATACAAGTGCTGTTGATATGTGGGCTGTTGGATGCATTTTTGCTGAACTTTTGACTTTGAAGCCACTTTTTCAAGGGGCAGAAGCAAAGTCCACACCAAATCCTTTCCAGCTTGACCAACTTGACAAGATATTCAAGGTCTTAGGCCATCCTACTCTAGAAAAGTGGCCGACACTGGCAAGTCTTCATCATTGGCAACAAGATTCACAGCGTATCCAAGGGCACAAATATGAGACTGCTGGCCTGCATAATGTCGTGCATCTGTCTCCAAAAAGTCCTCAATATGACCTCCTATCCAGGATGCTTGAGTATGATCCTCGAAAGCGAATAACAGCAGCACAAGCCCTGGAGCATGAGTACTTCCGAATGGAACCTCTACCAGGACGCAATGCCCTTGTACCATCTCAGCCAGGAGAGAAGGTCATCAATTACCCAATGCGTCCAGTAGACACAAATACGGATTTTGAAGGAACTACCACTCTACAGCCTCCACAACCAGTTTCCTCTGGGAATGCAATTTCTGGGGGCATTGGAGGCCCACATGGAGTGACAAACAGGTCTGCACCTCGACCAATGCATGTTGGCATGCAGAGAATGCAACCCCAAAGCATTCCGTATCTTCCACCTCAGGCAGGAATGGGTGGTGGAATGAATCCAGGCAACATCACAATGCCACGGGGTGTTGCTGCCCAGACCCATCAACCAAATCTGAGAAGAAAAGAACCCCCAGGAATGGGGACTGGATACCCTTCACAGCAGAAATCAAGGCGCTAGTGAACTGAATTTCCATAAAACAAACAAAAAGTAAATGGTGAGAGATGCATGGTGGCCTCATCTTCCCATCAGACGGCTTATTTGCAATTCTCACCAGGAGAAATTGAGAGCTTTATATCCAGGTTGCAAGATTGTGTCAGGCGGGGTCAAAAAAGGGAAAAATTAAATCTTTTGAGGAATGACCATACAAGGGGTTTGCATCTCATTTCATACCCTCTTAACCTGCATGATTTGTACCATTCAAACTGGTTTCATCCAGAAAAAAACCTGTTATATTACTATTGAACCTGTAACGTTTGCCAAGCATGTATCTCAGTTTGAGAGAGGAGAGGGGCTACATTCTAGTTTACGCTGTGCTTTTGTTTTCACCGAATGTTTGTTGTCTACAAAGATTACACAACTTCGCCTGCATTAGATTTCAACCGCATGGGGGACCAGAGTATCCTGCGGGATATTGGAAACAAGCATGAGGTGGGTTTGGGCCCTTTTCAGGCTCGATCCATTATGATTTAACTATTTCTTTATTTTAATCATGACTTATCGTTTCCAAAGCGCTCGCGGTTTGGTCATCGTTTCCGTCCAATGACCATCAAGCCCTTGGCAACTGACTGAGAAGGTCCAGTTCTCGTCATGTGTTCTAGCTTATGGCTTTCTTTGGGTGTGGGTTGAAAATTTTAGCCGGTCGAGCGTACCCTTCTTCAATCCCTTCCCGTGGAGTTAGATTGAGTAACTCCCTGTTTTTTTTTTGGGGGGGTAGAAGATTGAGTAACTTGTACCCTTGCAAGGCGGAAAATTAGGACCAAATTTTGGGGCCAACCGGTGCTTAAACAAAAGCTTTGGGTCCTTAGGGGCCGATCTGCCCATGATGTTGGGAATTTTTGATGACCTTCCCGTGGAATTGTGACCGTTCTAGTTTTTGGTGGGTACATATTTCATATTGAACGAATCTATACAGTGATGGCAATTAGGACTCGGGAGGGCTGATCGAAAAACAAGAACAAAACAGACACCAGTCATAGAGGTTAAAATCACAGATGCTTGACATTAGCACTCTGTATTTATAGCATTGTCTTGGTCCAGAGTTAACAGGAAAAGTCAGAAACATGGATACAATTAACCTTTGAACCAGAGACATACAATTGAATCGAAGATAGCGCTCCTTTTTTTTTTTTTACCACTTTGGATCACCGGTGTTGTGTTTGGGTCTGAACCTGCGGTAGATCCAACTATTCTGGCCGCACCTGCACCGTGTGTCATGGCTTACCCTTGACCCCACTAGCATGGCAATTTTGGGGTGCATGGCCATCGGCTTCATGTCCGTTGACAACAACTTCTGACAGCACAACCTTCCCTCTGGTTTGCCTCGACGCGACCTGCTTCTTGGTGGGCTTGTAGTAGATGCCGTACAGTACCAGTTGGGCAATTGCAAATAGCGTACCCAGCCCATTGGGAATCTGAATCGGGAAAAATCCACAGCAGGCCCGTGTTAAACTAGACATGCATCGACAGATTTTAAAATTGAGAAAATGCACACAAACCCATACTAATGGATAAAGTGGGATTTTTCCCATTTCCCAGCATGCTAAAACACCTGCAACTTGTCCATCTCGTGTGACTACATCAGCGCGCGTATTCCACTTGAATGCGGGCTATTCGTGACAGGATAATTTGGTAATGTACACATCTTACTCACATGACGACTGGGGTCCCATTCCCATATGGCCGATTTCACAAAAAATTTTTTGCATTCCGTGCCAAAACAAAGAGACGGGCAACATGTTTCTTCAGTAGAAAATTTCAGAGGTCTCTCTAAAGATAGGGAGTTTAATCTCGTTACTGTAATATGGAGCCGATGACATATTTTAGAGTTTTTCCAACGTGAAACGTAAAGGAGTTCTATGGCTTTCACCTGCCCAAGTGGCCCAAAAGACATGAGAGTTCTAATTGTATCATTTGAGAGAGAGAGAGAGAGAGAGAGAGAGAGATTACCAGTATGAAGGAGTCAAAACGGAGGAGAGAGTAAATAGTCCAGGCAACTCCATTGCCGAGGGCAGCAAGTGAGAGGAAAAAGGGCATGTACTCCACACTTTTTGTGGCAATCACCAATTTCTGCATCGTAAAACAATCTCATTACCCCCAGTTGAGCAAATTATCTCTACAAACATTTTGATTTTGAAACGCCAAGTTAGAAATTGAGAATAAAAAAAGTAGAGTACAAAACGGGCACATGCATAATTATATACAGGTGCATTGCATTTTGTCATGAGAAACAAAATATTGAAGACATATTACTCACCATGATAGACAGCGGAGAAGCGTACATCAAGATGTTGAAGATTATGCCCATGATTCCCGCAATGAATGCCCTGGTCTTGGTGTCATGGGCTAGAGCGAGGACCAGAGAGGAAAGGACCGCCATGAAAACAACTTCAACAAGTACGACGAGCAGCACTTTAATCCTCTTTCTGTTGTCCGAGTAGATAACAAAGAGGACCAAGTACAAGAGCTCAATAGCTGTCCCACACCCATTTGTGGTCACAACCAACCAGCTATTAGGGTGCACCATGGGCAGCCCATACAGGAGCCAAACCATGCAGTTCACCAGGGCCGCAAGGTATGGGTCCGGTGAGTATTGCTCCACTGCCTTCTTTTTCCGTATCCGAAGAAAAGTTGGCCTGAGAAATAAATTCAGGCCTTTACAAAAGCATAAACTACCTCAGATATATATGTGTGGGTGTGTGTGTGTGTGAAAAATAGAGAAACCAGCTCCATCACATCACTTCTGGATCAGCTATAACAAAAATTGTAAATCATAAGGGTGCCGGTAAACTAATTCGAAATCGCAGGATAATAAGAGGGGTCTTCGAAATTTTGAGAAATGCTAGTAATTAAAACTATGGGAGGACTCGGAATTTAAGACTTTCATTATTAGGCATGACTCCAGCGTCACTAGACTAAAGTTGCATGGCACTACAATCACAGGGAATGGTTTTAGAAAGGAAACGATCAATTCGCTTGAATCCTTGTGGACATGGGCAGTAGTGTCGTTTGTCAATGATGTTTACACGAGGGAGTGTCGTCTAGATATTAACGGGCACTTACGCCGGAGACAAGAACAGGATGACTGATATGACGTTCCCTGCGAAGAAGCATATAAAAAACAAAGCCAACATTAGACAAGATGGTCAGAAAATTTTTCTCCTCTCCAATTGACGCCAACCCAACATCAACATGCAATGAAAATCCTCGGCATAAACAAAACTAAAGAAACCCACTTAAATGAAACAGAAAAAGAACAAGGGAAGGAATGAAGGAAGGAAGGAAGGAATGAACTCACCTATAATGCCAACAATATTTCTAAGAATGCTTGAAGAAAACATGGCTACAGCCAAGAACAGGCAGGGTGACAAGAGCAAAAGAGAAAAGAAAGAAAAATGCTATAAATGCTATAGCTAGAGAAGTTCGCTTCTTTTAAGGTTATTGATGAGATTAATTGTTAGTGTGAAGATGGATAGAGACTGGAAGCCTCATTTATAAGGATTGAGTGTGAATCGAGGGGAGGGGGGTGGCAAGGGAGTTCGGTGGGCGTCTCTCTCGTGAATTTAACTTTAGCAGGTAAATCCAAAACGAGCCGGTTATATGTATTAACAACACGTGGCATAAATGGAATTGGCTTCCTGAGAGGCTGCACGGCAAAAGAAATAGCGCTGGCTGGGTGGGCACCGCATCGGAGATTCTTCAAAAAAGTACTTAGGTTCACTGTGTGCTCACATGTAAAATTAATGACATGATTAAAAAAAAATAAAACAACAATTAAATTTCTTTTAATTTTAATAATACATGCTTGCATGTAGATCTCGTATTGCATTTATAGTAGTGTCGGCGTGATTCTGCCTCAAATGTATTTTGTTTCCAAAGTTCCATTACCTAATTAACCATGTTTCAACAATTCCGAGTTTCAGTAAGGAATGATTTTCGCTTGGTTTCTACCAAGTCCCCTGAAGAAATGGAAAAAAGAAAAGAACGGGCGGCAGTTGCCTGCACCGACCCTCTCTGCTAGAATTAACCGTGACGTTTGAAAGCATTAGCTCATTTCAACTCATCCACCGACCTAAATGGTTTATAACATCTTAGAAAACCAAACAAAAACGGTGAGACAACTGTTTAGTGATCGCCAAAAGGCCAAAATCTCTCTCTCTCTCTCTCTCTGTCTTCTCTTTTCTCGCTATATCGCCTATGCAGTGTTTCTACTTTCGGTTTCCTTTTTGAAAGTTTGAGAAGAAAGCAGCATTATTACGGTATGGCTCCAGTTCATGTGTTTGTCATCAGATGAAGATGCGCAATTTCATTACCAAAATTATCGTATTGACGGGTCGGCTCTTTTTTAATCTATATTTTTCAACACATTCAATGTGTAGACTTCCTCTCCCATTATAATCTCTCTGTGTGTCTCTCTCTCTGCTAAATCCACCGTTAGTTACTAGGCCGAATCTTTCCATCGGATTATCTTGTTCTAGATGGATTTTAAGTGGCCTGCTTTCTTAGTTTGGCCACCTATTCATCATAAACTTAACCGGTGAATTTATGACGTACGAGCCATTTCGAGTACGCGAAGAAGTCTAGTCTTGTTATAATTTACTAGCTGAGAGTCCATTCAACCATACCCCATGCTAGCTTTGCCTTCGTTTAGTTGGATTCTTTGTTGCATCGAAATCTTTTGACAATAATAATAATAATAATAATAATAATATGATGGTGTATATGACTTGTTAGAGAGTATATAATAAAAATGATTATCACAAAAATTTACTTAAGCTTTCGAAATGAGTTGTCCTACTGCATTATATGACCCCAGCCCCACCACTGTTTTCACCTACGGCAGTGCAGTACACGGATCTCTCAGTGGAGTTCAAATCGCTTACGTTTACTTCGTGATATGAATCCCTAGCCCATCTACAGGAATCCGTCATTGCAACGAGACTCAAATCTAAATCCACTTGTGGGAACCAATGGCGGCATTACATTACATGTCCTTTCGACATGGAGTAGTGGCAGCAGAGTTCAGTCCTTATCAAGGAACTGACATGGCCCCAAATCAACGGCAACCCTTCCTAATGTACCCCAGAGATTCACGCCTCAACAATAGGTCTGTCTTTTCAGCGAATCAAATTCTACAAGGCATTTCTTCACTTTCTGGATATAAAATTGATGATTGAGACACTACACTGAAAATGAAAGCTACAACAAGTTTGATCATGTTTGTTCAGGTCGCAGGCCTTTCCAATGCAGGGAACGGTGAGGTCTGGCAAGGGAGACCGCCCCATTAAGAAGGGGTTATTATTGCGCAGAGTCATTTGGAATGTTTGGACTAAAACAACGGCTCCACGCCCCTCTCTTTGGCTTTGTTCTATGCCCCTTTTTCTCTATTTGGAATGTCTCCCTGCAAAAACTTAAGTTCTCAGGATGTGACTATTTCAATAATGCATTTGGCCCGAGGTTTCAAATCGCATTGCAATTGCAATTATTTGCGGTTGATGGAGTCGCAACTGGGCTGATGCTGTTCTTCTTCCTTTTTTATTTTTTTGGCCAACGTGATGGGGTGCTTCTCTAACTATAGTTACTGAAGTGTTACATGTGACATATATAACACAGTTAATGCGCAAAACATGTGAATTTGACCTTGAACTCAGAAACAAGACAAGCTAGAAAAATTTACCTCAAGTTGGTTTGGAAAACTACAGTAGCTCCTAGGCCTATGGCCGAAAATGAAATGAATGTTATGAAAATAATGGTAGCGTGTTTCTTGGCAAAGAGAATTATTGGACATTGGTATACGTTGGTAAGGAGTGTCTGGTCAAATAAAGGCTAATGACCACGCTAGTCAATCATAGAGCATAATTTGCCTCCTAATTGCTAATCTCCTTTTACCCCAGGTTCTTTCATGCACTGATGCACACTAAAATATGTAATTTGCGTTGGCAAAGTTGTAGTTTTCACACATGGAGATGTAACTTTTAATATAGAGTTTGAAGTTAAAATGTAAGATAAAAATTGGCCAACTTACAATCGAGGATAGAACTGAAAACCAAGTTGTACAACAATCTTTTTTGCTTTGATTTTGCAAACAATTAATTGATTTTGATGAAGGGATCAAAATGTGAGTAAAAGAATCCCAAGAACTTGGACAAACTTTGGGAATTCTTTTGTAATTTATCATTAGTATTTTCAATTGTATTATGCGATAAGATTCATGTTGAATAATAATAGTTAACTAGTTCTTCAATTCACACTATAAACGCATCTAAATAAATTTTAATGTTGATTGTGTTATATATATATATATTGTAATGAGATAATAAAATATACTCTTTTAGATGACATATAAGAATATTTAGTTTCAGTATATCTATAAACTTATCTTAAGTATCAATCAATATGCATAGTACAACTTTGTCAATGGCAGTATCACTCTATTAGATAGATAGGTAGTATATTCACAAATCTGCTCGGAGAGAAAATAACTTGTCGGATATTCTAAAATCTATAGCCTTTTAGGTCTTCTTTTTGTCTCTCAATGATTTCATAATAAAAAAATACACATAGACCTCACTGTAAATCCTACAACAGAACAATGAGTTCTTATATGCAAAATTAGTTAATTAGTTCTTTTCTAGCAACAACAATAACCATTAAGAATGTAAAAGCAAAAAAATAAAATTATTCTTCCACTAAATTTTAAATCACAAAAACAAACTAACTTATCGGAATTGCTTTCTCTCACCAGCCATCTCTCCCAATTGTTGAAACTCTTGGCAGTTTTCATCGCCACCTTTTCTTCTAAGTTTGAACCTATGAATACCAGCATGTCATCTTCTTCTAATTACTTCTCATATTTTCTACCCCATGGAAAAGATTTGTCTTTTTCAAATTTCTCTATTATATCATATTTTGGTTCGATTGAATCGCTCTAACTCATCCATTCAACGGTCTTATATATTCGTGAAGAATACTCAGCAGTAAGAATTCTAAAAGTTCAAACATTGTACTTAATAGGCTAATTGTCGGTAGTAAAAAAAAATTCAAGAGTTACATATTAAATACAATAATTATTAATTATTTTTATGCACAAAATATTATTTGAGATATTACATCTTAAAAGTTTTTTAGTATTTTCTAATCTTCAATATTAATGCACATTTTAACATTTAATTTTTATTTTGTTAGTAATTATTTAGATTTATTTTAAAGAAGAAAGTCAAGAATTTTAATTATTAATGAAAGTTTCCACATCTTCTACATTTAAAGTTTCAAAGAAAAACAAATCAAAAGGTTGTACTTAATAAATTAGTTGTAAGTTGTGATAGAAATTCAAATGTTAGAAATTAAATATAATAATTATTTATTATTTTTATGTATAAGATGCAATGCAAGATATTATATCTTACAAGTCTTTTAGTATTTTCTAATTTTTAACACTAATATGTATTTTTATATTTAATTTTTATTTTATCTAAAATTATTTTGAAATTTGTTAAAGAAAAAGGTCAAAAAAATTTTATTATTGATTAAAGATCTCTTTATTTTTATATTTAAAATCTTGAAGAAAGAAAGATTAAAAGTAATTAGAGGATGAATTGTACCGCTAAGATAAGTGAAAAAAGAATTTTGTCGTATCACACACTTATGTTCTACATATATATAGTTGGAGCCAGCCGCTAGAGCCAATATCCCCCAAAGGCTGACTCGCTCAGATACAACCAATTCCGATATGCCACTTTGGCGAAATCAAGAACCGCGACCTAAGGTCCTTCACACAGGTTATTTATAAATTGTGCTTTGGATTTCAAATGGTTCTTGAAAAATTCGTTTGGAAACATTTCGAAGATCCCCACCGTTCATCGGCTCATTGGCTCAAATAAACATTCTCCTTGCCGGTGAACAGCTTAGAGGTCACAGTACGGGCAGTCAATAAACCAATTAACGTCCACAAGGCAATTGGTTTTCAAGGCCCAATAGACACAGAAAGGAATAAAAAAAAACAAGGAAAAACTCACCACATTGCATCCTTGACGCTATACATGAACTTCTATGTTACAGAATGTGCACGTGTGGAAGAGATAAATATGGAGTAACACGTTTTCAAATTCTAAAGCCCCACTTCCTGGTCGATTCCTTCTTCCTCCTTGAGTTGTTATCTATGAGATTTTCCAGTGAATTAGTTTTCTTGTTCCGAGCCCTGCCCGCTTCTTTCAGTAGCTCAGCTAGCCGGCTCTTCTCATCTTCGAAATCGGGATTGGCAATTCCAAGCTTCTCTTCTCTCAGCTTAAGAACATGCTCCAATATCTCAATTGCATCTCCTACCCTGTAAAAAAGGCCACAACACTACCATCAGAAGAATCTATAGAACAAACCCAGGAATCAGTGAAACGCTTAGAACATTCAAAAGACAGATAATTTGTCTCCAAAAGCTATTAAAAATCTTCCACAAAGACTTTCTTCTTGTTAAAAGCAGGAGAAAGAAAGTGAGAGAAATAGACATTTAGGACTCGTTTTGACCATGACCAAATGCAACAACCCCCAAAAAGACACCTAATTAAAGTAACAAGGAAAATTCAATGAGGTATAAGCTGAAGTTGGATCATAAAGAGATTTCCTCTTTTAGTAACAAAATTCTGTAAAATCGGATGGTTAGGACACAATTGCCACAAGTTAGTAGTTCGCACTTGATTCAGGGGAAAAATGAGTCGGCTGAACTTAGAGATCATCAAGTACCTCCCCATCGCATCATATGTTGCAGCAAGATTGCTGTATACCCCAAGGGTATCTTGATCACATGGGCCACACTCCTGTTCCAATATTCCTCTTGCTTCTTCAAACAACTCTGCAGCCTCATCTATCTTGAACAATTGTATGCAGGCCAATCCCATCTGGTTCAGCACTACCCCAAAGAATGCCGACTTCCTCTCTCCACTGGATCTGAGTTTAGCAACTGCACTTTCAAAAGAGTTTCTAGATTCTTCATATTCCCCAACCATGTAAAACATCATGCCCATTCGTGCTTCTATTCCTGCAATAGTACTCTGCTGCCCGGGTTTATCCTCCAACAACTTCATTGCCCTCTGCAAGAGCTTCAATGCCTCCTGGGGCTCATCCACAGACTCATAAATGGCTGAAATCTCAGTCAAACCACAAGCAATCTCTTCAGCTGTGGTTCCAGGCACTGGTTTGGTGCATATTCTAAGCGCATTTTCACAGTAAGACTTGGACTCTCGAAGCTTTCCAGTTCTGTGGTATAAGTCAGCCAGGCGTACAAAGACAGACACAACCGAAGGATGGTTATCACCCTTTGATGACTTGAAGACAGTGAGTGCCTTCTGATAGGAGAAGACAGCCTCATCAAAGCGACACAGACAAGTGTAAATGTTTCCAATGCCAACGTCAATGGCAGCAACCTCATTGTCCTGTCCATTAGCAATCATTGCCATGCTGGCAAGCACAAGGTGCTCAAGGGCCAACTCATAATCTCCCTTTGCCTCACATATGAGAGCCATCAGTCGTCGGTCAGCTGCTTCTTCAATGGATGCTGGTTCACTATGAGAGCGATGAATTTCCAGGGTTTTCTTGCACAATTCTTCCGCTCTATCAAAGTCCATGGCTTGAACACGGGCCTCCGCTAAGTACCTATTAATTTCCAAACACCAGTTCTGAACACATCATTGGATATTGAGCAATTTATATAGGACCATATTTGGCTTTTTTATTTATATAAAAATAAAAAATAAAAAATAAAAACCCAGCATTTAACTCCTCCAATTGAATTTTAGATGCTTCCTCCACCCAAAAAAATGAAAAAAGAGAGAAAAAAATCCCAATTCTTCTGCATTAACAATAAGTTGAATTTTAAGTGGGAGCCAATTAACCAAAATAAGTTGAATTTTACACTACAAAAAAAAAAAAAAAAAACAAAAAGACTGGATTTGACCCAACTTCACTTGATTACAAAAAGGACAACAAATACAAAACGCCAAAGGAAAAGTGGTGGGGAGGGCAATTTTCACATTTACGTCCGGCAAGCAAGCAAAAGCAAACTTCAAAGTAGTATTCTCATGAGCTGTGTCACACTAATTAATTAATTAATTAATTAATACAGAAAAACAGAAGATCCTACTCAAATCCCAATTTTAAGTAATCCGAATAATAGGGACATGAATTAACCACCGCATGATAGACAAGTAGCAGTTACCGTAATGAATAGCTTGGCCACTAACTAACCTGCAAGTCTCCCCAACTCTGGGATCGGTGTCACCCAATGCTTCGATCTGAATCTTAAGCCCTTCCTCGTAGCTCGCAATCGACTTGTCTACCTGACCAAGCATCGAGTACGTATCGCCCAGCTGCATGTGACCCGAGAACGCCGCGAGCGCGTGATCCATCCCCATCTTCGAGTCCGGCAACGTTGTGGCCCTCTCCAGCACCGGGACGGCCTCCTCGAACCTTCCCAGGCTACAATATATGGCGGCCAGCACGTGCAAGCTCATTACAAGGTCCAGGCTGGGCTCGCCGTCGGCGCCGCATCGCTCGAACGATTTCGACGCCCGGATTGCATATCCCAGCGCCTTGACGGGGCCCTCGCCGGAGGCGATGGTGTCGCGGGCGTGCTTAAGGAGGAACGGGCCGAGATCCGGGTTGTCGAGGGAGGATTCTGAGAGGAGCTGGGGGCTCGGGGAATCGGGCGGCGGTTTCTTGGCGGAACGGGTCGGGGATGGCTTGGATCGGGAAGGAGAGGGAGATGGGGGCTTCTTGTTGGGCGTTCTGGGGACGGCGGGTTCGGGTCGGGTGTTGGACTGGACTTGGGTCTGGGGTTGGATCTCGGGCACGGCAATGTTGAGAGGTGGTGCATCCGGCGGCGTTTTGACTGAGACTAGATCGGGCATAGTGATTGGACTGCTGGCTTTTTTTTCTTTCTTTCTTTTTCGATTTTTTTTTTTTTTTTTAACTTGGAGATTGAAGCGAGCAGAGTTACTGACGTAGAATGAGTGGTTGTGTAATATTGTGTATGCTAATTGCTAAAAGTGAAGAAATTACAAAGGGCTAACTGTGGACATAAATGCGATCAAATTTGCATTTTGCTTTTTTTTTTTTTTTTTTTGGAGGGGGGTGGGGGGTGAAGGGTTAATTAAGCTTGAGCTATTGTTTATTTTGGATTGTGTGGATCTGGGACAGCAAAGACGAGGAAGAAATGAGGAAGATGCAATAGCTGTCCTTTGCTTTCAGTTGGTGGGTGAGCCTGGTTAGGGGGGGATAAAATGGTCAATTCGTCCCACTTGAATAAGTTGTCAGTAAATATTTGCATAATATTTTGAAAAATATTCTATAAATGTTTTGGATAAAAGAAAGGTTTTTGCTCTCTTTTTAACATGAACCCAAAACTGTGTTTTTTCTTTATATTAATAGGCCTTTTTCTTTTCTTTTTCTTTCTTGTCGATTTAATTACGGCAGTTCGGCTAAAGAGACAACACATAGAGATGCTTGAACAATTCATGATTAACAATAGATTAACAATGTCATTTGTTGCATTTGTGGATTATTGCATTTATTCCATTTTCTCACCTTTCAAATTATCCTTCTCCATTTACCAAATGATGCCAGAGGCCGTGTGCGAAAAATGCAAGGTGCTCGCTTGTTTATAAGATCATGGATCCGGTGGTGAAATTCCAAAGGAAAAAAAGAATTCTATAAACCTTACAAATAGAACCTCTTTAACATCTCTCCCTTTGTATGCTCGCTTTGTTAACTGGAGGTATCATCTTAACAGTACAGTGCTAGCTAGCACCCTGTTAATCCTTCACAAAGTAGAGCTACGAAGATTTCCGCATTATTCGTTCCCAATTACCCGTCACAGAGTATAATTCAAGCTGCTAAGTACTACATGCACAGATGCAACATTACTAAGAATTCTTCTGGGATCAAAGGCTCCCCCACAGAACAAGGTAGTCCGTGGCATTGTGGAGCCCCTGTCCAGCAATAATACTATAATATTAGTGGCCTCCACCTTTTGGTGGTTCATGTCTAGGATTGGGCCCTGGGTCCTTGTCATAATCCAAAGCAAAAGCCATCTCCATGAGCCCTCTCATTTGCACCCGAGCAATGATCTTCGAAGCAATCGTATTGCAGGTTAAAGAACAGTTTGTAGTGAAAAACAGCTGGTATAAAAGGGAACGTTCTTGTCCACCATCTTCAAATCTTCTTCTCGGAATTAATCAATGGTTAGTTTTGAATGAGAACCCATGTTTAATGTTGTTGCCATCTCGTATTATTTGCTCGTTAAAGCTTCCTACGGCAGAGGGGCGTTGGTTATATTGAGTGGAGAGAACCGAGCCCCTGTAAAGTTGTACACTACTCTGATCCAATTGTACTCAAAAGCTTTGTGGAATGGTGATAAAATCGATGTACCCCCCATTGGCAAGCACAATAAAGTCAACTCTAGCAATTTCTGTCACCTTATCGGGATCCAAGCTGGTCTCCAAATGCTCCAGTTCGGTAATTATCAACGCCTTGGCATGATTCTCAAGCTCTTTCAATTCAGCTCGGCATCGGTCTGTTGCCTGTTTTTCGTGAGTCCCTAGATACCATTTTATTTTTAAAAGCACTGTATCCACTGAGCCCATTTATGACTCTGTTTCACGGTCTATTTATTGTTGTCCTTATCTGCAAATAAGCCATTTGGCTGCCTGTTACTGCATCTGATATATTTACTGCCCTTGGCTTGGGAATGGTGCATTTCATTCCCACATGCAGTATAATTTTTTAGTTTCAATCCACTGGTCCTGCCGAAAAAAACAAAACGGAAAGTCAGATTGGGTGAACAAATAATAAATGCACTCCAACATTGAACGTAGACAGCACCAGGACCTGCAACATCCCGTACATGGAATCAACACAGAATTGCATTTAATGCCAGAAAGCTTCGTATATGGCTAACATTGTTGTCTAAGATTTTGACCAAAAAAGGCACTGTTGTCTATATAAGCTGTATTAGAGGAACTCAATTATCATTAAACGTAAGAAAATTGGGTTTTGAAAAACGAATTAGATGTGATCAGATCAACTATTATGCCCTTTAGATAAAGAATTACCAAATAACCAAGGAACCATCCTTGTTCTCATTTCTTGTTAGCACAACTTGTTTTCCCGTTGTGGATTGCATGTGGGGTCCTCTCGACAAATTGATAGGGGATCCTACTGAAGTTAGCGACACTTGGTGACAAGCGATCTCTCTAACCCTCCATCGTAGCGCATCCAGAATGAGATAAAAGTCGACTCGTATATATATATATCTTGAAGAGCACTTCTGAATGAAAAATGAGCACGCTTTCAATAACCACGTATTGTCAAGATACCAGAATATGCAATCCATGTTGCATCCTTTCTGTATCATGATAACATTGACCTGGAACAGCTTCTCCAGTGTAAAATTGTACGGCAACAGATAAAGGCATGCCACCTCTCATGAAAAGGGGACCCTGGATAAGAGTATGAAATGTTGGGACTCAAAATCAATGTATTTTAATTAGATGGTGGCAATCGTATTACATTAGAACCTTCTTTAAGTTGACCACCCAACCTTCCTACCTTATTCCTTTTTCCTCAGAGAAATTTAATCTTCTGCCTTTTAGCTTACCCTTAATGATAGCTTAACGCACGATCGTTTTATTTTATTTTTAATCTTTCTTTTCAGACACCATTGTTTTCAACAATTCCTTGTTTAAACCATTCTCCTTGACAGGCTGCATTTTTCCAATCTACCTAGACCTTCTAACCTCCCAAACCGAAATATCTAGGTTGGAAGTTTTAAACTCCCCCAAACGTTGCAACTTGAGGTTATGGTTCTCACTGAGATGCCTCTCATTTCAAAGCTGAAGCGTGATTGACTACTTTTTTTTCTTTCTTTTTCTACTTCATTTGAGACCGGAGAAAAGCCACAAAGAACTGGCTAGATTACTTTTTTTGCACGTTTGTAGCAATTGTGTAAATACCATCTAATCATTCCGTTAGGGGGAGTAACGTGCCGTGGAGGCTGGCAGCTTAGGCTGGCAACGAAGTATGTATTTGACGGTCTAAAAAAAAGAAAAGTAAAATAAAATAAAAAGGATATATATTTGACAGAAGTTTGCAAAATATAACAGAGGACCAGCTGGTTCACAGGTGAAATTTTAGGTGAATTAAATTTTAGGCCCATTATAAGAAGAAAGCTTGGATCATCTGGCTTTTGTACATTTGAAACTGGATCCATTACATTGGAGCTCCTGCTTTGAAATTTTAATCGAAATGGTCCAATAGATATTTGGGCCTAACGTTCCTTTAGTTGACACATTGGGCTTTAACACTAAGCCCAACGATTAGAAATAACCGCTCGAGTCGGCTTGGCCCAGCAATTGATATGGGTCTATACATCACAGCCTTTGATTTAAAAAAAAAAAAAAACAAGAAGAAAAAATAAAAAAGGCCGAGGATCGACACGTCAATCACGTAGATCTCTCCAATGGCAAGCGACCACGAAGGCGGGATCACGAGGTCGAATTTCATTGGGCGAAAGCTTTCCAACCCGATCTCTGATTGGTCCACGTCATCTTCGATGACATGTTCCTCGTTGCGCTTGCCTCCATTAACAGGGATCGAATCGTCGAGAAGCGAAACCACTCTCTATAAAATGCTTGGAAGAAATGGTTCGGGCTCATCACGCGCGGCTTCGCTGAGAAACACTCCTACTTCGAATTTGGAGAACACGAGAAACGCGTACAACTCTGAACTTGAATCCACAGGTGCTGTAGAGGCAGAGAGAGAGAGAGGGGAGTTGAGTTACGCGCGATGGCAAGCTCGGGGAGAGCACGCGGTCTAGTTGTGACAGCAATCGTCTTCTTTGGTGAGTGATGACTTTTTTGAATCACAGATTCGATTTTCTCTCCTTCTTTCTCTCTCTCTCTTTATTATTATTATTATTATTATTATCATTTTGTTTAAGGTAGCTTTTGATAGTTCATGATCGTGTATTTGAGGAAAGGACTCTTAGATCTGTCTCTTAAACGATGTCGGATTCGACTGATGCGGCGATGTCTTAGATCGGTTTTGTTTTAATGAATGACATTTGAAGTCCTTTTTTGTCCATCGTTTTAACTTCTAACTTGTTTGGCACGCGAGGAAAGTGATGGAAAATGGAAAAACTAGAAGTGCCTTTCTTGATTTTATCATAAACTTTTTACTGTAATGCTCAGAATTTTCGCTTCCTTTTCCCTTTTTTTTTTTTTTTTGTTGTTTATTGCTTTTAGCGAAGTTGCAGTACGTATTTATTATCTCTGCAAGGCTCCATCTAGATTTTGTTTTTTTCTTTTTTAAATTTCATTTACGAATTGTACCTTTAAGTTTGTGCTTGCAGTGCTTATAGGAAACCTATTCGAAATCGTGATTATGAATTTATATAAATGAACCGAAGGATTTGGAATTGATAACTTCTGAAAATTTTCTAGTCCGTCTAAATTGAGAGCTGAAATGGAAAAAAATCTGCATTGTAGGGTGTCTGTTTGCAATTTCCATTGCAAAAGAGGAGGCTCCTAAGCTAGGAACCGTAATTGGGATAGACCTTGGTACAACTTACTCTTGTGTTGGTGTTTATAAGAATGGTCATGTTGAAATCATCGCCAATGACCAAGGGAACCGTATCACCCCTTCATGGGTTGCTTTCACCGACAGCGAGAGGCTGATTGGTGAGGCTGCTAAGAACCTGGCGGCTGTCAATGCCGAAAGGACCATCTTCGATGTCAAGAGACTTATTGGAAGAAGGTAATGCATCATCCCTTTTATGCTTTATTTGGTTAGTTTACGCTTACAAAGAGTTATCGAGTATTATATGCTCACTGAGGCCTTTTGTTTTTACAGGTTTGAAGATAAAGAGGTCCAGAGGGACATGAAGCTTGTTCCATACAAGATTGTGAATAAGGATGGAAAGCCTTATATCCAAGTGAAGATTAAGGATGGGGAAACCAAGGTCTTTAGTCCTGAAGAGATCAGCGCCATGGTTCTGACTAAGATGAAGGAAACAGCCGAAGCATTCCTCGGGAAGAAAATCAAGGATGCTGTGATCACCGTTCCTGGTTAGTTGGGCTTTTTGCTATTTTTCTGCCAATGTACCTTAAATGTCTTTAAAGTTTTCGTCCAGTGTTAGCTTTTTACTCATTCGTTGTGCCTTTTCACAACGCAGCATACTTCAATGATGCCCAGAGGCAGGCCACCAAGGATGCCGGTATTATTGCTGGACTCAATGTGGCTAGAATTATAAATGAACCCACTGCCGCTGCCATTGCTTATGGTTTGGATAAGAAAGGTGGCGAGAAAAACATTCTTGTTTTTGATCTTGGGGGTGGAACCTTTGATGTCAGTATCTTGACAATTGACAATGGTGTTTTTGAGGTTCTCTCCACCAATGGTGACACACATTTGGGAGGTGAGAATGCACTTTCTTTTGGGCTTTGTATGCACGAGATTGTTATTGTGTAAAGCTCTGAATCATGATGTTATACTTATGGTCTATAACCTGTGTAGGTGAGGATTTTGATCAGAGAGTTATGGAATACTTCATTAAGTTGATCAAGAAAAAGCATGGAAAGGATATCAGCAAGGACAATAGAGCTCTTGGAAAACTCAGGAGGGAATGTGAGCGTGCCAAGAGAGCTCTCAGTAGCCAGCATCAGGTCCGTGTGGAGATTGAGTCTCTATTTGATGGTATTGACTTCTCAGAGCCACTCACCAGGGCTCGCTTTGAAGAATTGAACAATGATTTGTTCAGAAAGACCATGGGCCCTGTGAAGAAGGCTATGGAAGATGCTGGTTTAGAGAAGAATCAGATTGATGAGATTGTTCTTGTCGGCGGTAGCACAAGAATTCCAAAGGTTCAACAGCTCCTGAAGGACTACTTTAACGGGAAGGAGCCCAACAAGGGTGTCAACCCCGATGAAGCCGTAGCTTATGGTGCTGCCGTACAAGGAGGCATCTTGAGCGGCGAGGGTGGCGACGAAACTAAAGGTACCTCTTTGCATCTACTTTAATTGCAAGCTATCATGGCATTGCTTGTTAGCACAGGAGTGTTCCGTTGAAATATGATTAACAAACCTTTGACATACTGGTTGCAGATATCCTCCTCCTGGATGTGGCTCCTCTTACTATGGGTATTGAAACTGTTGGTGGAGTAATGACCAAGTTGATCCCCAGGAACACCGTTATCCCAACCAAGAAATCCCAAGTTTTCACCACTTACCAGGATCAGCAGACAACAGTCTCCATTCAGGTACATTCAATGCTGTAGTTACTTTTCTGTTTTTGGAACCTCAGAAAATGCTTAGATCCTATTAAAATTATTTCTGGCTCGATATCAGGTGTTCGAAGGTGAAAGGAGCCTGACAAAGGATTGCAGGCTGCTTGGAAAATTCGATTTGACCGGCATTCCTCCAGCCCCAAGGTCTGCTTGTATTTCTTGTTTAATTCTCGAACTCCTCTTTAACCTACTCTCCGCAACACCTTGTTGGAAGTTAACATTCTTTTTTATATTACTCTTAACAGGGGAACCCCACAAATTGAGGTCACATTTGAGGTTGATGCAAACGGTATTCTAAATGTCAAGGCCGAAGACAAGGGCACGGGAAAATCAGAGAAGATCACGATCACAAATGACAAGGGTCGCTTGAGCCAGGAGGAAATTGAACGCATGGTTCGTGAGGCAGAGGAGTTTGCCGAGGAGGACAAGAAGGTGAAGGAGAGGATCGAGGCTCGCAATAGTCTGGAAACGTACATCTACAACATGAAGAACCAGATTAATGACAAAGACAAGCTTGCTGACAAGCTAGAGTCTGATGAGAAGGAGAAAATTGAAGGCGCTGTGAAGGAGGCTTTTGAATGGTTGGATGACAACCAGACTGCCGAGAAAGAGGACTATGAAGAGAAGCTCAAGGAGGTGGAAGCTGTTTGCAATCCCATCATCACCGCTGTGTACCAGAGATCTGGTGGGGCCCCAGGCGGCGAATCAGGCGAAGAAGAGGATGATTCACACGATGAACTATGAACAACTTCCCTTCCATTTAGCGCTCTGCCGGAAAGCAGGAGCAAGGGATCTATATATAATATATATATAGGCTAGTTGAGGTTGAGTGAGCCAGGAGCATACTGTAATTTTTCTAATGGTAGAAGAGCCAGGGGAGAAGACCACCTTCCCTTTCTTCCCATATTTTTTTGAATGTTAAAAAAAAGCGCATGTTACGTTTTCACTGATATTTTGTTTCTGTTTTTTCAAAGGGTTTCCTACACGACTCTCATCCTTCCAATCCCGTACTAAATTGCTGATTGACAGCTGTTAATCAGGGTTCACATCATGGATGAACGGCTCTGGTTTTGCCATGGCAAAAAAAAAAACAAAAGAAAAAAAGAAAAGGAAAAAGTGTTAGGAGTCGAGCTTTTGATCCATAAAACAATTTTTAATAAAAATTATAAGCTTAGAACTTTTAAAAAAAAAAATTTTTTTTGGGCCCGTTTTTGTAAGAATTTGGTCTACCTTATATTTATAAGAAACATGGTTACCAATGACATGAGGGGCTGTAAGTTGTGAATATATATAATAATGGATCAAACCTTAATCCAACGGTTGAAAAATTGCATTAAATCCAAACATAAAATTAATAAGTGCAATTAATTAACTTTGAAAAATAATAGCGGCATTAATTAACGAAAGCAATAAATCGAACAAAAAAAAAGAAAAGGAAAAAGAAAAAAGAAAAAAAGAAAAGTGGGTGACCCCGCCTATTTTTGACTTCGAGGGAGTCTATTTTTGTTGGGGGGTGGGGGTGCGGGGGGGGATCCATGCCGTATCGGTAGCTTTTCGTTCTCCGACCAAATCAACCAGGGGGTTCGGAAGTCCCTCCCAAAACCAACCAATCAGAGCTGAGATTTCAATTTCAGCAATGGAAAAGGACAGCAACAGCAACAACAACAACAGCATCGTGTCGCTGGTGAACCTGAACCAGGTGGCCAGTTGGGTCAGCTCCAGCGTGATCTCCGCCTTCTTCTCCTCCCTCGACCGCTTCTCTTGCGTCAACGTCGCAACCACCGATCCGGACGACGATGACAACGAGTACGAGGCCAAGGACCGCCCTCTCACTCTCTCCTCCAGCCCCACCCAAAGCCAGGACGTAGCTAGCCTCCCCGTTTGAATTCAATCCATTCCTAATTGCCCCTCTTTTGCTATCTACCTCCTCTTTTTTTTGTCTTTTTTTTTTTTTATTCCCCTCCAATTTCAACATTTTCCTGCTGTATCTTTCTGTGCATTTGTAGGGTTTTATAATTGAGGAAAAGTGTTGTCTTCTCTTGATGGTTATCGTGGATTGTTTCTGTTCCTGTCATGTAGAGCCTTAATATTTTTGGCTCAATAAAGGCCATACCTTTTTCACGCATTATGCGTTTTAATTTCTCGCAGCTAATTTAACTTCACTTCTTATGCGCCTTCTAGTCATTCCAATGTCCTTTTTTTTTTTTTTTATCTTTTGGTTTTTTTTTCTTTTGATTGTTTTGTTTGCTTGAGGGTATTAATTTGATTGCCTCTCTCATGGCTAATATTTTTATTATTGTTGTCGAATTAGAGGTGTCAATTCAATTTTTCCAATGTGTTCAAGATTGCGGATGTTGGGTTTTCGTAGGGATGTTGACGTGAACAAGTTTATTTTCTTCACCTCCTTTGAATATGCCGATATCATTGTAAGTTCTGTCGTCATCATCAGTCACATGAAGATCAGTATCTCACCAAGTTAGAGCCATTGAATGAATCGAGCAGACAAATTCAACTCAGCTTGTGGGTGGGTTGTAAAAAGCCAGTGAATGAGTTTTTACAATCGATTAATGTTGGCTTGCAAGTCAGTCTTTACTCGGTATATTTAGGATTCATAAAGTTCGGTCTCTGTCGGGGTGACAATGGTCAACCCGTGTGAAGTGGAAAATTCCGGGTGAAATGTTTCTTTTGAGGGGTCGCGTAGCATTTCCATCTATTCTAAGTTTTATTCTTAAACCATTTCCATAAAAGCAAGTGTTACCACCTCTCCAAGTGCTAGTTTTCACCAGGCCACACACAGAAAGTGAGAGAGTATGTGTGTGCGTGTGTGTGTGTGTGTTAATATAATTTGGTCAAGTGTTACGCAACATTTTGATCAAAACTACAGGATCACCGGCAGAGCTCTCCTTCAAAGTAACTTCTGCCAAATTTGCTGAGTACTCTTTTGTGTGTATGTGGTTATGTACCCCGACAAAATGCAAAGTCTTGGGTGATGGACAACAACAAACATGGAGAATTGTTGCTCCAAAATGTTTACTGTCTTAATTATATCTAAATTGCTCCAAATACAAGTATTAATATATAGAAGCTTATCTCTACATTTAGGCTACTACATTAGTGTTCTATCCTTAGCTTATGTCTTCTCGAGTTATTCTTTCCTCTCTATTCAGCTAGCCTGTAGGGGTTTACGGAAACTGTTATCTATTGTGTTGTGTATGTTCTGTCTAATTGGTTCAGAAATAGTGTTTTAGAATAGTCAGAAAGAATGTACCAAAGAAAAAAAAAATGAAATAAAGAAATTTTCAACCATATATATGTTATAGAACAAAAGAAAAATGAGACTAGATGACCTCAATATTGCTTGTTTACGTACACTTACTCTCTCTACTTTGGTCTCTCACTCTAATCCTGGTTTAACTTAGTTGCCTTATTCATCATCATGCTTTCTCCAGCAAACCAGCATACTTATGCAACGGCGGATTATGTACAGCCTTGTTCTGGTCTCCTTGAAAACTCTACTCTTTGGCTGAATGATAGCTTGCCTTTGTGAGGAAGAGGTGGCTCTCTCTTGTTGAGCAGATGACATTTCCATAGCTTTATTCTCTGGTTGAAGTCTTTTTTCCCCTTGAGGAGAAGTAGTTTTCCTTTGCTGGGAAGCTGTCGATTCCATTAACTCGACCCCATTATTTCCTTTTCCTGCCACAACCCCTTGTCTTCATCTCTCGTCGTGTAAGCTACAAAGAGTTTGTTTGCTACCGGAATCTTTTACGGGGGTTACTAGAGGCTTTCAGTTTCTTCAGGATGTCGGTCCACTTTATTACTCGAAGGGCTTTAGGTGTCCTGGATTTATCCCATAAAAGACAAATGAGATACTTGCCCTTCTTTTAATGTTTCATTTTTTCAGGGCTAATGGCTAATGACACTTACCTTGAGATTGACTGGGGTAGTCTCTTCCCATGTAATAAGGGAGGACCTGCCACTTTGACCTGGCTCACAGTTTTACCCTCTGTGAGCTTGTCTTTTATCATTTACCTTTTGCCTTTTTAACCGTTCAAGTTAATTTCCATGACTCAAATTTTGTGATTGATTATGACCATTGAATTCTAATTCATTGATATTGAAATTTATCTTTAAAGTTAAAAGTTCTTTGAATTCGAATTTTAGTTAAAAGCAACTAATAAGAAAAACAAAATTGATTATTACTCGTTGCCAAATGTGATAGAGCTGTGAAAAAAAAAAAAGTTATTTGGATGCTCTCTCTATTTCCCTTCATCCTGCTTTATGTTCGGCAACTAACGTCTAGAATCTTGTAGTGAGTTGTTCGCCAAACAATGTATTTCAACCATCCATTGGTTAGTTCATGGAAGCAAGAGACTAAAACATTGGAGGGCATCTATTAACATTGTGTTCTCCTGGTGTTTTCTCGTCCACCCTTCTATTAGGAAGCTGAGAAATCTGACGCCCAGTTTATTGTATTCGATGCATATTCTGAATTGAGTATCTGCACAACACCATAAGTTAGACCTTTCAGAATTTTTGAGATGGCAAGCACGGGGTGATGGAAAATGGCACGTTGCTGGAGAATGGAAGTGTTGTCCTTTGTTCCTGCAAAGCCGGTCACCGAGGGAAGGTATCTTGAATTATGAAAGATTTTTCGGCTAGAGCAGACGGGCTCTCTGTCTGCCTCGTTAATTGTTATGCCCTTCTGGCAATGAAATCTTCCTGTATAAATTGGAAAGTGAAGGACCCGAACACGAGCCATTCAAGTAGTTTTTAATCCCCGTCAAGAATGAACAGAGTGCATTTTTTTATCATAGAAGTGTGGTCAAGTTGGTGTCGTCGTGGGTGTATGGCTTTGCAGTCAATTAAATTAATAAAAACAAGTTGGAGACCCTTGATTTCTATTGCTAACGTCCAAGAAACAAAACAAGTTGCAAGAGGTGCCGTAGATCACCGGTTGATTGGTTACTTTGTTAATTTTTCTTGGTCTTCGTTTGAATGATCGGATCACATGGGAGTTTTCTTTTTTTTCAGCTTGGTCACTGGTTAGTAGTTAGTTTGTGATTGGAAACACTGAAACATATGGGTGCTTAAAGTAGGATCTTCGAATATGTCGGGACCTCCCGCCACCCGAAGACTTCAAACTAAATCACTTGGAAGTTGTCAGCTGTAGTTATAGTTTGAAAATACAAGTAAATTAGTAATATTTTTTTATTAATTTTTTGTATAAAAATTTGAGCATGAACATCTAACTAAATAAAGTGAAGTAAGACTACGTGCATGGGAATATATGAAGAGAGACTAAATCATTGAAATCAAGGGGAAAAGAGGATTGAGTTGTAAGTCAGTGCTACAACATGCGCTGGTGACATGGCAGCGTGTGCCAGCGTGCACCAATGACTCACTAACGTCACTGTAAGAACTTGTCACAAGTGACTAGTAAGTATTTCGAGAATTGACTGCAATATCGACAGGATGTTAACACAATACATATCTAATTGTGGGCAAATTGATAAGATAAAGACTTGAGTACAAATTAAGTCAAATAATATTTTATATTCTACCAAATAAAGAGAATATTAAGTTGCATTACTTAAAATATGAATATACATATTAATAGAAATAAATGAAAAATAAGTTAAAATCTCGATGAATTGTCAAATTCTCATAAGTGAGAGAGTATTTTTTTGAAAAACAAATTTTACAATATAATTAACTTAATAATTAAGTTATATATATATTTAAATAATTAGATATATCAATAACAACAAGTATCTAAAATTCTATATAAAATTATAAAGAGAAATATTAATATAAGATTTTTGATAAATCTTTTTTACTTTATAAAAAAATAATAAATATTTTAAAATAATTTTATAATAATATTTATATTTTATGTGTATTAAATAATTAAAATTAAGTATAATTTAGTGTAATTATAACATTAAAATTTTGAATAAAAAAATTAACCTTGTGATACTAATTATAATAAATAGTTAAATATAATTAGTTGGTATCATCGGTATTAAAATTAAATATAATTAAATATTAATTAAAATTAAGAAAAAAAATATATAATTTTTAATTAAGATATTTATTGAGTTATGAGAAAATAATAGGGATAATTTTTTTATTTTTATAAATTTTACAAATTTTTTAAAAATTAGAGGTGAATATTTTAAAACTAGATATTTAGGAAAATACACCGACATTGCCTTCCTTAGGTTTTTTTCTTAAAGGATTGAACTTTACGTAAATAAATGTTCATGGTCTACCTGACAAGACGGGTTGTTTGATTGGGCTTTCTTTGTCTGCCCAACCAACCTAGTCCAACCGGCTGAAATTGTGGTCAGATCAGTGTTATGTCAGGGTTCATTTTTGCCCTTGATTTCGGCAACACTGTTCTCCAAATAGATTTTGATTCGTACATTTATTTCTGATTTCTTGATAGTATTCTCCTTGCACAGAGCAATGATCGATCCATCTTTTTTTTTGTTTTTTTTGTCGGTTCTTTATATCTATCTTTCCTTGAATCTTACCTCCAGTGATGAGCGCAGAGAAGAGAATTTATTTATTTATTTTTTTAATTATTAAAATTTAAATTTAATGTCACGAATAAATTATAAATTATATTTTAAATATGAATAAATTAAATATAATTTAATTTTTTTATCTTATATTAAATAAAAAAATTAAAATTTGAATTAGCACCAGACTAATTTTTGAAAAGAAAATAATGAATCGGTGACAACTTTCACTTTCGCTGAGAAGCTTTCGTTTTTTGATTACCCTTTTGCTTAAACCTTCCTCACGGGCCTGCCCCTCTGTGACCCTTTCTTTAATTTTGCCTCTGATTGCCTGAGAACCCATTCTAATGCGTCTCTGAGCTCATATGACATTAATTTGAGAAGGCTTCTAGTTCTATTCTAGCATGATAGTTCGAGACAAAAAGCCATAATCTTTTTTCTCTTCTTCTTCTCCCTTTTTTATTTTTTGGCGAAAAACAAAATAAAATCCTCTGAACTCATGAGTTTCTAATGCCACAATTTGTCCTGGCATCTCTTGTGGCAGGATTTAAATAAGCAGGTTGTGTGCTGTAGGAAGCTATGGATGGGGATTTTGCCGATCGACTATCTGGATTATTTTGGCAAAGCAAAGCTTTAATTTTGTTTACTTCTCTTCGTAGAACTGTTGAGGAAAAGTCCAATCCCGTAACAGTATTAACCTTGAGAGTATACAGCTGAACCTAAATTCCCGTTGAGGTTGGCTTCACGTTAGGCAAAGTTCAGAACTTTTGGGAGATCGAATACTAATGTTTTTGGACGCCGCCTCTACGAAGAAACCCTATGATGGGTATCCCAGCCTACACGTTTGTACCATTGGACTATGACCTGTGCTGCACAACCGCGACGGATCTGATGATCGCTCACACTCGCGGAAATTTCCCGAGAGTCCAAATACATGGGGGTGAATAAGAGACGGAAAGAACTGGACAGGACTGATGTAACAATAAACTTTATATATATAATAAAATTTTGAAACAAAATATAAAATATGCAAATAAATAAAATAAAATGTGTGGACAAATATTTTAATATCAATATATTTTTAATCACAAATTGAAATAATTACGTTATCAAATTTGTGTATAATTTAAATTTTAAAATTGTTAATATAAAAATTAATTGTAAAAAAAATTTATTTGACATTAATGTAATTTAGATGGTGATATTTTTTATAGAAAAAAATATAAATAAATAATTTTAAATTTTAATTTATAAATATAATATAATATAACATATATAGATTAAAAAAAGAGAGAGATATAATCAACTCGTCTCTATTTTATGGACTTGAAAAAAAAAAGGTGAATTTTGATTTTCTATGAAACCACAAAGAAAGGTTAAAGGTCAATTTCAAACTTTAGAAGATCAAAAACTTGGAAAAAAAAATTAAGAAAAGGAAAATAAAGTTTGTATGTTTAGTCCGCAATCATGTGACAGAATTAATGAATATTTTTTAATAAATTTGCTTTGATCCTGAGGTCTGGCATGGCTGCGAACTAAATGGGGATGCATTCGATGTGCCCTTGGTTAAAAATCTACGAGTATGAAAGATAAGAAGTAAACACAAAGTAGTGTACAAACATATTTTGTCGTGGGAGGTTGACGAGCCCATTCCGTTCGACCGTCCTCCAAAAGAGAGCCTTTCTTGCCTCTTCATCGTCAGGGGAAAATTGGAGCATTGGACAACTTTCTGGGTCTACGGGCTACGAACAGAGTGTGTTTAGGTAAATTCTTGTGAAGGCTTTCTTTATTCCTGAACAATATATGATAATAGGGAGTAAGCGTGTGAACCCACCTGACCGAACTCACCATACCAGACCCCCTCCCCTTTTTTTTTTAATTTTTTTGGCAATACCGGACCCCAATTTCAAAACATTTCGATATTCTTGGGAATTTGTATATTATTATCGTTATCATTATTATTAGTATTACTGCGAGCGATGCTTGGCGGCTGGCGGAAGCGGCCACGGCGCAACACAGGAATCCTATTATTATTTGGAATCGAGATTAAGACCTGCAAAATTTATAACATGTTATTTAACTCACGCTCAGATGTGTTCTACAAAAAGTATCAAAAAAATCTGTATACAGATGATATGCGCCCATCAATTTGGGATCCAAAATCCATTTGTTTGGAATTGCTGCAGACATGTCGCGAGAAAGGTACGCGCACAAACGTCCAATTAAGCGTTCCCAGTTTAGAGTGGTGAAACTCTGGCTGGCACCCACAGAAAACATTTGCCAAATTTATTCATTAAAAACAGTAAGTCCAGCCAGCCATAAACCATCCATCCCTATTCCCGTTCGCCGTCCCTTTCCAACTTCTGGTGACCCTTCCTTAGTCCTTACATACACGTTTTTCTATATATATATATATGTATATCCCCAAGATGATGTATATATCCCCATCGTCATCATGTTTGCGTGCGAGACCAAGCGATCACAGTTAGTGTTAATTTCCGTCCCACATGACAAACAAGCAATCTCAAAACCTTTATCTCGCCGCCCTCGTATTGGCTTTCTGTTTATTGTCGCTGATAACTATGACTGTCACGAAAGCCATGCAACGACACTGGCCCTGTAGTTGCCACCACGCCCTTGCTCGCTTTCCTTGAAAGGGTACGGGAAGCTGCAATCAATACTTTTGGAGAGAAAAAATTTCACCCGAGACAATACGCTGATTTGTCACTAAAGTTCAATCTTTCAGTGACCAAGGAGGCCTTTGATGGGCTTCCGAGGGAACCGAACCGTGACGTTCCTGTGAAGTTCTTGCAGGAGTTTATACCAACGTAATTTTAACGGTGCAGGGGAAGATTTGGCCGTTCACAAGCCAAATGATTTTGTTCCAGAGCCTGAGGGGTTCTTTCCTAAGGTGAAAAACTCCAGGTGAGGACATGGGCATTGGAGGTTCATTCCTTGTGGAAGAACTTGTCTCGGAAAGGGTCGGACAATGTCCGGAAGCATCCGGAATTGCATAACCTGCTTGGCTCCAGATCATCAAGATACCATTAACTCAAAAGCTTAAACTATTGGATTAATTTTAAGAATACATCACGTGTTAAACTCTAAAATATACGATTTTCAATTCCTCAGTATATCTCTACTGCACAGAAAATTAAGTGCTTAGCATTTACCAATTTTAGCAGTGCCGTTTTAAGAAAAAAGAAAACAATTATTTACGACTGCTTTTGTTAACTGCAAGTTGGGGCTGCATTTTGCAGCGAGCCACCCCTCCTGAGTGCAACGGTTATCGAGATTTACCATAGTACGGGAGATCTGGAATTGGCTAAGAAGGCTCTGCCAGCATTAGTCAGAGAACATCAATTCTGGAATTCTGGTAATGTGTGATATTGCTTTTGGTTTCTTCTTTGCTTCACATTTGTTGGCTTGGCTTTCCGAGCAGATGCGTTTTGTTGTTACAGGCATGCATAATGTCACGATTTAAGATGCTAATTGTTGTAATCACAACTTAAGTCGATACTATTCTCTGTTGAACAAACCCAGACCTGAGTCTTCAACATTGGTTTGTTCTTGCCCTGGTTTAGTTATCTGAAAAGGTTAATCTGTGCCAGATGCAGTGTACAGAAAACATTTATAACTCAAAATTGTAATCTAATCTCCCATCGGGATTTGAAACTGCCTCCAAGCTCTCGACTGATGCTGAGAAACGGCAATTTTACCGAGAAGTGGCTTCAACCACTGAATCGGGATAGGATTTCAGCACAAGATGACTTTGTTTCCATTTTAGTAACAAAATGAATGAATTTCTGTAAGAGAACCTGTTGATTTTTTGATCAGTGATGCATAAACGTGTTGAACACACATAATTCTGCTACGTTTGTGTGCATGTCCGCCTACCAGACTAATAGAATTAGGTCAGACTGTAATTGCATTGCGACTTAAGTTTTCCTTATTCTTGGTATCCTAGTGACCATCTAATTTTCAATCATGGGTCTTTTGCGTCTTTAACAACCAAATTTCAGTGAGTGGATATTTCATCCGCTTTTATCTTTCTGCAAGAAGGAACAGAGGAGGTGTCAATACATTTAGCATGAGAAATGTAAAGTCTTTGATGGCTTGACTTCCAATGCTTTAATGATCGTTCAGTCCATATCTAACCAACTGTTATATGAGCATGTGTTTGTTGCTTGTGTTTTTAACAAACTTCTATCAAGTTCGCTGCATTGGGAGGTTTTCAACGGTTGACAGGATAGCATGTGGTACTTAGGCATGAGTAACATCTGAAATTAAGAGTGCGTGTAATGTAAACTTGAAGTCTCAATTGTTTGGTCTTCTTGTTACAGGAATGCTTCAGAGTTCATAACATTATCTACCACATCAATTTTACCTGTTGATCTCAATGTATTCATACTCAAGGTATGGCTCTGAACACTTGGTGGAAAAGATTTGAAATAGATAAGTTGAATTTTTGGTGAGAGCCTTTGGATCTATTTGCCCTGATGGAAATAGACATTGCATTCTTAGCAAATGTAACTGGAGAGAAAAGCACTAAAGAGTGGTTTTCAGAAGCTTCGGAAGCAAGAAAAAAGGCTATCAACTCGATTTTCTGGAATGCCAAGGCGGGACAGTGGCTTGACTACTGGCTCACTAATGATAATACATGCAAGGTGTTGTCCCCTTGCAAATGACAAATCTCATAGGCATAGCTTTTTCTGCGTTTCTTCCCGATTTCTATTATTTTATCGCCAGGGACCTCAATCATGGCAAGCTTCCAACCAGAATCAGAATGCATTTCCTTCAAACTTTTCTCCTTTTGTGGATTGATTTGTTCAATTCAGGTTTGAGACTCTTAATTTCCACTTTCAGACATTTGTATTCAAACATATCTTTATGTTTTCATTTTTTAAGGTATTCAAAACTGAAATCAAATAATAATTCTGACATGTACTATGTGAAGATCCCGGTCTGGGGGAGACTCTCATGAAAAGCCTTAAAAGCTCTGGCCTTCTTCATGCTGCTGGAATTGCCACTTCTTTAACAAATTCAGGCCAACAATGGTTCGTAAACTTAATATAACAACTCATTTTTTATTCCCATAATCTTTGTTAGATAACCGAAATGGGTTTTGCCATTAATTGTTGTCTGTGTGTAAATTATGTAAGGCTGACCCAATCGAAACTTACAAAACTACAGGGACTCTCCCAATGGTTGGGCTCCACTGCAGCACATTACAGTAGAAGGCCTGGTGAGATCCGGGTCTCAAGAAGCAAGGTCACTGGCAGAAGGCATTGCCGTCAGGTGGATCAAAACAAACTATGCTGTAAACAAGAAAACAGGAGCCATACACGAAAAATTCAATGTTGAATAGTGTGGAGAGTTTGGAGGCGGCGGCGAATACATCCCCCAGGTAACAATCATAGATGATATAGTATTTCTCGTTAAACTCGAATTCATGCAACAATAGACTGGTAATCTAAAAGGTTTATACATGGGATTGTTGCATTGCTACTGGTTTTGGCTGGTCAAATGGGATCGTACTGGCATTCTTGGAGGAGTTTGGATGGCCTCAGGACCTGACAATAGACTAATGACTGACTAGATGCACTAAAAATTGCAACATTGTAATTTGATTATTTTCTAATGATGAAAGTATTTACCCGATGCACTGATTAAATCAACCAAGCTTAAGCTAGTAACATTATTATGCTTTTTTTCTTTTTAATTTCTTTTTTTTTTTTTACGAAAAACAAGTATCTGATAACTTTGCTCAAAGACATCATGTGATGAGATGGTTAAACTGCAGTCGAGGGTGGTTGACAGCAATGTTTGCTTATATGAACACACATTAGATGTACTTATGTCTCGAGTTTGGAAGGAGGAAGGAAAAAAAAAAGAAAAAGCACACCTCTTCATCCCTCAAATTGGAAAGAATATAAATAAATCAACATGGGTTATCAGTAGAAATTGAGTTTGGCCTAACCAAGCGGCGTGATTGTAATGAAAAGAAGTTGGGACTCAAACAAGCAAGCTGTTCGCATTCCTAAAAGTACCAATCTACAATGTCCTGGTGGACCAGCCAGAAGAAACCAGCATGGATAAAGTCAAGATCGTGCTGTTGGGGTTGGTTATGGGTTATGAAAATGGGGTCACTTGGCAAACAAGACTGAAAATGGAAAGGTGAAGATGATGGATGCATGCACATGCTTGCATCAGCATGATCAAGAGAGGAGGGGGGTAGCGGGGAAAGGAGTTGGAGTGGAAGCTCGAGAGAGCTTCGAGGGACCAAAAACTTGAAATTTTCCATGAATTAGATTTGGGGAAACCCGACGGGTCCGTTGGACCAGATATTTGGGCCTAGCTCAAGAAATCGTCAATTTTGAACTGTGCCTTGGGTCCTTTGTTTTCTGTTTAGTGTCTACCCAATTATATATGCCAGAAATGGTCCATTTCCAGGACATGGGGGGCAGGCGTCTGCTTGGTGTTGGATTAATGCAGGCCTGACCAGGGACTAGTTCTGAGCTGGTTACAGTTCAGAACCAGGACTGATCAAACGGTTCAGACTAATTCTAATTTTTAGCCGAGTTGGTTGTAGTCCAATTTCGAGCTGAACCGACCGGTGGTCAGGTATAGAAGTAGACCTTATACTATACAATACACGATCCAAGGGAGACCTTTTTTGTCATGGACAATTAATCATTTTGCACAACCATGGACACTTTCTCTAGAAGGAGCAGCGATTGAAAACCATTAATCATTTTGCGTCGACATCTTAACTGAGAAACTGACAAAGGATTAACTATTTAAATTAATTCACTCTCACTCGTCTACACATAAGCAACAGGACTACAGATGATTAAGCTAGTCATACTCCAATTCATATGACAGGTCTTTTATGGACCCGCTGCGTCACCGAAAGATACAGGAAGGGGCTGTATCTCGTGGGTGGTTGTGGATCATTTAATTTGTCCATCTCTTTTTATTAGGCACTAATACACCATATAACGATAAAATAAATAATTATTTTTACTTAAAAAGCCTATTTTGTAGGAGACTTAACATGTCGTTTCCCGGGATGATCAGGACATTTTGTACAACCTAGCGCTCTGGAGTCTCGCGTGCGCGTTGCTAGAATATTCCGTAATATTTTTATAATAATATTTTTATTAAAAAATTAATTATAATATGATATATTAATATAAAAAAATAATTTTATACATTAGTGATTTGTCCAAAAAAATTAAATTTTAATTCAAATATTAATGAATATTTTTAATTTAAATTATATATATATGTGTGTGTGAGAGAGAGAGAGAGATAAATTATTTTTGATACACATAAAAATTTTATTTAAAAAATTATAATTAAAAATTAATATAAAATTAATTATTAGATTAAAATAAAATTTTAAAATAAATTAATAAATTTATTTTTATGAATTTATATATGTCATTTATTATATTATTTTTATAAATATATTTAATTTTAAAATTTTAAAAATTAATATTTATAATAATGAATTTATTAAAAAAAAACTAACACGTGCTTCGTCACTTCAAATGAAGATTAGTTTATTTGGAGAGATTGTAAACACTAGCCGCTAAATTTAAGAGAATAGCGGCCCCTGCAAGATTCGGAGCCCCCGCGGAAAAATAGAGTGGCAAATTGGCAATCATTGAAGAATATTATTAATATACAACTGCACCATTCACAAATACACGTACTTTCATATTAAATAATGGGGGTTTGCATTTTAGATTGGGAAATGAGTAAGACGCGCAATATCACACTGTCTGTATGTCGTTTTAGTCCTCGTGGATTCACTACTTTCTTAGAGAAAGTGCATCTAAAGAGTCAGATAGATCAGTCGGCTAAAGACACCCAAATGAGATGCAAAAGGAAAAGGAGTCCATGATTGTCTTGTATGGATTTTTTTATGAAGGTGCCGAGAAAGCTCCAACGATAGGAAACATCGTCTTGTATGGATTTTTAATGAAGATGGAGAAGAGAGAAAATGCACACTCGAACCTGAACTACCAAACCGAAAAGTTATCTTATGCTTACGGCGTAAAAAAAGCAACAAATAGTCAGGAATTTTGTATCTCCACTGTACCCAACTACCAAAAGTTCGATGCAGGCGGACAAAAAAAAAAAAAAAAAAAAAACAAGAAGAAGAAAACAAACACGTACATAATAATATACATATAAAAAATCTGATTGATAACAGAAACAATAATAACGGAGGACCAGCAGATTGTCAGAATGAGAAGGATAAGAACACTCTTTTCCTTTCTTTTGCATCTCTAAGTAAATTATTGAAGTCCCACAAACAAAGTACATAAGGGGGATAGAAAGAGATAAATATATTGGAGGGATCGAGAGACTGAAATTTTTTTGCAGATAATTTATAGTGAGAGAAGCTTTCGATATAATTGTCTGGGGGCTGGTGGGGGGTATTGATGTACCGGAATTGCAAGGTTGGGATCTGATAGCACTGCATTGAAACTCGGCAGAACGTAAGGTTGACTCGACGTCTTTGTCATGCGCAGTACAGTGGACTCAGCCTGTGAGTTGGCTTTGGTCCCGAAAGCCATTCGCAAAGAAGGAATGCTTTAAATTGGGCGTCTGTTTTCCCATATTTGGTCTCGGTGGCCTCAGTGAAAGGATAAATCTCAATTTAATAAAAAAGATTATTATATTATAATTAAATAATTATAAATTTAAATTTTAAAAGTACTTTTTTATTTATATATTTTTTTAACTCGATAAATATGAGAGTCGTGGAATCTAAGACATGGATTTCAGCGAATAATTAGCAATAGCATTGACATTACTTTTACCGTTAACAAATAATTCTGATATCATTGGGAGACTCAAAATTAACAGATGGCCACTGGAATTATTTAAGAGATTAGAAATGGACCAAAGCCTCGTATTTGTACGAGGATGACATTGAGACTCAATTGATTACCTTGATAAAATATGCGAGGTATATAGGCCCTGGATTAGGTGTCCCAGCACCGCACGAGGGCACGGCTCCTGCGGGAGTGCGCCAAAAAGTTGAGTTTTCATGGTCTCTTTCTTTTACTTTAAACCCAAAAAAAGAAAAAAGAAAAAAAAAGAAAGAAAAAACACCTTTAAGGTGTCGAGGCCCTATCGAATTGTCTTCAAACTGTCACAATATTCTTGTCCCCCCTTCGTGGAATTGGGATTTTGGCGATCGTTTTTTTCAAGTTTTGTATTAAAATTTCGATAATAGAAATTTTTTTTTAAAAATTACATATACATTTTTAAATTTTATTTTTATAATAAAATATAATTTTTAATGGTATTATAAAATATTATATCATTATTTTTTATATTTTATTCGCTAAAAAAATATAAAGAGATTAACAAGTTACCGACTATCAACTAATTATGAGTGCGATAATTTTATAATAATTTGGAAGAAAAGATGGAGTTACATTATATTATATAATTCATAATTAAATAGATATCTATAAATAATAAAGACAATTCTATCGTATCAGCATACTTACTTGAGACACATAATGAGCCTCTAAATAATAAATAAATATATATATATATATATATTTATATATATCTTTATTTTAAATAATAATATAATGTGATGTGATGCATCGTGCTGGGAATCAATTGGGGTACAAACATGGGGACATAATACCTAACCGTAGCATATACCCTCCAACAACAACCAAAAAAAATAATAATAATAATAAAAAAGAACTAATAACCGTGGTTCAAATTCAAATCCAAATCCAAATTCAATTAAGAAAAGGAAGTATGGTTTTAAAAAGAGAAAAAAAGATCAACAAAACAAAATTATCAATAATTTGTTTAAAAGTTAAGATATTTATTTCCATCCCGAGGAAATGCAAGGCTGGAGGGGGTAAGATTGACAGTTACCGGTGGTTTACCCAATCTGTCCGTCTCTATCCAAAATAAAAATAAAAATAAAAATCTAGCGAGAGATTCTAAATTAGTGAATGTAATCTACAATGATGAAAAAAAAACTGTAATCTCTGTCACGTATCAGGCCCTTTCTTCCATCTAATTCAAACCCAAAGATTTGTCGTCGTTGTCGTTTATTTCACGTCATAAAAAAGAAAATTATAAATTGAAATAAGTATAATTAATTTTTATGTTATTTATTTATTATATTATATTTTATTCATATTTTTTAAATATATATTATACAAATTAATTAGATTTATTATTTTAAAATCTATTAAATCGTTGGGAAAAGATCTAGAAGCAATCATACCAGTTGCTACGCAAGTCCACCACTCTTGTTATTTGGTAATAAAAATCCCCCGACGCGAATCCTCTCTCGCGGCCCTTAGCCAAATGTCAATTGTGTCTGTCTTTCCTCTCTCTCTCTCTCTCTCTCTCCCTCTCTCGCAGGCGAGGTGCTGTTTGTTTGCCTCGTATTGGCTCCTTTCAATCCTAACCATTTATCACACCATCTCTCTCTCTCTCTCTCTCTCTCTCTCTCCCAGTGCATGTATTTGAGTAAATGCAAAACGGCGGAGGCGGCACCATCTGACAGAGAATCAGAGAGACCTCTCTCTCTCTCTCTCTCTCTCTCTCTCTCTCTCTCTCTCTGTCTTGCAGCAGTCTCTATAAGCGTGAAACTGCCAGAAAGTAGAAACGTCCTTTGGCAGTTAATTCGATTCCATTTGCCTGCCGGAGTCAACGAAAGTCATTTACTGCTATACTGTATGGGGTCGTCACTCTGAGGCCGAACAAGAAGCCTAAGCACATATATAAACCCAGTGGTAAATCGTAATTATTGCTTATTGCATATATAGAAGGGATGGCAAGGAGAAGCGTTAAGTAAGAGAACAGCAAAAGGCTATCCAGTTTCTGCACACACACACACACACACACACACACACACATATAGATAGAGAGAGAAAGAGAGAGAGATGCTCGAAACCGTGAAGTACCTGATCGGCGCCGCCGGGCCTAGTGGCTACAGCTCTAAGTCCACAGCCGAGCAAGTCACCGACAACTGCGATCTGCGCTCCACCACCGCCATCGTCACCGGTAGGTTTGGTCAATCTTCCTCGCTATCTTCGCCCCTCTGCTGGCGTTAAGTTTTGTTTGTTAATATGATGTTGTATGCGGCGGCGCCTTTTCTTCCAGGCGCGACGTCGGGAATAGGAGCAGAGACGGCTAGAGTGTTGGCTAAGAGAGGCGCGCGGCTTGTGCTCCCGGCTCGAAGCCTGAAGGCTGCGGAGGAGGCCAAGGCCCGTATCTTATCGGAGTTTCCCGGGTCGGATGTCACTGTTATGGAACTCGATCTCAGCTCGCTCAATTCGGTCCGAAACTTTGTCTCGCAGTTCCACTTCTTGAATTTGCCTCTCAATCTCCTCATGTAACTCCGTTTTCTACATCTCAGCGTAGATAGAGTAGATATTTATTTATCTTCTGTTTGGTTCCAGAGAAAGAAAAACAATTGAAAAGAAACAGATGATAAATGCTTAAATTTTGTTCATGTATCAGAAATAATGCTGGCAAGTTCTCATACGAGCATGCAATCTCTGAGGACGGGATAGAGATGACTTTTGCTACTAATTATCTGGGTAATTAGTAATTATTAAATCCAAATTAATTAATAGCAATAAACGCACTTGAATCAATTAATTTAGTATTTATTTGATTGGGATTTTTTTTTTTTTTTTTGGGGTTGCTTTTCAGGACATTTTTTGCTGACGAAATTGTTACAAGCGAAGATGATCGAAACGGCGAAAGAAAGCGGCGTTCAAGGCAGGATCGTGAACGTGACGTCCCACGTTCACGGCTGGTTTGCCGGGGATACAATCCGGTATCTCGGTTCGATATCCCGTAGTACATGGTAAGTGGTGTGTAAGAGTAGCCGATCCAATTAGATTCATATAAATGATTGGTAGTACCCGAGACAAAAATAAATAATTAAATTTTTGATATAAAAAAAAAAATAAATTACCTCGTCTTATTTGTAAATTAAAATTGAAATTTATTTATTATTATTTTCGTTTCATCTCTCTGTTATAAATAATTAAATAATTATTTTGGCTAAAAAAATATTATAATACAAATATGATCAATAGAAAGAAAAGAACACAACTGCTTTTGACCTTAATTTCTGCTTGTTGAATTGCCTTGTGTCTTTTGTTCACTTCAGTGACTACGATGCCACTCGTGCTTATGCTCTCTCGAAGCTCGCTAACGTTTTGCATACTAAGGAACTTGCTAACAGGCTGAAGGTCATTTATTATTATTAAAATTTTGTTGCCTTCCTTTTTGTTCTAATTTCATTTCCATGAATGTATTGAAATCATTGACCTGTTGATTTTGTTTTTTTTTTTTATTTACTTTAATGCCTAATGCAGCAAATGGAGGCAAACGTGACTGTGAATTGTGTCCATCCGGGTGTTGTGAGAACTATGCTCACCAGGGAGCGTGAAGGCCTAGTCACAGGTCCAAATTCATACAAAATCCCCTTAAAATTTAGCCATCAGTCGCTTACCTGTTTCAGTAATAAATGAGATTCTTACAATCATATACTTAGATGAATAAAATTATGATATATTTACTTTGTTTTGATGAAAACTTTTCACTACGCTAGTATTCCTAGTCGACATCGACGTAGAGTTTCTTTTTTTTTTTTGGTACATTGTTATTGTTTGACTTATTGGATTCATTGGTATAGTTTTGATTAAATTCAAACCGTTTTTTTTTTATTATGTTAAAATATGCTGTTCATGATCTAAAATTTTGTGGGCTTAACTTGAATGTACAGATACTGTGTTTTTCTTAGCTTCCAAGCTTTTAAAGACGATTCCTCAGGTATCAATTAATATTCAAGCAAATTTTTTTCTGATTTGGTCTATACTTGTTAGAATAAATAGTTGCATGGGATAATCGTTACTAAGTGAAACTTTTCTTCTTCTTTTTTTTTAATTTTTATAAATATGGTAGGCCGCTGCTACGACGTGTTATGTTGCGACCCATCCGAGACTAGCAACTGTGTCTGGAAAGTACTTTATGGATTGCAACGAAGTATCAGCGTCAAAATTGGGATCCAGCTCAACAGAAGCAGCCCGGTTATGGTCTGCCTCCGAAATCATGGTTTCTAGAGACCCAAAAGCAGTTTTTGACCCACTCCAGGCCATGGAATATTAAGATTCCCCGAAAAGTAAAGGAAATAGAAGACGAAGATTTACAAGAAATAAAAGGCAGCAGAAGAAAATGTCTGTTAGTGAGAAAATGAAAAGAAATATTAGATGAAATTACTATATATATACAGAAGTGTAGCCTAAGAATGCGGTCTTCTGGTATAGAAGCTTAGGTAGGTGGTGATTACCGTATGATTTTCTAAAGTACTTATCATGCGATGGGTGAATTCTGGTTGTTTCTAAACGACGGACTGGCTTTGTTATAATTGCACAATTTGTGAAAATGTGTTTGTGTTAATGGACTTCATTCGAAATTTGGAAACGAAAGTGCAAGGACGCTCAAGCCCCATTTAGGAAAAACATAATTTACATGCAAATATTCATATCGAATTTCAGATAAACCATGCCAATGATGGAGCCTGGAATACGAAACTGCAGATTTGAAGTAGTACAAGCCGATTTGTCTTTAAATAAGAACTAAGAAAAGAAAACAAGTGAGCAATAGGAACATGGGGTGGGTTTGAACCATGTGATGGTTGATTTTTTAGGAGCATCTTTGAGGAAATGATGGTGGGAGCCCCTATCAACATGCGGCAGGAGGTTAAGTTCTGTAGGAAACCAGCTGTTAATGAAAGGAAATTCAAGAGCAATAGGGCATATTGATATATACAGTCCCTATGCATGCCTTTGTTGATAATATCATCACGAGGTCCCCATCTGGAAATTGCAAGGCCCAGCTGCTGCAATTGTCCACTTGATATGAGACCTTGGTCATCAAGATCCGTACTTGCCAAGCTAAGATATGGTCTGCTTGTGACAAGACTCCATCGATATTAAAATGTATGGTTAAGGATGATGCAGTGAGCACGAAAAGAAAGCAACAGAAACCACTAGTTTCTGGAGTTTGTACGTTGTATCAGAGTACAGTAGGATAAATTATGCTGTAATTAAGCCAAGTCAGTGCAGCTGCTATATATTCTCCTTTCCTCGTGACCTGAGCCATTGGCGAGAGAGTGCGCCATTTGCGACTCTCTCGACGACGACTTTTCTCGTTATATAGCTTTGATAAAATTGTGCTTCCAATCTTTACTAACTTGGACCTACATTTCTTCATTATTTCATGGCCTCTGTTGGGTTAGACGACCTTCTCATGCGCATGCATCGTATGCCATATAAATGGCCAACTGGTACCATGGCCTTTTCTTGTACAGCACCGTACACCTTCCTTCCATTGCAGAGAATGATTAGCGCTCGCTGAAAAGTGATGCGTGTGCAGGTAGGTGAGAAGGTCAACCTTACTCAAATTGAATGTGAAGGTCAACCTCCTACAATTGCTTGGCCATCATTTAGTTGTCTTGAAAATACGAATGAATGAAGCGACACTACTATGAATATTGATGGTATATTTGTAATCTTCATTGTAGCTGGGATCATGCATAGAACTATTATAAATGTGTTAACCAGATGAATGCGTTGCGATTTGCGCCCGACTGACATTTCCGTTCACAAGCAAAAAAGCGGCCCACACATATCCATCAAGCCCAAACTAAAATGGACCAGACGAGCTGGAAACATTTTGGGCTCACAGATTACCGTTTCGTGATCCATGAAGCGATCCAGCCTAAAACCCTACCTTTCCAAAAACCTCGCGCTTCCTGGTCTCCCGGAACGGACCATCAAAACCGATTCCCTCTCGCTCCACCGCCATAAATGGCGAACATAATTGCCGAGACCGCCCGGAAGTTCTTCACTCCAGAAGCCCTCCGCTCCGCCGCCAAGCAATCAACCGGATGCCTCGTCATCCCCGTACGCCTCCGCCGCGCTATCAAGCGATACCTCCGTGGTAGGCCGCCCCACCTCTCCCCATATTCTCCACCCACCTCCATATCTATCCTTTCTGTTGTTCAAAGCATTTTGATTTTTGTGCAGAACGAGAGGAGCCCCACATGAAGAGGAAGGTATTGAGGCTATCCCAATCGTTCAGCGATATAAAAGAAGCAAACTTGATGCTAACGGAGGCCACTGCGAAGGCGCTGGTGGAGAATCCACTCAAGTCGTCCAGAGACAGCTCCAAGCGCTGGAAAATCAAGACCGCTTATGGGGATATCGGCCTCAAGTACACCGACGACGAGACTGTTGCGTATGTAGCTTCTCGCATGCCCGCCGTCTTCTCCGCCTGTTACAGAGTCCTCAGCGAAGTGAATACATTTTTTTTATTCTTACATGTTCCGTTTCAAGACTTTTGTTTTTTTTAATGGATTTGATGTGTTGGCTGGATTGATATGAGTTTTTTTTTTTTTTCTTCTTGTTCCATTTTTGTAAATTGTTTTTGTTTTCTTTAAGGTTGGTAGAAGGTTACCTGATTTTTCGCCGACTAAGGTGTTGGATTTCGGCGCCGGGACAGGATCGGCTTTCTGGTGAGTGAAGGGAGGGGATTTCTTTGAGTGTATTGCGGGAAGTGAAGTTACGAAGGTCATGAATTTTGATCAAATTCTAGGTTTAATATTGTAGGGCGATGCGAGAAGTTTGGCCAAAGTCTGTGGAGAAGGTGAATTTAATAGAGCCATCCCAGTCAATGCAGCGCGCAGGTCAGATCCTTATTCAAGGTAATTGCTCATTTCTGACTCTGTTTTAGTATGCTTCTTTTAAGCTAGTTCGGATGCCATTGAAAATTTATGTCCTAAAGGTTGTCAATTTAGCATTTTGAAATGTTCTTTTTTTTTTCCTGTATACTTGTATTTATGCTGAATTCGTGATGAAGCCTGATACCAACATGTCTCTTAATTATTTAGGTATGAAGGACTTGCCACTCATTCATAGTTTTGATAGCATTCAAGCATTAAGTAAAAGTGTCAAGAAGACAGACAGAGAACATGACCTTGTAATTGCTGTAAGTAGTATAGTCGTAGATTCTTCACTTGCAAGTTGTTTGGAACTTCTGCAGATGAGGGTTTCTGCTGTCTGCTTTTGATAAAACTTTTCAGGTTTCTGAAACTATAGAATGCGCTCCCAAACTCTGTCTACAAAATTCTTCATCTTTTATAAGCTCTAATTGGTATTAATATATCTTCAATTTTGGTTCTATGAAGTCTTATGTGCTTGGAGAGATACCATCGCTAAAGGACCGAATTACTGTAGTGCGTCAGCTTTGGAATCTGACACGAGATATTTTGGTATGATTTCATCCTTCTCTTTGTGTTTGATATGTGAAAATGTATGCATTAGTGAGAGAGAAATTATTCATTACATTAGGTGGGATGGGGAAAAATTACGAGAAAGAAAAAAGGGCCTCAATACTTGCAAGTTATGCACGTCTGCAAAACTGAAATGTGGAATGAGCTTTTTATTAGTATTCCTTGCACAACGTATGTTGTGTTCATCTTTCTTGGAAACTTAAATGTGGAGCAGGTTCTAATTGAACCAGGAACACCACATGGATCTAAGATCATAACTCAGATGCGATCTCACATATTATGGATGGAGAAGAGAGTAAGTACATTTACTCCCAGTTTGATTGTGCTTTGGAGAAGATATTTGCTTATAGTTGCCCCGTTAAAACTTGTTCACTTATCTCTGTTGATCAATTTTCAGAAATGTCAGAAATCTAAACAGCAAAGTGATGAGGCCTGTAAAGACTTGGTGTCTGTCAAAAGTGGTGCCTTTATTGTTGCTCCTGTGAGTATAGTGGTATTTTGCTCATGATTTTTCTTATGTCAACATATTGAGAAACTTCTGTACCTTTTCTTTTTTTCCTTTTCCCCTCTCCATTCCACACACCTCTCCTAATAATAATGTTGGTGGCAGTGTTCTCATTGCGGGAGTTGTACTTTGGAGAAAACTGGAAAATATTGTCACTTTGTTCAGCGCTTGCAAAGGACATCATCACAGCGTACATACAAGGTTCCCTCTTAGTTCTTTTCGTAGCTCTTCATGCTTTTAGAATGTCATGTGCATGAAAACACTGGTGTGGAAGAATAAAGGCACTTGTAAGTATTAAATCATTTTGTTTCTAGGAATTTGCTCAGGGGAATGTAACTGTGCTGCAGATGCCTCTGTGCATCAAATCCAAAATGGTTATGTATAATCATTGAGGTATATGTAAAGGGGAAGCGTCTCCAAATTGTTGATGTGGATGTAAAAGGGAAGGATCTCTAAATCATTAAGGTGCATGTAATAGGGAAGGATCTCTGACCAAACCAGGAGCCCAAGTCTTTTTTCATCCATCCTTCTGGATAGAAAATTGTCTAATCCATGTGCTATCTCATCTCCATACGTGTATGTGCACATTTGCAAGCCCTGTTGTGTCAGGGAGAAATATCCAGCCTATGGTTAGATTTTGCAGGGAATGGGCCATAGAATTTGCCGGAGATTCATCAAATATCATACTAGATCAGGGTACTATAATGTTACTGTGGCATTGATATTAGTTGTTCATCCCAAGTTCATTGGTGGTTTCATTTAAGACTAATTATGTTCTTGAGGGTGAAGAGTGAGCCTTGGTGTGACCATAAGGTTACTACATTGCAATCTAGAGATCACAGGTTCAAGTTGTGAAAATAGCCTCTCTACATTGAGAGACCCCCTTTTTGTTTAGAGTAAATGTTGTTCTTTTACAATGAAGTTATTTGTAGTTTGGAAGAAGAAACTTTTCTTTCACTGGTGTCAACCTTATCTTCCTCACATCCCTGCTTTGTAGCGTTCCATGGGGGAGCCTTTGCGTGGTTATGAGGATGAGAAATTTAGCTATGTTGTTATCAGACGAGGACAGCGGCCTCGGTTAGTATTCTTAAGCATTTGCTTCAGATCTTTGAATTGTACTTTTCAAGGGATAGTCTTGCTGAAATTTTAAAGTTAAAGATTCTCGTGTGGTTTTTAGATCCAAATCTATCTTTGTGGATAAGATGATCTAATCTTTTCTGACACCATTAACACTCATTACATTTGGGATTAAGGCTTTGTTGTATTAACACTCATCACATTCTATCTTTTCTCCCCTTTTGCCGTGGTGTTGCCTTTTATATGCGAACATGCTTTTCATTGTTCTAGTTTGTTTTATTGAACAGGGAATCTTGGCCTCTTGATGGTATGAATCTAGAGACTCTGAAAGAACAGCAAGCTAAAAGAAATCCAGAAGATCTTGAAATTGACTTGGGTACATTTTTTACACTTTCATTTCTCAACAATTCCTTGGTTGCAAAGTATAGTGTCAAACATGGCTAGTAGCAGGGTCTGAATTCTGATTCCCTTTCATTTCTAAGATCTGCTTTTGCCCGTGACAGAGGACCTGGTTAATGAACATCAGAACGAGGTTGTTCCATGCGAAGAAGTGGTTCCAGTTAACTACGATTCTGATTTTGTGGAAACCGGTACCAGTGATGATGATAATGAAGGAGAAGGAGAAGAAGAGCAAGGAGAGTTGGGCCGTGCTGATCTCGGGGGAGGCTGGGGAAGGATACTCTTCATGCCAATTCGGAGGGGCAAACATGTTACATTGGACGTTTGTCGGTCAATCAGTCGTGATGGCTCCGAGGGTGCATTTGAACGTGTAGTTGTCACACGTAGCAAGAACCCGGAACTCCATCGTCAGGCTCGAAAATCCCTCGGGGGTGACTTGTGGCCCTTTTGAAGCAAATCGGCTTTTGCACCTGAATATGCAAACACCGGCGCGCACAATGCATCCTTTTCTTGGTCTCCCAAAATATATTTTGGGACTTTTCATAATGATACATCACATTCATGGAAAATTTTCTGTCAATTTTGGCATGCAACATGTACCTCAAAATTAATAAAATCTACAAGAAAAAAAGGGAAAAAAAATCGTCTTATAAATATTACGATGCCATGGACATGAACTACGGTCTCTTTTTACTATTCACGGATCACCATGTGAATGTAAATCTCGAACAAAAATCTTCTTAACAATTTGAATTAGTTACTTTTGAAGAAAGAAAAATTATTTTATATTCATGTCTCTTATCTGATTGTGCCAAATAATTTTTGCTTTGTAGCGATCGGAGAACCCGACGCCAGGCCAATTTCTTTATGGGAGCTCATGGCCGCACAGAACAATGCAAAATCAAGCACACGTCAAAAAGGCATATTGAAAGCACATTGCCTCGAAGAAAAACAAATCAAAGAATTACATCATTTCCATTCACATGAGACCAAAATCAATGCCCCCAGGACATTGTTGACACCTGGGTGTACATATATATAGATAGATCTATGTGTACCTGTGCGTGTAACGATTGCCAAGCTAAATTACCTAAGTTCAACCATATTACTCAGTGTTCCACGAAAGAGTCCACAATGTGTAGGCCAGGCCCCTTGCTTGTCTTTTGTAAACCGCCCGGCACATCCCGAGATTCGAGTACCTTGCTTGCCTCCAATCCCAGATGGTGCATTGAGATTCAGAGAGAAGTAGCGAGCTTCAGAGACGAAGAGGTAACCCGTAATTAAGGAAAGTTCTAATCCGCCCATCCCAGCCTGCAGTTACTATGACAAGCCCCCACATGTGAGGACTAAACATACTCTGGCAAGCACTCTTCAGAAACTTAAACTCTGGCTTATGCTTTGTAGACAACAGCGCCAGTGAGCTTAAATCAGGAAGCTTTTCCTCAGGCCACGTTGCAGTTCCCCTTGTCAATGACTCCAGTAAAAACCCACGGGCAAGAGAGAAGCAATCCAGGGAAGAATGAAGCATTTCTCCGAGGAATTCATGATGATTACACCCATTTTTGTCACTGCTTCCATTCATATCCCTACCAGATGCAGGAAACGAGGATATTCCTGGCACACTTTTGATGCCTCTCCAAGGTAAGGCAATTGATGCATTCTGCGATGTGAAGCTCTCAAAAGAACTTATGCTCTTCATGCGAGAAGAAGTCCTCTCCTGGCTGGGGTAGTTCCAAACATGGACAGTAGAATCCTCACTCGTCGAGATAACATGTTTTCCATCCGAGGTAAAGGATGCAGACAAATGGTTTGCTGCTACACCAAGGCCTGATGCTGAAGGGAAACAAAGTCAAATGATGCAGATATAAATGCTTCTGATGGTAGAGAAGATAATATCAAAATAATCAAGTAGAAGGTTCAGATTAAGGGGTTCAAATACAAGGATAATTGGACCAGAAAAGGAAGAAAAGAAACACAAAAGAGGGCAGATACCATGAGCAAGATTCCCCAAATGGAATTTGGGCAGTAAACCTAGAGGACTTTTTTTCACTCGAAAAACAAAATGGGAAGGGGGAAAAAGAGCAGTATCAAGCAAGAGCGATGAGTACCAACCCCTAAATTTCCACACAACATCTGTTCCACATAGTACATGTATAAGTGAATCGGCAGAAGCAACAATGATTTTGCTTGGGTCAGTTGGGGAAATCTGTCAAGTAAACCATGCACAATTGAGTCTCCATACACTAATGGGTAAGAAAAAAGTAGATAACTGAAATAAAGTATGCTTAAAAACCTCAAAGCCCGTTATCCTCTTGGCCGGTAATTTCTTTTTACCCTGTAGGCATATTTGAGCATTTAGTTGCAGTTGATTATCTGCATCACAAAGAACATGAGTTTTGGCGGTCAGCCCAGCTGATTTCCCAGCACAAAGCAAACAAATGAACAGAAAATGGAATGATAAAAATCAACAAAGATCACCCCCAGGGAAATGAATGAAATAAGAAGATGAACACTAAACATATCCATAACCAAGCACAGAACATTTGTAAATTAGAAAGCATTCAAAAATGTAAAAAGAGAAAAAAATTATGCACATCAAATGCTTAACATTCTCATCAATAGAATCATCCCATCTCAAATTGAAAAAAATGATAAGCAAACAAGAGGGATAAAGATAATTGATAAGCAAGCAAGAACAGTCAAGTTTACTCTCCTTGTGCTTTTACTACAATCCTGAATCCTCTAGGACAACCCACAGCTTTGAAATATCATAAAGGTTACTCGATCAGATATAGATAATTGAGAAAACAGATGAAATGACATTTTCTTATAGTACATCCATAACCATGTGAATTTTCACCAGTTGCAAATTTCCAATCTAACAGCTTCGGCATTTTAATTGCCCATGAACAGGTATTGTCCTTGGGCAGTAAACTCCTGTTACCTCAATACAAGCAAACTGAAATTTTGCCCACTTGGCAATACCAATGTTACAGAGTTCTCAACCAGCAAACTTATCTTAAACTATACCAAAGTTTGTCAAATTCCCCTCATAGAACAAAAGCAAGATGCATAATGTTTTAGCAGCACCATTTATGACTATCCATAAATATACACAGTTGATTAGTGTTGTTGAATTTATCTAAGAAAATTAAGATTACCTATGATATCATAGAAAAAGCAGCAACCTTTCATTGACCCAACTACAGCTCCCTGCAAGAATCAAGCAGAGAATTTTTACAAACAGATTTATTCAAACACTTTACAGCATATTCCTCACTTACTAACACCTTAAAGCCCTTGAAGCAAAAGATTTTCAAACCTTTCCATCAGGAAAAAAACGCACTGCAGTAATTATGTCTCTTATATCAGTATAATCAACGACTTGACAATGAACCACTTCCCAGATGCGAACTTTTCCATCTATTGAACCACTTATGAAGTAATTATCGTCTGAAGGATTAAAATCTACACAACTCACTGCAACAGTAGTAATGTTAATGAACAATTAGTGTGGAACAAATGACAATGCTAGGGGGAAAAAAATGAAATTAGACAGAATTGATCAGCCGACATTCACCAAATTCATTGGTCAAATGCCTGTTGGAGAAAGGACCATAAAAGCAGGAAAAGGTTTACCATAATTGTTATGATAAAAAACTCTCAGGCATTTGTCACATCCCACTTGCCAGAGTCGAACAGTCTTATCAGCAGAGGAGGATAGCAGAAACTGCACCAAGTACGAACAAAATAACAATAAATCAGAAATATTAAATCCCATAAGCTTTGTAAAAATTCAACCAAAAAACAAAAAAAAGGCTTCTTGCTATCATGCAATCCCATATGCTATTGCAAATTTATCCAGGAACATGCTCGCCTGTGGGAGTACTGACCTTTTTCTTTGACCACGAGAGATCCAAAACCCCGTCACCATGTCCTTGGAATTCATGCAAAGGCTTCTCCAACAACTTGAATACCCTTGGTGGAATGATGACAAAACTTGAGTCTGAAGCTCTCTGTCTCTTCTTTTTATCAAAATTCTTCTTATCCACATCAAGAGGAGTCAATTTGGAAAGATGATTCATGGTGAAATATGAACACGAAGGACTACTGGTTGAAATGTCAAAGTGGCCCAATGTATCGTCCTCTGTCACCCGCCAAACTCGTACAACACCATCTTCACCACCACTTGCTAGGAATTGCCCATCAAGACTGAACTTCATCGTCAAAATTGACCCCTTATGTGCTAAAATTTCTTGTCCGCTATAGAGGGAAGACAATTCCTTGAACCGCTTTTTGGAAGAATGAACTTTAACTCCTTGCAACCTTGCACCTGCATTTGACTCACAATTATTGGGCTTTGAGGCAGGTGCTCCACGTTGATCAACAGACCGTGTAGCTGAAATAAATTTTCTTAACCAGCTGCTCTTTTGTTTCCTTTTTACTTTCACCATACCCTTGGCTTCATTTTCATATGAATATATGGATCGATGACTCAAAGGAGATGGTGGCGCAACAGTCCTCTGAAACTCTTCAAAACTAAGAAATCTATTTGAGCTGACTTCACATAATCTACTGATCATCCCATCATGATCCACTTCATCTACTATAAACTCCGTGCCATCATCTAGATTCTTTATTTTACACACAAGATTATCCCCCAATGCACTATCCTGAAGTAGTGCCCCAGCTTTGTTTGCCTGAGAAGACCTAAGAGATTGAGGTGACAAGGCACCACCTTCGGCTGTCCTTAAAATTGGCCCACTTTTATTCACCAGTCTATCATCAAATGATTCATCATCTAACTGCTCCCAGGATATTGAATTCCGATTTGAATTCAACCCCATCCACTGCAGGAATCTCCGGCGTCTATCATGTAAATTTTCCGGATCCTTAATCCAAAAATCGTATTGAAAACTACACAAAACATTATCTTCTAAATCAACACCAGAACTACAATCCTCAGACTCCTCCAAGCTATCAAAAAATTGTTCCTCTCCCTCTTTCTCCGCAACGCAACTCCCCATTTTCTTATTTATCCACTCAAGCGCCCCCCCCCAAAAAAAAGAAAGGAAATCTTGAACTGTTAAGAAAAAATGGGGGGCAAAATCAGTTTCACTTGAAGAAGACTAAGCCGTGATCTACATAGTTAACTAAATAGTGTACGGATTTCAGTTTGGAGGGACCGAAAGCCATAGCAATGGAAGAAGGACAGGCCCCCGGTAAACATTCAGATCTTGTAACAAACATTTACATCTGTTACAATAATCTACAAAGAACCCATAAGAAGACAGCACCTAGAATCTGAACAAAACGGAAGAATCTAGCAGATTCACCTTGCCTCGAAAGCAAGACAACGCTCCCAACAAACAGACTGAGGAGGGGGAGAGAAAAAAAAAGAGAGAGAGAGAGAGAGACGAAGAGAGTTGCAGACCTGGGTCAGCGTGAAATGTCAGTCAAAACCCAAAAACCAAAGCACCCGTCTCTCCCTCCATCCGAACAGAGGTCTCCACAATTCCCGCTCGGGAAGGCAAAGCATACCATAGAATAAATGACTTATCAACTGAGAAGATAGAATAGTAAGGAGGGATCTGTACGGTTAAATAAGAACAGGGAGCGGAGAGAAACACAAAGGTACATCCATGTGCCTCCTGACCGGCGGTGTCGGTACGATGAAGGAAAGACCGAACATCCAACCACAACCTTATTTAAGTTAAAACGTTGCAATTTGCCTTGGCTTTTGTCCTTGGTTGCAATTGTCACCCGCCTTTGTTTTACATTTAAGGGGGGCACAATAAGAATTACACTGATCATCATTCCGCACAACAAAATTGAATCTTTATATTAAATTTACAACCAATAAATAAATAAATAAATAAATTTTATAATCCTCAATAAAATCTATCAATCACTTTCACGGCTCCTCTTCTGATCCTCTTGTCTTGTCTTTCCTAATTTGACGTTTCTTTGTTTTTTTTTTTTTTTGTATTTTTTGCTTCTTTAGATAAAAGGAAATTATTAGTTTTGTTTTTTTGTTTTTTTCGTTTTGTTTTTGGGACAATGGGAGATTAGCGGATTGACTAACTATTCTTATTTTACAGGATGTAATATCTTGTACCCTAGCTTGCATAGCCCTTTTAATCTTCCTGGTTTTTCTCATGTACACTCTAAAATATTCCGGTCAAGAGATGCCATCCCACTGTCTCGTTTATAAGGTATGTTGCCTTATATTTCAAAATGAATGACATTTCCTACTAAATTATTTCTTTAAAATGAAGACGTAACATTCTTTTTTTTATTATTCTTTTTTTCATTACGTAGCACATGACTTAATAGTTTTTTAACTTATAAGATGACAAGCAATGAACATGAGAGGAATAATATATAATTCCAATTAGTTTGACAGCAACCATGGATCACATAAATCATAGACATCTCCTTTAATTTTTAAAGATGGAATATCCAACATATATATATATATGTAATAAGTGAGAAAATACGGCCCCCATCGCATTAGTGATATTTCAATTCCTAATTTTCTTTTTTATTTTTTTGTTTTTAATTTTTCGGTCCACGGGGAGAATCTTAACTCAAAAGAGAGGGAAAGGGCGAGGGTGGAGGTGCGGGGATTTGAACCTCGCCGCTCCTTATGAGGTAAATGTCTCATATCATTCGACTAAATTGAGTTCTTCTCAATCTCTAAAATTAAGTAAATAAGTTCAGGAGTCGCTTAATTATCGAATCGTATTAGAATGCGACATGGAATTCTGCACATTATGCTTTTTTTCGAAGTACAATTTGGTCAATCCTTTTAATTAACTTCCTCTTCCGGTATATATTCACGTAAATATTCATTGTAAATACACGTAATTTATTAATTTCGTTCTCTCGATTCCCTCTTATCTATTTCGAAAAGCAGTTTCCTTTTTGTGCAATCATGTTGGTAAATCACCAAAAATCTCCGTAGCTGCGCCACTGGCCAGCTAGAGGCATTGCTGACCGGGAATTTCCCATTTTAACTTCAGAGTCGCTGGTCAAAAGGAGTCGACTATGACTGGCAAGATCGTGAGCGATAGGCCACCAAGCATCTATTCCAACTGCCTTCCAGTCCAATCGAGGGGGCAGTCAATGGAAACCACAACCACTCGCTTACTTTTATTCTTTATTCTGGGTGGTGGGAACGTGTACTTTCCTTGAGCACTGCTTTATGCTCCCAAACGGGTCATCCATCCCCTATCCACGTGTTTAGAGTTGTAACTCACACCAGTTAAGGAATTTCGGCTGGCTTCAGGTTCAATATTCGTTCTCACCAAACCAGGTCTTTTTTTGTGTAGCTGACTTCAGGTTAGAGAGTATGGGTCTCAGTATACCAACAAATATATAACTCTATTGTTAAGAATCTTGGGTTAGGTTGCATATGCAAGAAGTATTGTATGATTAGATAGCTCCATCAATTCAGAGGTAGAATTGATTGGCGAGTTGTCTACAATCGATAACTAATTAGACAAGTAAGAATCGATTAATGCACCATACCGCATCCCCTAGCACGTGGCCCACATAGTTTTTCTCTAAATTTAGTTTCTTACTAGTGAAATTTCTGATAATGAACAAACCCCAATAAAAATAATTAAGAAAAAAAAAAAAAAGTGGAGGGGCAAACCAGCAAACAAAACTCAGTTTTGCGTACTTGCTACTGCTAGCAAGAAGAGAGACAAGTACAGGTGCTTGGATTTAAAAAAAAAAACAAGGAGAAGAAAAAGGGTTATCCCATGACATGTTAAGTACTGAGAAAAAGATTGGGGCTTGTTTTGAGTGTTAATAAAAAATATGCAGTGGGAAACTCCGAAGTGACATACTTCAGGAAAAATGGGCCGGTTTTTGATGGAATTGGGCCTTGCGGTAGGAAGCGGAGGAAGAAGCTGGGGATCAGATTGCGTTCGTCAGATTCCACTTTCAACCACAACTCAAACCAGCGTGAACTTAAAGCTAAGAACATAAGAAAACACACGCACAGTCACACCGTAATATTCTGTTTGAGACAACGTAAAAAGACTTGGGGGGGGGGGGAAGGTTTAAATAATGTTACATATAGAAGTAATATTTAAATTCGATTTTGTTTAGTTATGTTTTACATTTAAGATTAAGAATAATTGTAAACAAAATAAAAATAAAAATTGTATATACTATCTGTGTTTTACATTTATCTCTGTCTCTCTCAAGGATTTCTTTTTTCTAATCGATTAACTCTCTTTCTCATGCGATGATAGTTTTACAGAATCAAATTCTTGCGAACGATTTCATGATTCTAATGTTCAGGTGATAAGCATCTAATTAATTATGCTGTTGGTATCATCAAATTCATCTAATTAATTGAGGTTTCACAGTTTCGCTAGACAAAGGTCATTTCCTTTGCCTAAAATAATCAAGGCTAATATCCCATGGCCCGACCGATAATTAAATGTGCTCTTTCCGCACCGTAATTGAAGTGGGGAAAGATCATGGGTTCCGTGCTGCCGTGAGGCCTGCCAGCTTGCTGGGCACCAAGCAAAAGGACGCAGTCGAAGCCTGAATTCTAGGTAACGTATAGGTCCTGCTTTGCAAGCAATAGACCCTCGGCTTTGGCTGCGATTATGCCTAAATGAGTTGACCTCACCCGCCGCCATATTTGAGTCAGTGGCTGGCAACCCACCAACGAGCTATGTGAACGCTGCATTGAATTCCATCTCTCAAAAAAAAAAAAAACGGCCCTAGGGCTTACGCCATCCATGCAACGGGGCTAGGAAACCTAGGTCAACAAAAAAAAAAAACTTTCGGAGAGAGACATTTCCAATCCAAGCTAACAAAATAACAACATTTCCGTACACGCAGCAATATTCTCAGTTTTCGAACGATTCTCGGTTTCCAAACAATAATTTGTACAAACGGACGGAAGCAATGCATAAGTCGTGCTCGTGATCTAGAACGAATGCTTTTTAGTGTTCAAAAACCGTGGCTGAGAGTCACAACAAAATCGAAGCTGTTGGTGCTGAGATCGGATCGGGTGGAAATAAAATGTATGAATTGGTTACGGCATAAGAACTGTATCTCCCGTTTTGCCCTTTCGGCCTGGACTCTCCAACGTATGACAATGATCTACGAACGAATTGTAATTTTGCTGTGCACTTTTCCACGGTCGTACTGTATGTATTTGAGGGTGTAATTTTTGGATCTAGGAATCGCTGTCTTTCATAATAGAGCCAGCCTACCCAGGTCGCCCTTTTTAGAATTGGGTTTTCCTTAAACGTGTGTGCCATATAAGACACTTGGACTGCGTGTGTTTCTTCAAAGATGTTTGCGGCCTCGGCACGAAACAGTTTCTTCCCTCTTGGCTCCTTAATTACCTATTCATTCGGCATTTCACTTTGACTTTGAGTGCGCACCTCGCTGTTTCAAGTGAAATAACGTGCATCATCAAATGAAGGACCCGTGAGAGCGCGGGGGCGGTCCCCACCTTCCCTCAGGTGGGGGTGGCACGCCGGCCTTTTTGGACAATGCCACGATGGTGACTCCCCCCCCCCCCGGGTGGTTGCGCTCTTAGTGCCTGCCGCGTTTAGCCCATCTTCAATTGAGCCACATGCTAGCCAATTTGCCGGTCGTGAGGTCAGCGCCCCCACTGTTTGCTCCATTGAATTTTGGCCGATTTCTGTTGTATTTTTGTATTTATTTATTTTATTTGTACTTCCCCGCCCCCTCCGCCCCCATGATCGCTGGCGTTTTTCTCCTGTTCACCGTCTCGAGCCAATCAACGATCCGTCCCCCGTCATTTCTGGCTCGGGGATTCCACAAATAGGAATTGCGAAACATTGTGGTTGACGGTAACCAGAATTGTGGTGGAAATTTCCCATTAGTTTCATCGAAAGAATAAGAGTTTTTGACCATTGCTTCCCACCCGTGCGAGGTGTGCGTGGACGGTAGATTTCGACGTGGCCGAACCACTTCCCTTCGGCTGCAACTTTACGCATTTCCACCGCCACGGGTTTCTGATGACGTGGAATCCCACTACCACATGCAGTCGAAGTCATGGGGAGCCAACCACGTGACACGATCGAATGGCGGGGTGGGGCCAGGCCAAGATGGGGAATTTCTGGGTCGGACGGTCGTGGCTAGATTCGGAGGGAATTGGAAATCTTGGCATGCGGATGGTTGGGGGCCCCTCGTTCCACAAACCACCGCACCACCACCCTTTATCATAACATTATTGATAAAGATACACCCACGCGCACGGTTGTTTCAAACGCCCCACCCTCCGCGCTCCGTCGGCCTGAAAAACTGTGTTCCCTTGGATTCACGGTCCGGATCGAGGACGAGTTTCGCTGCCTGAGCCAAATCGTGAGGTCATCTACTTCGGTGGCTCCCAGTCGCAACGGTGGCCCTATATCGGACGGCTTCTACTCGCTCTTTTATGTGCTCTACTGTGCGTTACTCGGCCACCCGCGCTTCTACCGTTTAATAATAATATTATTTTATTTAATTTTACGAGGAGTTCAAGGGGACAGTCCGTTCGTATTCAAGGCCAAGCTGGGGGGCTGGATTAATGTTAATGCTACAAGCATTTTGGGAAAGATCAAAATAAGCTTGGAATTGATCGTGGCACCGACAAAAATTCTGACAGTAGAATTACCAAAGTATTGGTGGCATTACAAAGTGCATACTTTGATTTGCACATTTTACGTTGGTACGGCCACATGTGTCAATTGCAATTTACACATGCTGCTTCCTTTCGCCTTGGCATGCGTATACTTAATTCCCATTTACAAGCTCCTCCATAAGTAATTGCACCCTTATTCAGTGCATCATCTTACATCCAACTCAATTGATTTAAGTTATAATTCATGGTCCATTACTATGATATAAATTCATTCTGAACTTTTTTTTTATTAAAAAATTTATTAAATGGAAAAACTACACAACCTCTCTTTATTCTCATAATTCTATATTTTTTTTTTCAAAATCTCAACTATTGAGAATATTAATTGACACCTTTTGTATCTAGTATCTATTTTCGTCTAATGAGAGATCTATTGAGTCCTCGCTATAAATGCATTATGTGGTAGCTTTCTTGCATTCTTATGAACCCTCGCTGTGGTAAATTTATATGCTGCATGAACTACCAAATTAATGGCTTGTTTCCCCTTTTGATGCTGGAGCGTTATGTGTTGCACAATTGGTCAAAAAAAAGTCGTGTTGCACAACATGCTTTATATGCGTAAAGTTGAGAAAGACAGAAGAAAATTGCAGTTCCAAAATCCCTTGAAATTGAGAAGCGAGTGCTCCCTTTTTTTTTTTTTTTTATCATTAGTGACTACTTAAAATAGCAATCAAAAAAGGAAGAAGAAGAAGACAGAGGAAGAAATAAAGAAACAGCTTTGCTGACCCTTAAAATGCTATAGGAATCTGACTTTGCCTAGTTCTTTCTGTCAGCAGAGCCACCATTATAGGATGCAAGTATACTCTGCAGCCCTGCAATGGGTTTCGTGCAATGTATTCACAATTAACATATGTAATTTCTTTTGGCCATAATATTATATAGTTTATCGGTCACTTGTATTTGCAAAGACAAATATTCCCCACTTTCATTTGAAGTGGTCTTGTAAACCCCATTGATGTAATAATACCTAGCTACTTGAACCCCACACACTCTCTCTCTCTCTCTCTCTCTCACATGTAAACACAATACACAACCCACAAAGCAAGGTGATACAATACGTTAAACATCTGCTCAAGACCATTTCAAGTATCCCTTTTCCTGCTTTTCAAAACAATTTCAAAATTAGTGATTTTTCTGTCTCTGGGACATCGTTCCTGTATTCCCATCTTCATCAATTTCACTTTTCGTCCATGGATACTGCTCAGTGGCCACAGGTAGACAGATCTATGGTTTGGCTTTTGATCTCTGTGAAACTTTTGGCTTTTCATGGAAGACATAGCTAATATAGAGCTGAAGTGTATTGTTTTTTTCTGCTTTATTGGGTTCTCCTTTTTGTAAAAAGATGATGGTGCATGTTCATGGATGGCGCAAATTCCCACTCATCAATTTGGATTTAGTGTTTATCAGTTCTTCTCGACACTGCACTTTATCACTATCTTTTGCTTATGTGATAAAAAGTATTAAAAAAAAAAAGGAAAGGGGAAGCTATTTCTCTTTTCCTTTTTATTATTCGCTGATATAACCTTGAAAAAGTGTAAAGTAGCTAAATTATTTTATCTCTTTGTTTGTCTGTCTCCCATATCTTTCTTTCTTTCAATCTTCAGTTGTTTTGATCTCAAGTTATGGTTCCTTTATGCCTATTTTCAAGTTTTCCTTTCTCATTTGGTTGTTTTTCGCTTTGCTTAAGGAGATAGACGGGAAACCAATAGAAGAGATAGTCACAAACACATGCCAAAAGCCTGCAGCAGTTGCGGTTGCAGAGAGGAAGGCAAGGCCACACAAAGAACAAGCCTTGAACTGCCCAAGATGCAATTCAACCAACACCAAGTTCTGTTATTACAACAACTACAGTCTCACACAGCCTAGGTACTTTTGCAAGACCTGTAGAAGGTATTGGACAGAAGGTGGTTCTCTCAGGAATATTCCTGTGGGTGGGGGTTCAAGAAAGAACAAGAGATCAGCTTCTTCTTCTTCTTCTTCAAAGAAACTTGCTGAGCTGGTTACACCACAATCATCAAGCTTGTTACAGGCTTCTACTCAAAACCCTAGGATCCATGAGGGCAAAGATCTAAACCTTGCTTTTCCATCAACTCAAGGTTTGAGGAGTTTCTCTGAAATGGCTCAGGTACCTAGTATATCAAACAGCAATAACAAGAACCAAATATCTTCTTCTTCTTCCCCTTCTGCACCCACCACAACATCTCAACTCTCAGCCTTGGAACTGTTAACTGGAATCTCTTCAAGGGGTTTGAATTCTTTCATGCCTATGCCTGTTCAAGATGCACATGCGGCCTGTACATCTGGATTTCCTCTTCAAGATTTCAAGCCAACCTTGAATTTCTCCCTGGATGGGCTTGGAAGTGGGTTTGGGAATCTGCAGGGGGTTCAAGAGACTGCTGGGAGGCTTTTGTTTCCTTTTGAAGATCTAAAGCAAGTTTCTAGCACAAATGATAATGAGCAAAATAGAGAGAATGGAGATTCAACTGCATATTGGACTGGGATGTTAGGTGGAGGATCATGGTAAGTTAAAGCAGAAGAAGAGAATAACCTGGGTTATCTTTTCTTTCCTTTTTCTCTTCTTCTCTTTTGGGTTTCTGGTTACTAGTTTTTTCAGGTGGGTGACTTGTTTGAATTTCTTCATTTTTAACAGATAGGATACATGGCTTTCTTTCTATTTGCTTCTTTTAGTTTCCATTGAATTATTTCCTTTGCTTTAAATCATTGGGAATATGAAGCTTATTTTAGGTTGGCTTCAATGAGGGTGATATGGGATACAGGTCCCTATGTAAAAACAGAAGGAAAAGATTATCTAGCTGAGCCCATAATCTTCTGGGTAAGAACTAGAAAAGGGCGCACTGTGCAGGTTCATGTCATCACCACTAAAGGAAGAGCCGGCTGGCAGGCAGAGTGGGTACTGACTTTCGCGTGTCATTGGTTGGCTTGTTATGGCAAAATAAGATATAATGTGTTAATTTATAAGGAGTTTTACAGATGAAAGACTTTACTCAAGATCACTTTCCTCTTAAATTATTTTTAGAGGAGTTGGTCATTGTTGGTTTTCTACTAAAACCTTGGATGAGTTGCAATGGTAGGCTTGAATTGTCTATTTCCTTCCCTTTTCATTTCTGCCTTTTATATATTTTGTGAACAGGTTTTGAATTCCTGGTCTCATCAGGAATGAGATTCTCCCCAGACATTAAAAGCTGAATTCAAGCAAGCGGGAGTTGGAGAAGTTAATCCAGGTAGGAAGCTCTAGTCCCTTCACCTTTCAGGTGAAATTGAATAATAATAATAATAATAATAATAATAATAAACTCTTCAATATGGCTCCTCCAATGTGAAGTTTGTGCTTGTTTTAGTCACTAAAACTGCCACAACCAGAAAGCTCACCTACTGGCTTCTCTATCTAAACAGTTTTCGAAGACTTTCAGCCACATTGCCCCCATTTTCCTGAATGATCATTCCTTCCATGACATTGCTTCCTCTTCCTTTTTTATTTTTTTATTTTTTTATTTTTGGGTTATTTACCTTCCACTCGAAAGATTTAGAAAGTTCTGACAAACCCTCCTGTCTTTGGGTCTTAGTTTTGGGACCCACAAACATTCTCCTTGGCAAGTGTGCAAGAGAATAATTCACCCCACTAAAGCCCGATACATTAGATCCAAACTACTACATATTTTAAATTAGTACAGTTTTGTTTCTTTGCTGTATTCCACTAGTACCCTGGGTCAGCATAATAGCCAGCCAAATGTTAGATGTACGTACAGCCCTCTATTATGGGGTTTCATTTTCTTGCCTAGTTTGGACGTCTAGTTTTTGGCCACGCACCGTTTTGTCTGACCTTTCATTCCTTTTCGGGCTCCTATGGGCTAATTTGGGCAACCCAGTCATCCATGCGACCATCTGGTCCAGATTGAAATAACCCATTTTCAAGAATTATATATTAAAAAAAAAAGATCGACGTACTTTTTTAGAAAAGGGGAATAGGCATAAAAGAATGGGGAAGGAAGGCAAAATAAAACCCCTTGCGGTTCATTAGGTGGGATTATAACCCTTTGATAAGGTCGTTTACTTGCTCTTAACGCTTCATCCAGAGTTCCAGTTATTGACTTCCCAACAGTCTGCGCACCGCTTCCGCGTCAGGACCATTGGCTAGTCTAAATTCTCAACGCAATGGGGCTGCTTTTCGATAAGCTAGCTCCAATTGTCTCAACAACCAAGTAACTAGAATTTCCTCAAAAAAAAAAAAAAAAAACAACCCTAAACAATTAGAAGCCAGGCAGCTCAAGGCCATGCGGGATCTGCTGATATATATTGCTTGCCCCCCCCCCAAAATAAAACAGAACCACGGGTCCATAACAATTAAGATTGTGCCTAATGTAGCATGAAACGCCTCATTAATGGCTTCCCCATCCGAAGTTTTAGCAGCAGCAACACGCCAGCACTCCTCATATATCACCAGTAGCCAGAGTCACGTAGCGCAGGGCTTTTCTCGCCCTTGATTTTTTTTTTATTTTTTGGTTGAAAAGTAAACAATTTTATTAATAAAACCTGTAACCAGTTCCGCATACAAATTAAGCCAGTAGTCACGAAGCAGAGCGACCCCCCAAGCCACTGTGTTACTAATATCCCCCGAACCATCTGGTGAACCTGCAACTCATTCCATCCAGCAATCATATATAATTCTTCTTTTAACTTGGGAAAGGGGATGACCAATTACATGTTTCAATTCCCCGTTGGCCTCGCTTATTATATGAAAAAGATGGAGGAAAAAAGAGGACTTGGAAATGATATAACTCATAGTTTCGGTTTCTGAAGGATCCCTGTCATTAGTTAATCAATTATCAAGGTTCTCTCAATCCATTCTGGCCTTCAAATTAATTAAGGGATGGACAGTGTGATCTATAATGTTTCTGCAATGTTTTGCGTAACAAGAATTCAGAAAAATTTCTCTGATATTGGCTAATTCTTTTGGCAGTGGCCGGTAATTAGCTAACTTAAAATTGTGCTATTCCCTTTTTTTTGGGGGGGGGGGGTTGGTTAAGATAAGGATTTGAACTCTGGAATTGAGAAAAGTGGTCCAACTCATATACCACTAAAGCTTACGGACTAACGACCGTGTAGAATTATTATCGTCTACAGGTGTTTTAATCTGCACGAATCTACCAACATAATTCAAGCCAATGAGTCACCGTTCCCAGTGGCTTGGGTATCTATCCCGTAGCGCACCTAAATGATAATCAATATTTATGTTCATTCCACTCCCTTGTTGGAAAGAAATCAGGAAAGAGGAACGAATAATAACAGAAGATCGCCACCTTCAGACACCTATCTCACAAGCCTTCAAGCAATCTTACGTGTTAGTTTTCACAACTTCAGCTACAGGGCTGAATAACCTACTTAGACCGGCACTTTTAATCAACTTCCATTATTTCAATGGCTCAGTCTAATTCAACGTTTAGACTAGACTCGGCCCTTTCACTTCAGGTTAAGATCATATGCTCAATAGCTTAAAACAGAGATGGAAACTAGGATAGATTTTCTGGCTTTTTCAAGTAAACATATAACAGCAGCAGATGACAAAACTCCACCCACATTAAACAGTAAGACCACTTCCAAGCTTGTAGTGTGCGAGTGCATGTGCATACCCTCCATTGTCGAGGAATAATAATCTTATCTCAGGAAATGAAAAACAAAAAGAAATAATGATAGCCCTTCCATTTTCAATAAATGGATAAGGGATATCATCATTATATTGTAATGTCAAAATACTCAGGCTAGTGACTAAAGCCATCTGAGCTATCCAATATGAACTCCTATGAGGTGTTAGTGATCTGCATTTATTCCAAATATGCGAACCTTGTGCATGTGTGGGAACTTGGCCACCACCAGCACAAATACTGCCAATGTGTTGAAGAAAAGCATTGGATTCTGGTAGTCTGTTGTGTGAGAGGCTATCAAATACCTGCAAAATGAGACAGTGTAGAACAGGATGGGTCCTTACACTTAAGAGAAGCTTTCACTAGATTTGAAGTAGGAAGCAATAATTTTTTAAGGCAACAAGTATGCGATTACCAATGGATAGACCAGATATTTCTATTTCTACTTATTCTAAAAGTAGTCCCTTGTCAAAGACAAAATGATGAAAGAAGACAAAAGAAGAAGAAGAAGAAGAAGAAGAAGAAGAAGAGGAAAAGGGACCCAGTTCACGATGAGAAAGAAGTGGCTAGTGACAAAGCTGTCGAAACCTTTGGAAGGAATTTTGACAGATGATTCTTCAGAGCCCTCAGGGGACATTTGTGGGCCAAGTATATCAAGACAAAATGTCTAAAAATAAGATTGTGACATTAAATGAGGGGGCCAATTATGATTTCAGATCAATCCAAACGAGAATGGGTTATTGCGATCAAAACTCTTCCTACAGGTTCTGTAACAGGAAAATCTTTTATTAGTGACTGTTCTTTTCCATGGTAAGGTTGCCAATCATGCTTATGTTTTACAATTTAAGCAGTTGTTATCCAATGCCCCATCAATAACCCCACCATAACGTGTAAAACACATTGGTTAAACCTATCTACTTGAGGAATTCCCAAACAAGGTCCACCAATAAGGGAAAAGGAAAGAGGCTACAACCAAACAGGTTATGTGGCATGCGTGCTCTTTTATGGATGTGTAGTAAATCAAGCCCATACTTGTCTCACCTCCACTAAAACATTAGCAAACTCAACTCTGGGAGGAATAAAACCAATGAGATGCAAAGAAAGAGATACTACGGTGGCCCTTAAGCGTGGAATCACCCATTGGGTGGGTGTTGTGGGGGAAGGCAACTGATTAAAACTAAGGCCGCAGGGAGTAACAGACCAAAGGATTAACCATCCAAAAATAAGCAAATTGTAGGATAAAGAATCTAAGAACAAATGACCTAACATATCTCAGATTTGACTACCCAATAACTTCAATCAATGAACTTTCAATTAAAAAAAAAAAATGTCATCATGCCACAGAACAAAAAAAACATCTATGGATGAGTGCCAAAGTAAACAAGTACTGCTCACACATAATGTTCCAATGACGAATCAAAATGCCTATATAGGGGGACAGAGGCACTTACAGGACTACAGGTACAACAGTTAAAAATTTCCTGTTTCGTGTGAGTTGCTTGCCATTTTCTATTTGTTCCCACCAAGTCAACCCGTTGTAGATCCCTTGGTCATCAGCAAATGGAGTTCCTTTCTTCCAGTGGAAGAAGTGATAAGTAACCTGACGTGATATACACAAATTCACTCACAATTTACACAAATAAGTCACAAATGCAAGAACAAGAAGGTTAAATGAAATGCAAACAGGAAACTGACAAGCTAATTTCTTCTCAGACATCCTTTGTTGAGACAATCACATTTAGCTTGACATACAGCAATTTATAGAATAACATGAATGTCCTTTTTGGAACGAAGCATACTTTTGATGGCGTATCATGGAACAAATGAAAACACATTTAACACCTGTAGCTTGAGTTTTAAGAGCCTAGTAAAACACAGGCTTGCTGCACAACAATCTTCAAACTTATAATCCATACTTGGTGCGATAATATAAGAAGAGTTCCACAAACACAGTCAAACCAGATGGTAACTCTAAGGAAGGTCGAGCGTAAGTTATAAAGCTGGACTCCTGTGTCCTCAAATCCTAACAACTATAATATGAACCATCCTAGCTATTGGCAGCCCGCACAGAGTCACAATTTGGTTCTTTTTACTGTGTCAATTCAGGTTGAATTGACAAGTTCTTGATGATAACAGGCACACGTGAGAGGAATGGAGAGAAAAGTAACTTAGTAATAAGCTCTAAGGGCGTTTTACCTTTCTCAACCAGAAACCCTTTACAGAGATGCTCAAACCCATTCTGAACAAACAAAATTGAATTCCATTTATTAAATAAAACCCACCCTCAACCTTAAAAATTAAGGCTTTCGAATACGTAGGTCCTTTCTTTCGCTATTCAACCAATTTCCTCAAAAGCCCCAAAAATGATAACAAGCTCGGTTAGCCCTCAACCTTCTAATCCAAAAACTTCAAAAAAGGGCAAAAAAAAAAAAAAAAGGGAGAAAAGAAAAAGAACCCTAATCCAGCCCTTTCAAGTCAAACAAAAAGAAGAGACCTTTAGAAGAGAAACGAGAAATGAAAGACATACCAATCGAACAACGAAACAAACCATATTCAAAGGGCTTCAATTTTTCTTTTAACGAAACGTGCGAGTAATGAGAAAGAGAGAAGGGAATAGAAGAACTGACAAGGAAATGAGAGAGGTGGACGATGGTCCAGGCCATGCCAGCGGAGCAGCCGAAGAGGGAGAGGACGATGAGCCAGGAAACGAAGAGGATGAGGATGTAAGTAGTCCAAACACCTGGGTACGTGAACCACTCGGTGTTCCTGTTCACGTCCGTCGTCGGCACCGCTCTCACGTACATAGTCATTATTTTTCTGTTTTTTCTAACTCTATTATTATTATTATTATTAATAATTTTAATCTTTTCGTTGAAGATGATGATTGGGGTAATGAGAGAAGAGAAGAGAAATGGGAATTTTCCGATCACTTTTTCGGGATCGTAAATGGTGACCGAGTCAGAGGTGAGATGTTGTGGTTTGTTGTTTACTTTTGGGCTTTTTTTTTGCTTGTTTTTTTTTTTTTTTTTTTTATGTATTTGGAGAAGAGAAATATTCCAGGCAGCGAAACTGTGTCGGGCAGATTCGGTCCGAGTCCGCTCAACTTTTAATTGATTCTTTTTCAATCCATTTTCATTCCTCTTCCTTTCTTTTATCGTTTCAAGCAAAAGAAAATCCGGAGTATACGGTCATCACACTAATAATTTTTTTTTTATTAAAATAAACATTAATACATAAACTTAAATCTGAATCAATAACAATTAGACTATCACTTCAAATGATACTTTTTGTTTTTTTTTTTTTTAGTTTTTATTTTTCTCTCCACATTCTCTCAGTATTTTCTTTCAATCCGATGTCGTTAGGCCGTCGTAAATCCGACAGATCCGGCCGGCCATCTGTCTCAAGACGTTTTAACTTTGTGAACAATTTCAGTATCGAGAGTTCAAGCTTATTGGTGAGCAGTATGAGATTTTGTTTGTCGATCAAGTCACGCCGGCAGAGCCCAATTTCCCGTCGGAGTGTTGAAATAGGCTTTGGGCCCGTTTCCACTAGACTGTTATGATAGTCATTAGCATATGAAAATCTTACGTTGACAGTGAATGGGCCGTCATGGAGCCCCTTAAATAGACCGGAGCGCACCCCTGCTGGCCTGCCATCTAGTGAAACCAAAGGCAAAGCCGAGCAATCAAATGGCCTCCGTTCTCCAACCAGGACTAGCACCCCACATTGACACGAGACAAAAGCAAAGTCACTGCTTACGTCATATGTGTACTTGAGACAGTTATCATTGCCACCAACATGGACCCGGCGACGTGGCAGGAGAACACCTTGTTTTTTTTCCAGAGGTAAGGTCGTTCTCCCCACTCCAAGCTCGAGTAACGGCCAAGCAAATGGACCGATGGTCCATCCATGAAGTGTTGTCTTTGTCTCCGTTGATGGGGGGCACTTTAGATTTAGATAAACATGAGGCAGGAGGGGGAAGGGAAGCCAAGCCTACTCGGCGGTGGGAATTGAAAATGAAAAGTAGCGTGGTACTCAGAGTTCCATCAAGAAAGATGCCTGGTGAAAAAATTTAGTCACTATTTATATTTAAAAAATATATATTTAATTCTACTAAAACATATTTATAAAACTTAGAATTTTATTTTGTATAAATAAGGCTCTTAATTACTAGACATTGGTGATAAACAAGGCCAACTTGAACTTCCTAGCATTGTGTTGGGCTCCCACTCGTCGAGAGCCACCCATATTTGGAGATTGTACCTTTGACCCGAGTTGCGTAGTTGTATGTTTGGCAAAATACAGTTTTCTTTAGAACATGAGAATTATATTTGATTGATTGATAAAGTTTAGCTAATACTGTGAAAAAATTACCGGTAAATATAGCCTTTGTATTGACCCAAACAGGGGCAGATCTGGGGGCTGGGTGCGATCGCCCCCACCGCCCCTTTGGTATTTCATGTATATATATAAAATGCCATTTGGCTTAGTGATAGAGATTCTTGTCTCTCTAAGTCTTGGAATTAATACTCAGGTATGTTACATATACATATAATATATATATATATATATATATATATATATATATAGAGAGAGAGAGAGAGAGAGAGAGAGAGAGGCTCACTTATAAAATTTGTCTCTTAAGAAGTCACAAGTTATTATTTTTTTATTTTGTTACATTAGAAATAGAAATAGAAGAAACTCTCACATCGTAGACATTCTTACCCTTAGGCTGCTTCTGTGAACTGAAAAGTAAATCAAATATATATATATATATATATACATATTGCAGCAGTGAAAGGATACAAAAGAATTAACCCGACGTCTCTTTCTAGCCTTCTTAAGTACGAATGATGTCATAAAATTCCTGCTCGGGGCAACGGAACCAGACAGGAACAGTATGGAATGGAGTGGACAGTTTCGGAAGCGTAGGTGTGGGGGGGGCTTTGCTAGCCCTTTTTGTTTTGTTTGGTTGCAACGAGGATGGGGCCCACGTGTTGGTTTGGACTCGTGGGTGGGCCTAGAGGCAGAGGAGAGGATGACCACTCCCTTGAGTACACAGCAAATTCATGATTTGGACTCTGCCGCATCTACTTTTGATAATAAATGCTCCAGGTCCCTGCTGCCTTTTTGCAGTTATCGGCATGCACGGTTCTACTTGCATACAGCCCTTCACAGTGAGCTTGGTCAATCTCTCATTATTCTGCCTCTACTTTCTCATTTTCCTTTTGGGTGACATGATGAATATCGGGCCGTTTCAATGCATTCAGATGTCTGAATATTTACCATTCTGAGGATTAGGGAAAGCATGTTTCCAGTGTGATTGGAGCTATTATCGAGCTGTCTCCATTTTCGTGCCAGATCTGCATGAAAACCAAAAAAAAACAGAGAGAGAGAAAGGATGAAAGCCCCCGATAATTAGCTTTCGAGTTGCCATGAGTAATATTTCCAGCTAGTGGTCTGTCTGTGGCACATAATCCACACATCCTAATCATATTGCACACCTCCTACCGGAGCGAGAAACCTCGGCCTTTCTTCTCGGTTGCCCAATTTTCAGCTTTCCAATGATAACTAGCCAATGCCGTATTGAATCAACTCCATGCAGTAACGAACGGGTAGCTAAATATTTGAATAAGAAAATTTTCAGCAGTTATAGATGTCGCTCTCATCTTTTCACTCTCGCGATATGACATAGCTTACATATCAATTCAAGCAGACTCATGATATGTCACGATGGAAGACTAAAATGAAGATAACCGCGCAGCTGCACTCATGTAAATATTGCTCATCAGGAAAAAAAAAGAAAAAAAGAAAAAAACGTATTCAGGAAATTACCTGCTGGTGTAATGGTAAAGTTAATATTTGACCTTCTTCTGACAAAAAGCATTCTATACATTGGAAGAAGACTTATCAATCAAGGTATTGGTTACTGTACAACAAACCAAATTAAGAATTAGTTCCCGAAGATGGATGGGCCGTTGAGGAGGATAATTGCAGTTGATGAAGTCAATTAATGGATACGGTCATCGATTAATGAAGGTAATTGATCTCCAATAGTCTTTGATTAGTATCCAACAAAGTATCTTGTAGTAAAAGTTCCAGCTTTCTCGTAGAAGAGCATCTAGCATGCATGACTGGAATCATAACCACTATTCCTTTTAGAAAAGGTCTAAATCTTTTATATCAGGGCTGCTTTTCCTCGGCATAAAAGTCAGACATTTCTTTTGGTCTTGGGGTGATCAATCAGGACATCGGTCTGTAGATTTTGTGATCATATCTTATACATATTTGACCATTTTTGTTTGTCGCAGTCTGTATTTGAACATACGAGACGTGTATATTTGGTTCTAACGTGATGTATATCTATATTTCTACCTGTTAGATGCACAAAATATCCACCATATAAGTTGACGTCTCTGGAAATGTCTCAATTGTTTCGAGTCTGTTCTCCCAAAAGGCAATTAGAAGATGTCCTTTATACTTACCTAACAAATCCGATTTGATTTCAAGCTTGTTTCAAAATATTGTTTTCCACCTCATGGGCACCACATCACCTGCTCTTGTTTTTTTTTCCTTTTGATCAAGATCACCAACATATTATTATTATTCGCTATGCTACGTTTTGAGATTACATTTATCTACAAGGCAAATCAAAAGGTATACTGTTGGCGTATAAGTATAATTCACGTTCATAGTTATAGGTAGAAAGCAGAAAGATATATATATATATATATATATATTGCTCGATTCTACTTTGAAAACTTAAAGAAAATTAGATATACTCGATAAAAAAAAAAAAAACGAAGCAAAATGTCCGTGCACAATTGGTTAATCAACTATGAACATGTGTAGGACCACTTACATGACTCTAGTCTCCTTTAATTTAACAATTGATTCTTATTAAGGCAGCCTTAATTTGGTCTCTTAAAAACAAAGGGAGGAACAAAAATACAGAGACAATGAAACAAACTAAATCTGAAGCTTACATTTAATCCCCCCCCCCTCCCCGGCTTTTGATCGGGAAAGGAGTGAAAGAAAAGGCGCGGGGGGGGGCATTTAAGCTTTTTGATGCCGTTGACTTCGTTCTCAACGGCCATGATGAAGCATGTGTTGCATCCAGGAGACAAAATCATAAACTTTCATAGCTAAAATTAAAATTGAAGGGTTGTTGCAATGTTGAGAAAATTGGTTCAACTTTGCGTCTGCAATCGCTAGTGGGTCTCTCTATATCTTTAGGAGAGAGACAACCACCCACTGTGCATATCAAAAGGTGGGCTTTCCAAATGCCTTTAAAGCCAAACCTTATCATTCTTAATGTTAACTATCTAAAGACCAAGACAATGAATATGCAAGGAAAAAAAATTGATTTGGATCGTTTTCAATCATTAATTGCAAATAAGTGGCTCTTGTATTTTAGTCATTAATGAAGAAAGTAATTAACTAAATCTAGTGGTCCATCGCTATGTGATCTAATGGAGTAGTGCTCAGATAGAGGGTTGCGCAAAAAGCTACATAGACATTGGGAAATCCGAACGATGTCAAAATAAAGGCAAGAGAATATAGGATTAGGACATTCTATGTGTCGGGAGGGACTACTTAAGTAAAGATTTTCAGAGTATATTCGACAGGTACAGGGGGACCCCAATTATCTCATGGAGCAGTACCCCAAAATTCCCTTCGTAATAAGAAATATGCATGTCGATCCCCCAAGCTTTTTGAAATATGAGCCTTGGATACCCGCCCGAGAGAGGTAGGGTGAGCAGCATGTTGATATATGCCAGCTGTATTGAAAACTTGCATTCTGATGATGTTTTTCCAATTAAGAAATCATTTTAACTTGAGTTGCACAATTCGAATGTGTTAGTTTTATGCAGGCTTTTGTTTAGATCGCTTCGGTGAGAGCAACCAAATTCTTGTAACTGGTAATTATACATATGATAGAGGGACTCTTCTCTCTCTCTCTCTCTCTCTCTCTCTCTCTCTCTCTCTATATATATATATATATATATATATATATATATATATATATATATATATATATATATTAGAAGCCATTCTCGAATGATGACTACGCATGCAAAGAGAGTGAAGACTAACGTATGATTTCACTAGCTCTAGCTCAAGACCGTGAATAAAAAATTTAAGCAGAGACCCACCTATGTGGAGTACACGAGATTATAATATCTATATATGTTCTCTGGAATTCAGCTAAAAATAAAAATAAACCCCCCCCCCCAAGAATACCTTGCTTGGATAATGACTGAGTAAGGAATTTTGTTTTTTCCCCAAAAATAAAGAAATTGATCATTTTATTGTATTCTTTCCAATTTGGGTACAATTCATTACACCTTTTGGTGGACAGCAAAATCTTGTCCATTAATTTGGCTGTTTATTACTATTGACGATTAAACAGTTAAGTTGTTTTTGCAATTAATATTCTTTTTAAACGAAAGGCATTGGCACTGGCAGGAGATGGCGTCAGTAAATGATCCCTAAATACCCCACAAACGTGCATGGTGGGGAGCCACCCGTAGCTTTCTCACGCTTCTGTGGCCAGCGTGAGCTTCGAATACAAGCGATTCAACATCCCTCTCGGCTCGTCTCAGGAACTACTGGTCTTTAAAGTCAGAGAAGAGGCGGGAGTTCATCTCTTCCAAGATACTTGTAATTGTGAGTTTTGGGGACCTTGTTTCCTTTGAGATGCCATGCACTCTTGTGAAATTTTTGGACTCGCTCTCCTCATCTTCACTGATTGTTAACACACTAACAACTGAATATTACCATATTTGTATGAAAAAATACCAAGTGATTCAACCAACTCCCAATACAGCCGGAATGTTCTATGACCCATCACCGGCAACCCCCTCCTAAGCCGCCACCGGCATTTCCGACATCTTCATTAGTATGTTTTCCCATTCAGTACCCCGTGTCACTATTTCCTTTGGGAAGCTTAAAATACACTCAAAGCCTATAGAAAAGAAAGAAATCATTTTAACTAAAAGACGCATAAAAGTTGGGATAACGTAGGGATGGACAGGACCACAACAACCGTGAAAATTGGATTTAAATAAATAAAAGAAACTACAGCATTTTTATAATAGGAAATGATGGGTGTACGTAACAATTTTTCCCATCATTCAAAGGTTTTAGCTCTCTCAGTTGTGTCACGCACACATGAAATTATGAATAATTAACCACAAGAAAAAGAAAAGAAAAAGAAAAAGAAAAAGAAAACTCCATCTCCTCGGCAATTGAGACTATCTCTAAAAAAAATGATTAGCAAATATGCATTTATTTGCAATATTACTACGATATCCACTATTCAAGATAAAGTGCTCCGATATATCTAAACATTAATTAACAGTTTTTGTTACATGAAAATGGATGCATGCGATGTACCAATAAAATTGATACATACGAAATAAGTACTAATATTCGTATTGTCTTTCTTCACTATTGGGATCAAGTAATGTCAGTAGTTTGATTCCTATAATTGCCTCATATTTCATAATAATCCCAACTATTACTCTCAGATGAAAAACATCAAATCAGATCCAAAACCCACTAAATACCAATCATAACAATCGAATAGTGTCATTAACGAAAATAATCCCAAGAAATTAATCACTGAGATACCGTTTTCTCCCGATAACAAAACCGGCTATAGCCGGTAAAACCAAGCAGAGGGGGCTGTCCGAAGATCCAGATGGGACCGGTCGCCGGGAAACACGAAGACAAAGATATTCTAACGCAGTAAATGCTCCAAGATCTCAGTGTTGCCTTCAAGCTCGGTCTCTCTCTCAGGTATATACACGGAGAGAGAGAGAGAGAGAGAGTCTTCTTATATATTATTTATCCCCCACTCTCTCCCCGACCACTCTCTCTGTTTCCCTTTTTTTCTTTTTTTCTCTTTCTTGTTCTAGATACAAGCAGCTTTACTTTTGCCACTGCATTGATCAGACATTTCCAAGTTTTGCAAGCGACACTAAACACAACTTTACTACTACTTCTTGCTTTCTGGGTTTTTGAGTTTTTGTGTTGCAAGGAGAAAGAAAAGGAAAAAGTTATCACCTTTGTCTCTCCTCAGGCAGAGCTTAAGAGGTCTCATTTTCAGTTGGGCTTCTTTTGTTTTGTTGAGCTGGTTGACTGGGGCCAGAATTTCATGGGGCCTTCGTTCATGAGCTTGGGGTAGTGAAACTCGGTTTGGTCAGTGAAATGGGTGACGAAAACATGACAATGGGTTCGGTGTTAAACGAGAAGCTTAAGAGTCTTTGTTGTAGTAATGGGTGGTCTTTTGGAGTTTTTTGGCGCTTTGACCAACGAAATTCTATGTAAGTTCTCTTCTTTTTGTTTTCTTTTCTCTTTCTTTTTTTTTTTGGAGAAAAAAAAACCCTTTTCCCATGTAGAACTGAGAATTTGTTTTAAGATTGTCTCTCTCTGTTTTCTCCAGCAATTTTTTTTTTTTTAGTTGGTTAAAAGTTTTGAAAAAAGAGAGAACTTTTGGATGTTCGTTCGTCATTTCTTTGTTTGTTTGCTTCTCTTGTTTTTGGGCTTCTTCGAGGCTCAATCCTTGCGCTGAATGCGATTTTTTTTTTTTTAAAGCCAAATTCATGTACTCAGTTCTCCTTATAGTTGAGCAGTGGAAGAGCTTAAAATTGGCAAAGAAATGGCCTTTTCTGGTTCAGCATTTTAAGTTCAGTACTTGTTTTTACAATATAGAAACTCTCATGAGCTGGAATAGATTCACCAAAGATTTCTTATAGCATACATTCTATTTTTATATTAGAAGTTCCTTACATCAATTGCATTTTTCTTTCTGAGTTAAGCTTTAATTTGAGTGGTGAAAACTCCAAAAGAGGCTAATGTTTTCAATTTTGACTTGGCGTTTGGCTACGCACGTTCGTGACATTCTTCTTACTTTGGATCTATTTTTCACCCCTTTGAGATATACCAGGTTGTTAACTTTGGAAGATGCCTACTATGAAGAGCAAATGGGGCTAGTAATTAACAATATGCTTCTAAAGGTCCACATGCTGGGTGAAGGGTAAGCTTTATATGCTGATAGATCTTTTAATTTCAGCTGTCAGCTGGTCAGTATTTTTTATCAGTTCATTCAGATGTAAACAAGTTTACAATTAAACAGATTGTTTAGATTTGGAGAGTTACAAGCAGGGCTGATATTGTTGCCATTGTGTAATGCAGAGTTGTTGGCCAATCTGCATTCACTGGGAAGCACCAATGGATTTTTGCAGATTTTAAAAACGATGGCTTGTATTTTGATGATTATGAGATTCGTTGTCTGTTCTCCTTGGGAATAAAGGTACCTACTTGATAAACTTATGGTGGAATGTGAACTTTTCCCTGAAAGTCTTATTGACAAGTTTGATATTCAAAAACTTAATTTTTGTTGCAGACAATTGCTTTAATATCTGTGGAATCGCAAGGAGTATTACAATTTGGATCCACTCAGAAGGTTGGTAGATTAATATCATCTCAAATGACACTCATTGCCTCCAAAATGAAAACATGCTGTTATTATCTAAAGGTCTTGTGTGAGAAAATCAAGCAATAACATAACATGATGAACTGTTCTTGATACTATTTCTCTTACTCATGCAGATTTTAGAGACACCAGAATTTTTGTATCAAACAAAGAGATTGCTTGGGGATATGGAACAAACCAGTGGGCTGAGTTCACCAGCTAAAACTCCATCTTTGAACTGTGAAGGTTGTGATCTAAATGATTGGTTTGCTTCCTTCCACTTTGAGAATCTCGTGCCCCTGAACAGTGACAGCTCCCATGAGTTGGTGGAAACAGGTTATACTTCGATCAATCTTGTTCAATCCTTGGAGTCCATGCCATTTCCTCAAGAAGAAACAATGAGCCCTTTTTCGGACTCATTGCTTCAGCCTAACCGATTGCAGAGAGCTGGTACTGAAGCTCAAGTGATGTTGTGCAGTAATCCCAGTACTCAGAACACATTGGTTGCAAAAACTCACTGCATCAGTACAGGGAGTAACGAGGGTTCTGTTTTGACTTCTGTAGAATCACAATTGCCATCTGAAATAAGGACCTATGATTCTTCACATGTGTTTTCTGCAAAAGCAAAAACTCCTGTAGGTTGCTGGAATACAGAAAATTTTCCATGGGATTCAACATCATCTTCTTTTTACAGCCCTGAAAAATTGATTGATGCAGAAAAATCAAGCCAAAAAAATTCTGGAAGATCAATGACTGACAATCATTCAGCTCCGTTGAATCACAAGACTTCAGGTGAACTTCCAGAAAGGGAAACTAGCTTACAGACAATAACTGAAGAGTTTAAGCTGGGTGATTTTACGACAGATCACTCTGATGCCATTTCAGTGGACGCTCTTTTTGAGCTGTTTTCTCCGTTGCCAGAGCCTTGCATTAGTGGGATGACAACAGCAATGAATAGGAATCCCTTGCAGTCAGTAGGAGTCAATGCAGCATTATCTAGTCATCAAGCAGATATTTTGCAGGATACGTCATGCCAAAAAGCAGCTAACTCAATGAAAAGTTCAAGTAGTGATAGATATGCTTGTCGTGGACAAAGGAAATTAGCAATTGGTGATGGTGCTCAATGTGATACTTTCGATGGTTTGGGACTGGAGTTTGAGACTGGTCTATCTGGGGATTGCTGGGATGATTTGATGATGCCAGTGATGAGTCATGGTCACTTAGATAAAAACACTGGTGTTTCAGAATGCATATCAAAGCTGGATGTTGATTCCATTGTTGTTCCCCAGAAAGGGTTATTTTCAGAACTAGGAATTGAAAAGCTTTTAAATGTCAGCAGTAATACTAGTTGTGTCACTAAATCTAGTGCTGATGACAATTTATCCAACATTAAGAGAAGAAGAATGGAAAGTTCATCAGCCAATGGCAATGAAGTTCAATTGGCAAGTGTTTTTTCCTCTGTTGGCATGGGGATGCAGCCTGGTTATAATTCTGAAAAGTTGAACAATCTTCTATCAAAGAAAGAGGTGTTTTCAAGGTCACAGGTGGGTTTATGGATTGATGATAGCTGCAGTGTCAATACCGGACGTGCTGTTATAGCAAAATCTAAGAAGCCTGAGGAGCTGACAAAGGCCACCAGAAAAAGAGCAAAGCCAGGAGAAAGCACTCGACCAAGGCCAAAAGATCGTCAGCTGATCCAAGACCGTATAAAAGAATTGAGAGGGATCATCCCCGACAGCACAAAGGTATGCAGTTTTCAAGTCTTTTTAGAAGGAAATAATATGGAATAATTTATGTTATATTATCTGCAATGTAATTTTTGTGAAGACAAAGAATAATTTTAAGTTTTTGCTTCAAAGGGCACGACAAGAATGCGGTGTGTCCTGTTCTTGGGGGTGTAACGTTGTAAATTACAATTTCATGCATTGATTCCTACAAGATATTTTCATCATTGATGTCATACTTGGCTTCTGCGGAACATTTGGAACCTTTATCTCCATGGGTATTACCATATTAAGTATTCATGTGAGCTTGTTTTGGTGACAGTGTAGCATCGATTCTTTGTTGGATCGCACCATCAAACACATGCTTTTCTTGCAAAACTTGACCAAATATGCAGACAAGCTTAAACAAACTAGTGAACCAAAGGTAGTAGTCTATTCATTTATTTATTTTTAATGTGCATACAATAGAACAAGCTTAGATGCAGTGATGTCATTAACTTAAGCAAGTGAATTTTCTTTTGGATTAGCTGATTGGCCAGGAGAGCAAAAGGGCTCTGAAAGACAACAGCAAACATGGTGGAGGTGCTACGTGGGCAGTGGAAGTTGGAGCTCAAACAATGGCTTGCCCTGTCATAGTTGAGGACCTCAGTCCACCTGGCTTAATGCTCATAGAGGTGCGAGAAAGGAACAAGAGAAAATCTCTCTTGATAATCTCATAGGCAACCTTGAGTATCTGAACCCACTGCATATGTTTCCATTTTTAATTGCAGATGCTTTGTGAGGACCAGGGATTTTTCCTGGAAATTGTGGATGTAATAAGGAGCTTTGGGTTGAATATACTGAAGGGGGTGATGGAAATTCGAGAGGATAAGATATGGGCTCATTTCACTGCTGAGGTATACAAAACTAAGCTATACTAAACTCTGACGTAGAATTAGATGACATAACATAATACTTACAGAAGTGTTGGTGAAATGTTTTGCAGGCAACTGCTCCCTTAACGAGAGTGGATATATTTTTGTCCCTTCTGGATCTTCTGCATCAAACAGGCACTGGTGGGATGGACTCAACAAAGCAGCCTAGCTATGTCATGAACGACAAGATTCCTCTAGGAAACGATTACCAGGATACTTCCTGGCCTTGTCTTATCAGCTTGGCTAAGAAGCTATAATGATAGATATTATGAGGACTTGCAGAACACAATGAGCATTCGTAACTTTGAGCTAGTGCTGTGATTGGCGTTCTGAACATACGGGGGAAGTGGGAGAAGGATGTTCCTTGTCCCAATTGGCTTCATTTGAAAAGGGAATGAAATGTGAATACGGTTGATGGATAGGCAATGCGTTCAAAGGAACTGCAAGTGATATCTAGCGGAGAGGTGTATGCCATAGGATATTTTGTGGATCGTTGCCCCATGCTAGGAAATGGGTTTTCCAATATGCATTTATCGGCAATATTGACTATGTTCTGTAGTTTGTGGGTTTGTTGCATTTGACAATGGCTCAAACAGAAAATAGGAAAGCACATTTGCTTTGTATCTTTTGTTTGCTAAGGTTGCTATCAGCCACAGCCTGCTTATAGTACTGAAGTTGATAAACCAGATTAGTTGTAGGCTAACCGCCCCTTTGTTGTGTCATTAGTATATAATAGAAAATTGCGCTCTCTCTCTCTCGCCAATGCATGGATGCAATTTACATGCACGAGTTGTAATTCATCTAATTTAAGTCAGGTTGGGAATTACATATACCAAATTGAAGGAGTTCACTGTACATAGTTTTCCTACTGCAATTCCATTCCTTGCCATGCACAGAATTAATTTGTTCTGGACCCAAGTGTTTAATCTAATCGTAGCAATTTCCTTATCACCTTATGTCATCCATTTTTTCAACCAATATTGTTTACCTTTGGTGACTAGTCTTACAAAATAATACCAGATGACTGATGCAATCACAATGCTCTAATACAACAGAATATTCCAATGGTAGGTAAGTGTTTCTGTGATACTGAGGAATGTCCAGCGCAGACGTTTATTGTGCAAAATTGTCCTGGCAGCATGCCACAACCTTGGCGTTTGACTCTCGAATGGTGCAATTCTATATGGATCATTATTGCAGAATAGAAGCTGGAATGGACTCTGCTGTAGAGTTTGAAGGAGCTATTAGAGAACATCTTTCAAAGTTTTCTTTTTTGTTATGAATGATGGGAATTCTAACTCAAATCAGGCCAAGTGGCAAAATCCCTGCACATCCTACAAAATCACTTAATTTTACCAAAAAAGAAAGACAAATAAGGACCATTTTAGTCGGTATCTGTTCGAGAGCATTGCTTCCCTGCTGTTCAAGCTACATTGTAGCTGAAGAAACAGTTTTTTCGGTTGCTGTTCAAGCCGGGGTGCCGGCAGAAGATTACTTTGAAGACCAAGCTCATGGACTTCGTGTTTTGGTGCTGATTCTGGTTACTTATTGTTGTTAAGAATCAAGAAGGAGGTTAGATATGAACCAAGTAGCAATTTAGTAAACTCTTTTCAGTCATTAGACTTCGTGGGAGCAGTTATAATTGCTGTACTTTTTGGCTGTGCTGTAATCGGCGGAAGCAGTTTGCTTCTTTGGTTCTCTTGCTTGTAACTTTAGTTTAAGCATTGTAAACCATGTTTTTTAATCATTTAGTTTGTCCTCATGTTTGTAGGAATGACTCCTTTTAATGGAGATGAAGATTAATGAGGATAATTGGATTTCTCCTCTCCAAATTTTCTGTTTTTCTCTTCTCTGCAATTACTTTCTACTTCTCTCATCAAAACTGAGTTTTAATCTTCAGTATCTAACCAACTAAATACTATCGAGAGTTTAGACTAATTCAACATCTATTCCCCACTTTGTTCAGATCAGCTAATGCCCGTATTATTACAAAATGGAATACAGTCATTTTCTCCTTTGGCATCGGCCTAATGCCAGTCTTAGAATCATATCACGCATATGAAAGTTGAAGTATAGCATGAGAGGCAAACTTTTGTTATTTGAGTGTGCCTTTCAAAGAGGTGCACTTGTGAAAAGGCTCCAACATTTGGAGACAAGTGCTCTTCGCATTCCCATTCAGGTGAAATCAGCAACAGGCCAATTAAAACCCTGCTTGTACACTAATCTCCTATTTTGATGAAAGAAAAACTCTGAATAGTCTTAATCATGACCTAACTTGGAGGAATTGTAACATGACCTTAACCACTTAGACACAGTATAATAAGAATATGAACTGCTGGTATTTGCAGACCCAAAAAGCACAGCAGATCCACTTGTTAGAGTTGTCCTATCCCATAGCTACAAAAGATAAGGTATAATTTAGAAACCTTATTGGTTTCTCCACTTTTACTTTGTTTTGAATAACACGTCAAAAAGGGTTCAATTAGCAAGCTCATCAAATTTGATGTCCATTGGGCCTTAAGTATTTTTTATTATCCTTTCAATTTTGACATGAAATGTGAATTTTTAAAAGTTTTCTTCTTTTGGACAGAGAAGAGATGTCGTTCACTGCTTCTTCCTGCAAAATGCATGCAAAAGGTCTAGATTCTATTTTTCTTTGTTTTTCTTGCTTCGTTTAGTACAAGGGAAAGATGAATAAGTGCAACATGACAGCTCTCCACACTAGAGAAACGAAGGTTACTACAATGGTCATCCGGGTTTGAAAGAGCATGGAGTAGCTGTCTTGCTACAGCCCGTAGGACCAATAGAATGGAGCTCCAACGACAAGATCTATGGTGAATCTTCTATTCTCTAATGAATTAATTTTAAATTCTACTGAATTGGCAAGTCTCTGCTTAAGAAGAGACAGATACCCTGATTGTTTAAGCATTAAGCAAATCATAATTACTATTGCAACTGGTAATAAGGATTAAGGCCCGGCCAGCTAGCTGACATGAGAACAAGCTGTTTTGTCTAAAGCAGAAAGCACACTACCATAAGACGATAGAAGTGTTAATACACCAGTAGATAACCGCCAATGTGCATGCTCTCAGAGAGGCAGCGGCAAAGTTAATCTAATCAAAATTCATTCACCTGCATCACAGTTGGCAATGCGTGACAAATATCAATACATCATTATATGCATTAAAAGAATATCCTTATTTAAAAAATAGTGTATTTGTTGCTCTATCCTAATTTCCTTACCGGTCGATGGAAACAGATGAGGGAGGAATCTGATCAAGGATCCACTTATGGAAAATGCAAAAGTAGGACACACCAAATTGAGGTTCTACTGACCAAACTCCAAGCCATTGTGGAATGACTTTTAGCTTCTAACTTTACAACAGCTCATGTCAACGAGCATCCTTGATTCTGTTTTAGCTGACGGGAGCACCCCCTTTACCTGAATTGATGATCTTTGAGCACGATGTGTGTGCATTTGCACGAGGAAGAGAGGGAGATATTACCTCCAATACTTATGCGTACCTACCAGAAAAGAATTAAAAATTGACAACCATTGCACTAAAAACTTTACATCTTAGCGTCCTATAATTAATTACAGTAGATGCCGAGTACTTATATATATACATACAAGTACTTATATATATGTATATATTCTTTAATAGTCATTAGCTATAGTTTATGCAAACCATCGCCTTCCCATTGCATGGCATTGCGGTCCCTTGGCATTGGCCATTAGCTTATTCAGGCAGCTACACATTTGCGAACAGCTTAAAAATTGTACATGGCTCAGACTACTAGTGGAGTGGAGTGGAAGATAACCGTGGAAGATGGCTCAGCAAAGGTTTTGGTTTCAGAGGCAGGGCCTGTCAGCAGAGTCTGGCTAAGCCTAAAGAGTTTGATACAAGGGTTGACTCTTAAAGTATGGGGATTTTTGGAGAAAGCATGGAATTTAGGCGTGGACGACCCAAGGAAAGTAATCCATTGTCTAGAAGTAGGATTGGCACTCAGTGTTGTCTCGCTCTTTTACTATGCTAGGCCTTTGTATGAAGGTGTTGGAGGAAATGCTATGTGGGCAGTAATGACAGTTGTGGTAGTCTTTGAAAACACTGAAGGTAAGTCCTCTACCTCGATTGAAACCTATAACAATGTTTGTACCACACAAGCTTCCTTTTGTATCGGGAATGTCCAAAGTTTTCTGCTTTTCCCCATTTCATGTCCCCTCCACTTATCTAGTGTGATACTCAACTTGATTGTTTTGCAGGTGCGACAATATATAAATGTCTAAACAGACTGTTTGGAACTTCCCTGGCCGCATCTCTTGCCCTTGGTGTACACTGGGTGGCTAGTGAATCAGGAGGGACACTTCAGCCCTTCGTAATTGGAGTCTCAGTTTTCTTACTAGGTGTGCATCAAAGACGATTCCTTTTTTGTAACTTCTAGCCAATTACGTCGACAAATTCACTCACTTGGTGTCACATTTCTTCAGCTTCTGCAGCAACATTCTCCAGGTTTATTCCCAAAGTGAAAGAGCAGTTTGATTATGGCGTCCTGATCTTTATCCTCACTTTCAGCTTGGTTGCAGTATCCGGTTATCGAGTGGACAGATTACTCGGCATGGCCCATCAAAGAATTTCTACCATTATAATCGGCACGTCACTGTGCGTTCTGGTAAGCATGGTTATTTGCCCAATTTGGGCTGGCCAAGAGGTGTATACTCTGATCACTCGAAACATGGACAGACTTGCCGATTCCTTGGATGGTAAATACCAATCTATGTGGATACTTCGTAAATGAAAACCTACCAACTTTGTCCCATTACAATTTTGTCGTAACAGGTTGTGTAGCTGAGTATTTTAATCACAATGGGGAACCTAATGACAATGGCAAACAATCTAAGGAGAAGTTACTGGAATACAAGTGTGTGCTAGGTTCCAAAACGGAAGAATCGTTGGTACGGTGCAAAATAGTTAATTCACTTCCGTTGAATACGAAAGCTCTCTAAAACCTCAACTGAGATTACAGTTCATAATGTGTTAAAACAGATCAAGTTCGCCAGATGGGAGCCTGCACATGGCCCTTTCAACTTCAACCATCCATGGAAGCAGTACCTCAAGGTTGGTGCATCCTTACGCAATTGCGCTTACTGCATCGAGGCTATTAATTATTGCCTCGATTCAGAACATCAGGTAACCCATATTATTCAGAGCATCCTTAACAATACAGACCGGTCAAACTTCTACAGAGTTCTTTTCAATATGTGATACTAACACAAGCGATTTCTACCATTTCTAATTAACAACAGGCTTCTGAGTTCGTAAAGAAGCAGCTAGGCAACCAGTGCATGAGACTGAGCTCCAAATCATCCAATGTCATGAGGGAGTTAGCAAAGACTGTGAAGACAATGAAAAAGTCAACTTCTACAGACTTTTTGATTGAAGAAATGCGAAAAGCGGTGCAAGAGCTTCAATGTGCCGTGAAATTCCCGTCTGATTTGTTCATTGCACCCGAAGTTGCACAATCTGAGGAAAGTAAGGAATCGGATACAACCGCCCTAGTACCTATCCTGGAAATCATTCCAGGGATAACTTTAGCTTCTTTACTGATAGAAGTTGCCGGGAGGATCGAAGCCACGTCTAATGCGGTTAAAGAACTAGCAAACCTGGCAGGGTTCGAGAGGTCATAGATCACGACAAGTCAGAACGAAATCAACCCAGCAACAGAATGTTATCGGGTCAATCAAAAAACGAGGAGACCCCTTCAAAAGTGTCTGAGCTCCTAATTTGTGGGCGGAATACAACATCATAGATAGTGCTCCTTTGGAAAATTGATGCACTTGAAAAAGTGTAGCATTGTATGTTAAAAAGTTGCATAGAAATCTTAATAAAAGTTAGCCTAACAACTCACAATACTCCCAGCCAAAGTTATTGTTAGACGAGGTATTGAAGATGCAGAAAGCATGATAACACAAATGAAGAATGATCTTCTCGGTCCTACCGCCAAGTTCAACTGAGATGAGGAAAGCCCGTTCCATTCCATTCTTCTTTGGGATCATTCATTACTTTTGGCCGATATCCATGTCTTCCTACATTTCTGCCAAGCGACAAGGGACAAGTTCTCTAGGATTTAGACGATTCTATTAAAGAGAAAGACCAAAAAAAAAAAAGAAAAATTTAAATGCGTGATATGTAATGTCATATTATTATATAATTATAATTATTAATTATATATTTATACTTATGTTGAAGATGGATCATGGACATAATTGACGGATATAGCTTCTAAGACAATAAGGTGCAGAAAATTCAAAGAATACTGTTCTCCGTCCGGCCATAACGTTTTCCCCAAGAAGTCCCATTTTCTCTAAGGGAGAACTGAAGAATCCAAATAGGAGCTGGAAAAAAAACCCTAATTTCATGTTTTGATTATCTACAGACCACGCACAGACAGATAGGCGCGCTGCAGAGGTCGAGGAATGCGTCCAAGCTCTTGTTCGTGTACTTGCACTCGCCGGACCATCCGGCCACGCCTGTGTTTTGCGAGAGGACTCTGTGTTCTGATGTTTTATCTGCTTTTGTGAATGGGAATTTCGTTCCCTGGGGTGGGAGTATTAGGGCCAATGAAGGGTTTAAGATGAGCAATAGCTTGAAGGCTTCTAGATTTCCTTTTTGTGCTGTTGCCATGCCTGCCAGTAACCGGAGGATCACCTTGCTTCAACGGGTAATGTCCGCATTATGTTTGATTGCTTCGCCTTCAAGTTCAATCTGAAAAATATTCAATTGTGTATTTGTGCTTAAGCAACCCAAAATGTTCACGACTGGGATAGTTTCTGGCTAATACAATTTATTCTCTAGTTTTATTGTTGCCATTGTAGTGTCAGAATGCTTCATGGTTCATCTCAGGTTTCCCTGACATTTTGTTTGATTTGTCTTCTCGGATCTGATTGGAACAATGGAGAAATATGTTTATGATAAAATATATATATATATATTTTTTTTTTCCTTCTTCTGCAGGTAGAGGGTCCATCATCTCCCGAGGAAATGCTTATGATATTACAGAGAGTACAGGAAGAAAGTGCCCCTGTTCTTGTCGCAGCAAGGATTGAAGCAGGAGAAAGAAGAAACAACATGCGATTAAGGGAGGAGCAAGATGCTGCTTACAGAGCAGCACTTGAAGCTGATCAAGTATGCTGCCTTCTTAGTCTCCTCTTTTGTGCTTATATGGATTTAGCTTCTGCACATCAGATATGATCTCTGCTTCAATTTTCTTCCCACTTCCAAAGGCTTATGAAATATTATGTACCTGATGGTTTTTTCATCCTTTGCCCCTTCCCCCCCTCTTTCTTTCCGCTAAATAAGGCTAGGGAATTGCAAAGGAGAGGAGCAAGAACGCTTGGCAAGGGAATCTGCTGAAGCTGAGAGAAAGCACAAGGAGGAAGAGGAGGCAAAGGAGAGAGCAGCACTTGAGGCTGCAGAAAAAGAGGCTGGTCGGGCAAGAATGCAGCGGGAGAAAGCCAAGAGAAAGCCTTGTCACTTGGCGCTGAACCTGAAAAAGGACATGATATTACACAAGTAATTCCTCTTGTGAATTATTTTGTCCCCCTGGCATGATAGTTTATCATGACTTCTCATTGTCTTGAATAATCAGTTGGTTTCGGGTTGCTCCTAATTCTATTTCAGTGCGATTCCTATTGTCCAGTTCCAGTCATGTTTGTTTAACTCTAATGTTGTTTATTTGATGGTCTATTAGAAAGGGCCTCTAGGTTCCATCTTTTGCTTGTGTGCTTATTTAAAGTCATTTTTAATTCGGTCATTTTACTTAGTTCAGGAAAATGCAGGGGTATTGAATGACCACGGGTTTCAAATATGCTTTGTCGTGTATACCTGCTGTTTCATTTCCGGTCATTGAGATGCAAGACTTTTGCAACTCTCATGTACCTTGTTGAAGCTAACATATCTCATTGTGTGTCTATATTAGGTCTTGGTTCGCTTCCCAAATGGAGAACGCAAAGAGAGGAGGTTCCACAGTACTGCTACTATCCAGTCTCTGTATGACCATGTTGATTCTTTGGGCTGCAAAGAGGTTGAGACTTACAGCCTTGTTTCAAATTTTCCCCGGGTGGTTTATGGTTCAGAAAAGCTCTTATGCTCCTTGAAGGAAGCAGGATTGCATCCTCAGGCCAGCCTTTTTGTGGAGCTGAATCAGTAAAGTCTAATGCAATGTAGTATAGCCAAATGTAGTCCAAATGGGACCGTGCAAGTTGCGTACGTTGTTACATTTCTCCCTTGTGCTTCAACTTGATCAGCAATGATAGTCAGACAGCATATCGCCTTTGGGTCTCTACTTGGGATGTTTCACTCAAGGATCTAAGGTGGACACTACGGCATTGAAATATTGATATTGATATTGATTTTGATTTTGCACATATATTGATATTGAAATTCTATCATCTCACTCTTGACTTTTTGTTACTTTGACACGGGAATCAGTTCGAGTGACGGCTCGAACCGTCGTGATTTACTGCATATTAGATTTTTTTCCCCCTTTTGGAACAAACTGAAATGAATATTCATTAATAAACAAACCTGTTTACATCGAAGTACAGAATACAGCCCAATTCAATTGAAAAAAAAAAGAAGAAGAAGAAAAATACATCACAAAGGCGTGTTCTAGCTTTGGTAGCTATCGCCACTAAGTCTGCCACTTCATTAGCAGTGCACCTGATGTGGACCACCGTACATGAAAACCCTGATAACAGCTTCTTCTGCAATCCATAATAATAGGCCTTAACTCCCATTGCGGTGGATTTGCGCCCTGCTTGAAGCAATTTCCAATTTGGGCTGGGTCCGTTTCAATTCTCCCAACTGATCGTCCATCTTCAACGCAAAGGTCAACTGATTACCCCCAACAAGCCCTTCACTATGCACGTCTCCTCCTCTCTGTGATTCGACCCTCTGAATTTGTACGAACATCTGCTATGCCCGATTCACCAGTTACCGCATCTCGACGCTTCCTCTCTAGGGTGCTGCTTTCCATTGCGAAATTATCTCAAGTTTTGTGGCCTCGGGCTTTCATATGTACCAACGCAAGTATGTTGTCTGCTGAATGGTATTCTCTTTTTCCTTCGATTATTTAAAGGTGCCCACAATCAATTCCTATCAGCTGCCATGCATGCATTCAAAGGTGGCCATGTCTAGGAACTCCAACTCTATGTACGTCGTTCCAGAGAAACTTTAGTGTTCCTTCCGGTGGAATCTCCCAAATTTGCAAATCAAAGTCTAGCTCAGGACCTTTTTTGGCTAGAAAATCTGCTGCAAAGTTGCCTTCCCGAAGGGTGTGACGTTCGGTTCACAAAACCAATTCCTCGATATCATGCTTTTGCACTCCATGATCAACCAATAATCTGCGTCGTCCGGGGAAACATCTTCTTGAATCTTGGAAATAGCACCAAATGAATCACATTCAATTATAACTCTTCTGAATTCCCTCTCCCAAGCAAGGCATAAGGCAACTCTAATGGCCAATATCTCAGCTAATAAGACACTCATTCTAGCATGTGTTGGTTAATGTTTGCTGCAATTTGGAAAGTTTCTCACACAATTGGTTAGAAAGTTTTTGTACTCACTTCACTAGTCACCAAGGATCTTGCAGATCTGATACCACTGTTGGTTAATGTTTACTATAATTTGGTTGATGATTTTGATGTGTTTTTGGTGTGCAGAGAATAGTGATTTGTTAATGAAGTAAGTTTTCTAGTAACTAACCAAGATGACACAAAAAAAAAGTTAAATATCAAGAAATACTCTTTCTTCTGTTTTTATTATTATAACTCCTCATTATATAAAATGAGTTTTCAAAATACAAAATTTAAAATTGGTAAATATATCAATTTTTTAATATTCATAATTTAAAAATTTAAATTACAAATAATTATATTTAGTAATCATACCATTTAAATTTAAATTTCAACATCAAACTTCTGGAACTTGACAGAGGAAAGTTTGTTACTGATGTGAGAGCTTGCTGCTGATATATGAAAACTTATGCTGATGACTCATTTTGATTCTGCAACCCTCAGCATGTATCTTCCCAGAAAAACCGAACGCCCACGATCCTGAGCAACTCCTGAGCAAACCTCCGATACAAACAAAATTATCCCCTTCTCAAACTGATGCATCAGTGTTGAATTTAATTAAATGAACCGAGAATCGACAACTCGAAAACTGTTCATTCTTGGACTACAAGCAATCAATTGATGTATTGATGCTACCTGAGCCGCCATTCCAACTCAACTTCTCTTCACAACCGAACTAACGAAAGATGATGGACGAAAGGCTTGCCTGGTTGTTGGTGGTGGGAGGCGCTTTGCTTGTCTTTCTTCCGTGGTGATAGTAAAAGAAACAAAAAAAATAATTGGTTTCTTGATTTGTGCGCGCACACACACACATATATATAGGCAATAACCTTAAACACAAGTGACTAGATGCATGGCTGGACTCTAATGAGTCACGAGGATGAACACAAGCCCACCCTAACCGTCATGAATTCCCCGAAGGATTCTGGCCTAATCAATTTGGCATTGTTGGTTGTACAGGTACTCCTGAATTCATGGCTCCAGTGCTCTATGAAGAAGAATACAATGAACTTGCCGACATTTATTCTTTCGGCATGTGCATACTGGAGATGGTTACTTGTGAATACCCATATAGAGAGTGCAAAAATCCATCTCAGATATATATATATATAAGTTACCTCGGTGAGTTCAATACTGTCTTAAATCATCTTTACATGACACCTATCTACCTTTACTGGTCAAGTTAATCCCTCCTTTGACTTGACTTGGTTTTAGGGCATAAAGCCTGCTTCTCTGACTCACAAGTTAAGCATTTCACTGAGAAGTGTCTTGTTCCCGCATCTATGAGATTGCCCGCAAGGGAGCTCTTGAAAGACCCATTCCTTGCACCTGAAATTCCCAAAGAACTTGTTTCTGATGCTTTCTGTTTAGAAGGCTCCATACCTGAACTGGTCACTTCAGTACATGCCGAATGTCATCCCGTGGACATTGACGCTAAGGGCAAGAAGCTTTCGATAGGCTCCTGTACAAAAAACATCAATCAAGGCCCACAGGTTTCGAGGCAAGGGCTTCAGAGGTGCACCGAAAGAAATGATTTCAGGTTAAGAGGGAAGATAGATGATCATAACACAATTTCGTTGACTTTGGGCATTGCAGATCCATCTGGTGAGTAATTATGCCATGCAATCTTAGATCTTATATTTTTCATCAACCACAATCCAATGAATATGGTTTTTCCTAACAGGTCAGGCTAAAAATATCCACTTTATCTTTTATCTTGATTCCGATACTTCTTTTTCGAAAGCTGAGGAAATGGCTGAACAACTTGATTGTCTAAGGAAGACATTGCTTTAATTTCTGAGTTGATTGATAGCTTGATAATGAAGCTTGTTCCCAGCTGAGACCTCTCACTTGAAAGTACATCAGGCATACCAAATGCATCTAGACTGCAAATTGATGCAACTTCCAGGGCAGCTCAGGAACATGATTTCAGACTGGCTAATGCAAAAGATTCAGGGACTCGAGAATCAGCCAATTCTGCCATATCTGTTGAATTCAATGTGGCAATTGCCTCTGATGCTAAGCCTTTTGGGATCTTCTGATGGAAGTCTTGAATTGAATATATATGACCAAAGTTGAGACCTTGGGTTACAGGATGATGTTATGTCGAAACATAATACGTCCATAAAAGAATCCGAGTTCCCTTGCTCTGGTTCAGGCTGTGATATGTCAAGAAATCCAAGCCTATCCGACATCTGCTCTCTATTGCTCGCTGACAAGGTGCTAAACGACACGCCGAAGCCGGAGATTGATGCAATTGATGGTCAATATGACCATTGTTTTCAAGAACTCTTGAGGCTGAGGGAGGAAGGTGTAGAAAATGCCAAAAAGATATGGATGGTGCAGAAAAAAGTATCTGCCATGTGATGTACTAAATTGAATATATATATATCCCTCTTCTTTGAATTTTGATTAATAGTTTTTATCTTTGGCTGGCATTGGGAGAAGTCATAGGAATTTTGGCATATTATAATTGATTTTGACTTTTTATTGATTATTCATTCAACGGGATTATTTCATTGTATGTTAAAAAAAAAAAAAACTCTCTCCTCCTCAAGATGTTAATGATAAATTGTTTGTTCAAGAAAAATGTCAACAATAAATGGTGGCTTTTTGCTTCTTTTCTTCTTTGCTTTGCTTGTTGCTGTATGTCTTGTGAATATTGGGCAGGATCAGAATTCAGAAGCTACCCTTTTAAATTTCGGCACTTCACCTCTAGGGTTAGGATTGATTGGCAGCACCAGGTGGCAGGTGCGAACGAATTGAATTCTGTGGTGAGTAACTACTACTCGTGTGGCACTCATGTTGGTTTTTGGTTGCCGGGGAAAGGAGGAAAGAAAAATGGTAAAAGCTAGACCAACTGAGAACTCAGAATTTTAAACGTAATGGCTGGCGCCATGGTCTATCGAGCGTTGATCTTTTCCATGCCAACGCCGCGAACTTTTCATGTTGTCTCCCTTTGACTACAGGGCAACATCGGTTTGGGGGTAGATTAGATTTCATTTTACTTGGCATGTCTCTTTATTGGCTATCGAATTTTGGGGTCAACATAATAATCCGTCAAATTACTCTAAAACCATTCTCCATTCTGTAAGACACCATCATCTATGAAAGAAATCCTTGAAGCCCTTCAGCATTGGGATGCTTTGCACAACCAAATTATCAGCAATGCTATTCTTGGTTTAACAAAGGGCAAGAGGTAGCAGGGATTCAAACCACACAGATACCTACGCTACAAATCCGAAAATGGGGTTGCCGAATCTAACTAGCTTCCTAAACGTGGAACATCTGATTGTTTTCCGTAGCGACCAAAAGCCTGAACAACTACCCCTGATTAAGAAACTGATCGGATAATAACCAAAGCATTCTATATTATTATTATGATTATAAGAAATGACATATCCAGCATGTTCCAGACACGAATGTTATTCGTTGGATTAGTTGTCGGTGCAGGCAGCCTATTATAAGTCATTACCCTACACAATTTCTGCCCTTTTTCAATCGTCCAACGCCCAGCTTCCACATCAGAAGGTAACTACACTCGAACAAGCTGGTATCATGCGCATTCTCAATAATTTAACTCGTTGGGTCCTAGACTCTTTAATGGTTCATATCGCTCTAGTGGGACCTCAATTTTCAATTAGATATTTTCCCCACCGTGGAAACAATCCAGTAGCACGCATTTTCTGTCAACCAAATGTTATTGTGATGACAATACCTTCCATCCTCATTTACTACAAGGTTGGTCACCACTCCATAATAAAACGTCCAAGTCATTGAGGGACAGACAAACATGCCCTTGGCAGAGACAATAGGAATCACATTTAAGTTAATGAAAATGCTGACTCTGTAGAAAAAGTGAAACAATTTTGAAGTTTGTTTCACAAAACACAGCATCATCAGAAGAAAATATAATGCGGATTTAATTGTGCAAATGCCCATCCAGGTTCAAGAAGGGTAAGCCTGGGTGAAAACAAAGGTGAGAGGTAAGGCTGTAGAAATTTGACCATTTTCTTTTACTTTACAGTGCGCTTGAAAGGCCTATTCAAGTAAAAGAGTGAAGCACATGAAGCTAGACACAGAGAAATCAGAATATTTAAAAAGGAAAAAAAAAGTGCATTCCTAGTCCATGAGTAAGGCTTTGTACAGACTCCAGAGGTGCTCAAACATTGAATTCATCAGCATAACAACAAATAACAATTGCGATGCAGAGAATTATTCACAATTTATTGACAAAATGAGCAAACTCCAATACATTATCCACACGGGAGGAACTAAGAAGAATGCACATTGAGGGACAAGTGACTATTTACAATTGATAAAATTTTCATGGACAAGATGAATATGTACTATCATCCACACGCTCATACCAACAGTAGGAAGGACAAACAGAACTCTGCATCAGTGCTACCAGTTTTCCCTGACTATCTTTAACTTCTCAAGTATGAACTTCCCTTCCTTATACTTCTGTGTTTCTTCATATGCTCGTTCATATTTCCACCCAAGCACTTCATGGCAATCGCAGCAATAAACATCAGCAACTGTATGGAGGCCAGTCATTAGTTGCCTGTCTTCTTTTGGCCCTACCGTAATGTTCATTGCATGGGAAAATAGGAAGGCTCGGCCATGTCTTCCCTGGACTCACAATGTGAAAACATATTGGTTGCTATATTAGAAGAGTTATTACATGATATTGCATTACTGCTGGGATAAGTATCTATGAAAGCCAAGCGCAATAGGCTATAGGAACTCAGGGATGACAAAATTACATAAAACAATCCATTCCAACCAAAACTAATGATCACCTGATGGAGTGTGGTTCTTAGTTCTGCTAGAGTCCAAATTGACAGAGATATCAAGTCTACATTTCACTCTCTTCTTTACCAGAGTAATGGTTTTTTGACCAATTTGTTTATGTCACTAACTTAATCAATAACAATAAGACCTCCTCCAGTTCTAGTGTCTTCTCTCGCTTTTGGCTCACCGCTTTCACATTTGCTGTGCTACCAATAGCGCCCTCGCTTGATCAAACAAATTCAACACAAAAGCATAACTAAGGGAAAACCAATTTAAGCTGATCACCTGAAAGGCCTTGGAAATGACATCGTCGTGAAGGGCAACATGGTTCCTGCAATTACAGCAACTGTACAACCTTGGCCCAATCACCTCTGCCATTGCCGATGCTATACCAACACCTACTCGCTGACCAGTTCGACCAAACCAAGATCCTATCTGGGTGGGCATAAAAATTGCCACAAATGAAATTAATCCACTGAAACATAAATAAATCAAGAATAGAAGAATGATTAACACTCCCCCCCCTCCACAATAAAAAAAGTAAAAAAAAAGGCTTACTTTCTCAATCAACAAGCTAATATAGATATCATCTGCTAGTTTTTCTATGAAAAGGTATCTGCACCAAGGCATAAAACGGAATAGTCAAGAAAGAATCATTTACTGTCAAGAAAGCCAGGACAAAAAACACGAAATTGGAGAATGACTCGTGAATCGTATCAGGAGCAAGAAAGAAGTGAAACCCAGTAATTCTTTAGCTCATGCGAATTTTAAAACCGCAATTACTAAAGTCGACCGCACATCTTCGCCTCCATAGGGAATTGTTTTTTTCTCTTGGTTACAATTGATCAGAATTCTGCTTCAAGGATTAAGAACCCGAGTATCTAGGGATTTACCAGTGAAATAAATTAAAAAGGAACTAACCACATCTCGACAAAACATACCTGCCTGCTCTGCCATGGCAAGAAGTAACGAGTGTGTAGATTTTTAGAAGGCTAGAAAAGAGAGAGTTTTATTTAGGGTTCTGCTGTTTTTCAGCTGTGTCAGGACTTTGGTGGGTTTCTGACGAGAAAATGACAAGTTGCACTTCAAAGCTGGGAGGTGTGTTTCGGCATTCACTGTCCTCGTCGATCAAAATTACAAAGCTACCCACCACTTCTGCTTTCTTTTTCTTTTCTATGCATTAGAAGTTTAAAACAAAACCGAAACAACCCATGACCATGACTGTAATTTCCTTAAGAGAAAAAAAGAAAAAAAGACAGAAAAAGAAAACGCCAACCCATAATAAGCCTGTAACAACCTAGTGGCTTCGTGGCTTTGAGTGCCCCATTTTTTCCTTCATCAGCATTGCCCCGCATTCTGATTAGCCTGCAACTGTTAAGCGTATTATTACGTTCGAATTGGATAATGGTTGGACTGCGGCGTTAATGTGATCCTCGTCAGAATCATATTACAGAATGACAGGAAGTCGAGTAGGTATCATCTTGACCAGTACAGATTTGGATAGGATAGATTTGGATGAATACTTTTTTATGACCTAAACCTAACTTCATTTAGAATCGACCCGTCTTAGTCTCAATGATACTTTTAACTATGATTTTTTTCTGTTGTAATTTAATAATTACAAAATTTTATTTATAATATAATATCATCAACGAGTTCAAATTGTAGTAAAAATATTTAATAGAATGAAATATATATTTGTTTTTATACAATTTTTAATAGATATTATAAAATTTATTTTATTTTTTTATAAATTTAATATAACAATTTAATTTATTATATAATATATCACCCTTATTGTTCTATTTTATAGGGAAAGAAAATGATACTTTTAGTTGAATTTGAAATTTATTTTGACAACTCTATCACATAAATGTAAATTTTTTATTAAAAAGAAAAACTATATGGACATTGAAGTGATATACGTATATATATATATACATACACAAAAGAGTTATTTCTTGCCATTAACTTACATTTTGTTTGTATAATTGTAATAACGTTAACATTATTTACACAAAAGTGTGTTGGGTTTCATTATTTGTCGCCTGTAAAACGTGGAGTTGAGCATCAATCATATGTTCGGAAAAAGGGAATGCCATGTGGAGTTGTCCGAAAGAGGGGTAAGGGCGAATAACCCTTGTGTTGGTTGGTTTGGTAAAAGCATACCAAAAATCAGCAAAGCGACGACAGGGTCGCGAGTGTAAAACCTGTTTTCCATAAATTGTTGCCGTCAACCCCTAGAGCGAGGAGCGGTGCAGATGTGCAATAATAATTTATTGAGAGTTCAAGCGTTTTGGACAGCCGATAAGTCTCTTCTGCCATCACGTCAAAGGATGATGATGATGCAACCCCCCCTCCCCCCCCCCCAAAAAAAAAAGAGAAAAGAAAAAACAAAAAAAGACAGCTTTTCAACTAGCATTCGCACAATATGAATATGTATGCGTTGTGTGCGATGAAATTGCCAACGTGGGTTAATTCGTAACGTAAAAACTCATCATTTAAGAAAAACTGAAAACTCCGAAATTCAGAAATTGAATTCTGAGTTCTGGCGGTTGGAAGTCTTGAAATCAAACCTTTGTTAGTCCATTGGTTGACTTTGGAAATTACGATGGCAATTATTAAAACCCTAATATTTGTAGTCGGCGAAGGGTTTTAGGGTTGTTTGCTTTCTAAGTGCACATTCGACATTGCCAAAGCGTCGTCGTATCCTGTCAATATCGTCGCTTTCTCTGTTTGCCTCCGTCCGGCTCCTTCTTAAACAACCCTCCCCCGGGAGCTGTGCATCAATAATCACCGAATCCATAAACGGTTTTCAGTGTCCCAACCAAAAAAAATATAAAAGATAAAAAAAAGAACCCGAACCCGAGAGAGAGAGAGAGAGAGAGAGAGAAGTGCTGAGTGAGCAAGCATTTCAATGGAGGACCAATCGGACGGCAACAGAAACGCCGCCGCCAACGAGGGCGACGGCGATGAGACGACGGTGGCGACAATCAAGAGACTGCGTTCCCATCTGGAATCCCGCATCGAGGCCCAGCACTCCACCCAACTGGAGCTCCTGGCTTCGCTCCAATCTCTGGTCCCAAACATCGTCTCCTCTCTCGACCTCTCTCTCCAAATCGCTTCCGCCTTTGGCCACAAGTCCTTCACCCCCACTCCGCCTCTCCCCGCCGCTCCGACGGAAAAGCCCCTCGAAATTGCCAACCAACCGAAGAACCCTTCTAGCCCTCGCGACACTCCCTCCGTTTCCAAGATTGAAAGCGCCAAACCAGATACGGGTGACGCGAAATTTGGCATCGACGAGAGCGAGAGCCCGTTGTCGGTGGTTAGGGTTATGGTGGCGGAGTGCTTGCTACAGAGGGTGCCCTTTGACCCGATTGACTCGTCCATGGTGTTGAGGAAGCTGGAGAATGACCAGAATGCGACGCCTGCCGAGAAAGCTGCGCTGAGAGAGGTCGGAGGAGTGTCCGGCGCCATTCTGGCTGTGGAGATGGCTTTGAGGTCTATGGCGGAGGAGAACCGTGGGATCGAGCTTGAGGAATTTGTTGTTAGTGGTAAGTCTAGAGTGATGGTATTGAACATTGACCGCAATAGGCTAGTGAAAGAATTGCCGGAAAGTGCAGGGTATCAACAACAACAATTAGAGTTATCAAATTCCAGTGATTTAAATAAGAATCAGAACCGGAATGAAATTTTAAATAGTGGGGTTGATGTGAATGGTAATGGGATTTTCGGAATGGGAGGGCCAATGGTGCAGCGGCCAATGCCTGGGGATATGTGGATGGGTGGGGATATGTGGAGTGGACCGCCAAGAGGAGGGATGATGGGTTCAAGAGGGATGATTATGGGGCAAAGAGGGATGATACCCAGGCCACCATTGGGACCCAGTAATATGCCAATCCAAATAGCCTCACAACAGCAGCAGCAGCAGCAAAAGCCAAGGACTGAGGAGGATGATATGAAGGATTTGGAGGCATTGCTGAGTAAGAAGTCATTTAGGGAGATGCAGAAATCAAAGACCGGCGAGGAGCTCTTGAACCTCCTTCAAAAGCCTACTGCAAAAGAGACTGCTGTGGCTGCCAGGGTACGCCAGATATTCAGTAACCTATTTTTGATACTTGCAATCTCATCAAAAGATTGAATAACCTGTCAAACTGGGAACTTCACGAAAATATTTATTTTTGCTTCTTTCCATTGCTTAGCTTTATTTTTCCATCCAGTTTTTTTGTTTGATACTGAAAATACCATTTAATCACATTTTTGAAATACCCTTTTCAGTTCAAAACAAAAGGAGGTCCTCAGCTGAAGTTCTATTGTTCAGCTTTAACAAAAGATGATTGTCGACGCCAATCTGGCTCTTATATGGCCTGCGATAAGGTTAGTGAGAAATACTTATGTTATTTTGTTTGGTAGCATTGAACACGCATAAACTAGTGGATATAGTCAGTTTGGTTGGATTGAAGGAGTTCGTGGGCATGGGAGAATTTTCCATGTGATGCAACTAATGGTTTGCAGTAAAATTGTGTCTAGTAGATGTTTCTCCTGGACTGTTAAAGCTTCTTGATCTAGTTTTTTGGTGGTTGAGCACTTAATGTTCATAGCAGTGTAGGCAAATGCACAAACATAGATGAATGCAAGAGACATGAAATGACATAGTGAACAAAACAGATTAATGGTGCAAGAAAGCAGATGAATGGGAAGCTATTTAACAATGATTGAAGCTTCAGAGCGCAATAAGACATTGGTTTACTGATAAATCGAACCCTAATTAATCACTTTTTTAGAACTTTTTCAGTACCCTCTTGTCTCTGCTTGTGCCATTTTGATTCTCAGTGTTATTGCGAGAGATGTGAAAGTTCTTGTGTTGCTTGTTTAGGCTGAAATTGTACCTAATATCTAAGCACATATCTCCTATGATGTTGCAGTTGACCTGCGACTTGGTATGTTGTCTGAGAAAAGATGACTCGTTTGCACAACATAACTTATATTTTTAATCTTCCATACTACACTTGAGATCAATTCACATATATTAAGCATGCACTTTGTGATGATTGTTTTGAAGTCTTTACTTTTACTAAAACTTGCTATGCATCATTGAGTTGACCACTTTAATGGTTTGCAGGTTCATTTTCGACGCATTATTGCTGCTCATACTGACATCAGTCAAGGGGACTGTTCTTTTCTAGATACTTGCCGTCACATGAAGGTAAATTTGTGTTCCCCAATCTCCCACTTCATTTGCTATGCCCCATTTTATTTGCAATTTCTGGGCTTTTTATGACACTTCTACGGTCAACTTTTAGTTATTTAATAGCTGAATTTCCTTTTCCTGATAGACCTGCAAGTATGTTCATTATGAGCTTGACCCGACACCAGATGTCCCCATGATGATGGGTGCTGCAACTCTTCCTCCACCTAAACCTTTAAAGCGTGCTGAATATTGTTCAGAAGTAGAACTTGGGGAACCACAATGGATCTATTGTGATATTCGTACCTTCAAAATGGAGATCTTAGGGCAATTTGGAGTCATAATGGCTGATCCACCATGGGACATTCATATGGAACTGCCTTATGGGACAATGGCTGACGATGAAATGCGCAACCTTAATGTCCCTGTGCTGCAGACTGATGGTCTGATTTTCCTTTGGGTTACTGGACGTGCAATGGAACTTGGGCGTGAATGGTGTGTTTTGTCTGGACCATGTATTTACCACTAATGTTGTTGAATCATCTTCATGGAACAATTAACAATATTGTCTTGGATTCTTTTAAAGTATATGGTGACATTGCTGATTGGCTTATTATAATGATTCTTTCAGTTTAGAGCTTTGGGGTTACAAGCGTGTTGAGGAGATCATTTGGGTAAAGACTAATCAACTTCAGCGAATAATTAGAACAGGCCGGACAGGGCATTGGCTCAACCATAGCAAGGAGCATTGCCTTGTTGGAATAAAGGGGAATCCAGAAGTGAACAGAAACATTGACACTGATGTCATTGTTGCTGAAGTTCGAGAGACAAGCCGTAAGCCAGATGAGGTGTGTAGCAACATTACCCTAATAATATCTTGCACTCAATCCCCGATTCTTTTATTTTTCTCTTCTTAATGTTGCTGTCAGATAATGACTCTGCCATTTCCTTTCATCTTGCGGCAGTCTATACATTGCAAATGCTGTTGTATTGAGATTGGTTTGTTATATTTGTTGTCTTGGATTGTCATTTTCTTATTATCTCAAGTCTCAAATGCTTCTAGAACAATTAGAGTTACAGGTGTATCAGATGTAAACTTTACTAATATGGAGAAAACTCCTTGTAGATGTACCCTATGCTGGAGAGGATAAGTCCCAGGACAAGAAAGCTGGAATTGTTTGCTCGCATGCACAATACTCATGCAGGGTATGCTTTCCTGAATCATATTATTTGTTTGCATCTTAGGTTCTTTTAGCTGAATTAAATACCCATTTTTCTAAGTTTTCCCCAAAGTCATATGTGGGGCAGGGATTGGATAAAGGTTTCATTGTAATGTGGGGATTATATTGAGTCCTTGCTCGAATGCACCCATTGCCATCCCTAATTAGAATTTTCGTTGGCCCATCTAACTCATTCACATTTCTTGTTCCGCTGTAAAGATTGACCATTGCTACAAAAAAATAAACAGATGCCCAAGCAGGGTCATCTCGCACAGGGCCCTTTTGAATCTAAGTTATTGTTCTGGACTAGGTGGATGTCACTCGGTAATCAATTGGATGGAGTGCGATTGGTTGACGAGGGCCTGCGAGCAAGATTCAAGGCTGCTTACCCTGATGTTGTGGTGCAGCCTCCCTCCCCTCCTCGAGCTTCTGGTATGGAAGTCGATTTGTCCGCTTCTCAAATGAGGAGCCCTTTTGCAGCAACAGAATCAAAGCCCACAGCAACACAGTTTACAGAGCATGCAGCCTCAGTGACAGTCTATGGTTCTGAGGCGAAGCCAATGGCCATAGATACCAGTCTGGTCAGCTGATAGGTATCTGATTTTGTATAAGGGTTATACCAGAGTTTGTGCTGGTGTTTTTGTCCTCGGCACCAGAGTTTCTAGGGAGGTTATTCATTTATAGGAGACCAGGGTAGACTTACTCGGGCACCATCAACCGTGTTATCATTATAATACCCTGTAACGTAGACTCTGGAGACGTGGTGGAAATGCAATAGATGCAAGCATGGATTTCGTTCTCACCAAAGTGGTTTCTGCTTTCGATGTCAAGATGTTGGGTCACAGGAGTGTGATGTCCTTGCAGATGTGAAACACTGGTTCATTGACTGATTCAAACTGTTTCGTCATCTGACCGTGTAGAGAGAAATGACAGAGATAGATTAACTATTCGATCTGACAGCTCTCGCACCATTAGAAACTCGAATCAACTGATGGCCAACTCCAATGTTGGACAATTAGATCTAGAGAAAAAAGTGCACCTTCAAGTTACCGTAAAATTTTTAAGGGAGATTTGGGTATAAAATCCCCTGAAACTATACCACACTCTCCCTAAAACTTTAGGGAGGATTGCATGTACCATTAACTCTACTATTGCAACAGCCATCACATTGACATTAATTTCTGCATTCTATGGATAGCACAAATGAAATAATTATAATTCAAATCAAAATGTGAAGAAATTCCCACATGAATTAAGGAAATGGTTATACATAGAAAGTTGGAAACATTGAAGGATTGCTCTAAAGAAAATTTAAACCTAACTTAGCTAAAGAAATTGAATTGCCAATAACAGAATTCCAAAAACTTTATGCTCACCATCAATAGAACCATAAAAATTCTACAGAGGAAGACCAGTTTACTATATGAGCAGAAGAGAATACCCAAAAGCAATAATTCCTATCAATCTATATACTTAAAATTCATTTCTTTACTTTGCATCTTTGCCCCCGCAAGATTCCTTTATGCCCTTATCGAATAGGATTAATCACATCTCCTCTCTTATTGATTGCAATGCAGACAGCCGCCAAGTTGCAACTTAAGAGAAAGAGTGAATATAGTAATTCCAAAATTGCACAGGCTTATTTCTCCAAAATCAGTCAGACAACCAATGGCTCTGCCTCTGTGTCTCTCTCCTTCATTACCGTCCAATCTTCTGATTCTGCAAAGGTAGAATAGTCATAATTCAAGGCAGGTGCAACCTTAGATATAGGCAGCAACATTGAGCTGGAAAATTTTATATTTTAACTTGTCCAAATAAAATTTCGCAAGTTGACCCATATTATAATTCAAATAGGAACAGATTACTCGATCTCCAGTTTGAATGACTTAATGACTTATGACCCAAAACCAAATCAACTCAGGGTGCTGTGTAAGAGCCGACAAAAAGGACACATTTAGCAATGGATGACTTACTTGATCTTTGGCTCTCTGCAATAACCATGAGCCGCCTCTGCAACAGAAATGCCACAAAGAGGAAGATGGAGCACATGCCAAACATGACGACTATGGGAAACGCATCAACCTTCAAAGGAAAAGGGATCAGCTACTTAAATACAAACAGAATCCATAATTTATTTATGCGACTGTACCATACACACCTACTAATTGCAACCACAATTGAATCAAGAATTATCAATGTGAACATAACCATAAATAATGATGACATTATACAACTAAGAGACTCACATTGTACAGGACAACACAGACAAATATGTTCAGAGGAATGCGGAAGAAATTCATGATGGTGCTTCTAGCCTCTTCAGGAATATATTGGGACCTCATCTTCATGATAGATGGCCAGAATATGCCCACACATGCCTCAAATGCACAGAATCCAAGGAGCTGAACACACCCAGAGAATGAGATGCCCCCACCTTTCACTCCAGTAGGTGCTAAGAAGAACTGCTCAAAATCAAGTAATCAACAGTCAGATTTTTTTTGCTCATCAATAATGAAAGGAAAAAAAAGTCACATTTGTTCAACCACAAGCATTACATGGTAGAACTAAATAGTTAGAATGGAAAATACATACACTTGTTACAACAGGAAGCAGAAGGGAAGCAGCAGAAATCACGAAAACTATCTGCATATAACTCTCAACTTTAAGGGATGAGCGAGCCATCAGTCGAGAAGCTACAGAACTTCCCAGCATTGAAGCCAACATGAATGTTGCGAAAATGAAACCGTGAGGAATTTCCTCACTATTTGGGCTCAAAGCAGGAGTCCACAGGAACACAAAGGTGTACATAGAACCTTCAAATAGGGACTGTATAGCACCTAGCAATGCAATCTTCTCATCTGATTCCACACGGAACAAATGTCAACAGAAGTTGATTGAAAAGAAAATGGGTTCATATATGATGTACACAAAATATATCATTACACAAGATTGTAAAGGACTCAATTGACCAAATCTTCCAACAAGTAAAGAATTGCCTAGACGATGGGACTGGAACCAATACAAAAGTTGAAATGGAACTGGTATATATCTGCTTCTATAGTAAAGCGGGTTATCAAATCAATTCTATAAAAGCTATCATAGAGGATGAATATAGGAGAATGCAAATTTTAAGGACAAGGATTTCTTCAGCATGTACCAAGCTACATCTGAAATGGAAGATTAGGGATTCACCAGAAGCAATGGCCACAGCAGCACCCTTGAACTGGGTAAGCAGATCCTTGTTTTCAGAAGGGTCTCCGTAATTTTCACTCCATGATGAGAGTATAATTGCCATGCCAATTGCAAGAAAGCACGCAGCAGCATCAAATGGAGCAACAGGCCCCAGCGACAAGGTATCTACAAGCACATTACCAAACAATCCCGACACGATGGCAACCAAACCATTCCCAAGAAAGATTGCCTTGGAAAATGTTACTGACAACCATTGTGGATCAAAACCCCTCTGCAGAATTGGAAGCAGTCATTAAGAGAGATTAAAACAAAATATTCCATGCAAAAATCAAGAAATATATCAAACACAGACAAAAGAGTCTCAAAGAAAGAAGCAGACTCCTATAAAATAAAGTCCAATAGAAACCATATTCTAACTAATCATGTTAATTTCATGGAAAAATGTGAAAGCAATCCTAAGACTTATCAACTAATAAACATGATCTAGTGAATGTCGCATATGTATAGACAATATAAGTGATTAGCTGAAAAACATGGCTAAAACTTTTCAAGCACTTTCACCGGAAGTATTCAAAGATGGCAAAGCAGGTCAGAACTTGCTATGAACGTTTGCTTGCAGAACGAAAATCTAGTCACACACCTTGAAGTGCTCAGCAACAAGCCAAGATTCAAAGGCAGAAAAGAGCAGAGAAGTGGCAATGCCTCCCAAAACACGACCCAACATCAAAACTTTGTACTGAGGGGAATGTTTGGTGATGCAGCTCAGTATGTAGGTTATGCAGTAAGTAACACACGCTCTCTTCCGACCCCTGTATTTTTAACAAAAATCTAAAAAATGAAAAAAAAAAAAGAGTACCTAGTAAATGAAACAAGTAAAAAAGAAACGGGGATCTCACTGTTTATCAGCAAGGGAACCAACGATGGTCCCAAATAGCATTGAGGATCCAAATCCAGCAATAAAGAGCTGACCGATATCGCCCTTTCCATACCCATACTGACTGTAGAGGTAGTACACGTAAGGACCCTGCAACCAATCCCCAGCTTTGTCCCCACAAAATCATACCTCAAAAATCAGTTCGATGATGATACGAGGGTCACAGTTAAAAGTTCGGTACAGTAATGAGCTAAGACACTACAGATCTAGCACACACCCACAATGTCCAATGTGGAAATTGAATCACAATGCCGCGGTTCTTGTGATAAAAATAATAATAAAAAAAAGCAGTAAAACCCATGTGGAATATCATAAAAGGATGCAGAATCCAAAGCAGAGAAAGGAAAAAGGAGGATCAGATTCAGATCTAGGGGGGGGAAAGGGGGGAGTGGGCGTACCCATCATGAGAGAGTAGACGAGGAGATAGTTGTTCTTGAAAGCATTGAAAGGGGAGGAGGTGTTGACGCGATCTCTGCCGGTTTTGGTGAATTCGAGGGCGGCAACCACCGCCGCCAGTCCCCCGAACACCATGAAATGGAAGATCTCCATTTTCCTCTTCTTCTTCTTCTCCTTTCTTCTCTTCCAAGACCGATCCGGACTCTGGAACGTACGCGCACACACAAACAACACACGTTAATAGCAACTGCGTACAGATCTGCTATAGAGCTAGCGACGCAAAGAGTGACTCTCCGAGAGAGAGAGAGAGAGAAGCAGAGCAGAGCAGAGCAGGCAGATCACAAGTGTGAAAAGATGGCAGCTTGCCGGGATTTCGAGAGTCGTGGCTAAAATGCTCCTTCCTTTCCTTTTTTTTTTAAATTTATAATTAATTTTAAAAAATAGATTTTATAATAATAACAATAATTTCAAAATAATTAATTATTGTAATAATACCTTCCAAGTCCTGAATCCTGGCATCCATCCCCCCAAATACTCGCCACAAACTCACACATCTCTATATTTTATTTTTAATTTCTTATTATAAATATATTTTAATTTTATATGCAAACGAAATGATTTTTTTTTTGTTTTTGAGATCCGATGTCTTGCTTGCTTTTTGTTTCTAATTTTTCTTGGTTTTTTTTTTTTTTGCTTTTGTTTTTGTTTTTTTTTCCTTCTTAAGCCGCATAGTCATACTCTTTTGTCCTTCAATTTGTTAATTACTTTTTTAATTTTTTATGGTCATGCCTGTGTTTTATTCACAGCTTGAATTGTGGGCTAAGGATTGAGTGAGAGTTGCTTTCAACCATCCAAGTCCGGTTCTAAATTGCTTCTTGGTCGATGGATCATTTGATGCGGACCTCGGAAAAGAGGAGCCAAAACAGTGATATACTTCTCCAGAGCGATGAGAGGATCAAGAAGGAAGGAAAAGTACATTTAATCACCCAACAACATCTATAATAGACAGAGCTCACATTGGAATTATCTGATCCGAATCCACCGTTATCAAACAAACCAAAAAAAACGAAAAAAAAAAGGATCTAAATCAACCCTCGCGGCCTTGAACGGGTGCATATAGATCACACACAGTAGACAGCAATGATACATTTATGGATCAAAGCTTAGCAGGAGTAAACGAGCACATTCATGATACACGTATGTCTAAGGGCCTCTTTTTTTGTTTTTTTTTAATATTTTAATCCAAACCCTAGGCCTCACCTCAAATTTTATAGGTGGTGGTCACGAATATTTAAACAAACTGTTTTGGTTCCCAAGTCATCCAATTATCTAGGATAAGTGCATCTATAATCTATGTCAAGTATGCTAACCTATTAATGGGCGGGACATACTCATTAGTCTTCAAAATGAATCATAAAAACACAGCATCATTAAGAATTCAATGCCTTCATGCTTTATGGTTATGGATATGCTACTACATCGCCAAATATGTGCAGAGTTCAAATCTCTGCCCCGGCGCACCATTGCTTGCAGCTCGCTGCCGCTTCTTTGCTTTTACCACAAGCTTCACGTAAGAGAGCTAAGTTCATGGTTCCGACAGTTGCCTCCGGACTGATATGCGGAGACGGGTTGAGCATTCTTCTCGCCGCCATTCTTACTTTAACTCAAACAAAACCAACCCTCTGCCTGCAATTTATGATGAACTAGAGACTAGTCAGAACTTACGTTCGGAGCAACATGCGAATAGATGGGATATTTTAGATTCCGGTCATTCCACCGTCCGCACAAGTTGCGGAAAAGCTTACTTGTACACTGATGGAGACGTATCACATCACTTTTCAATGCTTTCACGTACCATTTCAACTTTCAGAATCCTCCATTTCGCTTGATTTCATTGCTTATGCCGGTTGAACAAGGTGCCCAATTGAACTGAACATCTTACATGAAAAGAGGAATCCCAATTCCTTTCTACTTGCGCGGTATTTAACCAAAAAATAAAAATAAAAAAAGGATCCGCAGCGGAAATAACAGCTTATTTGATTTAGACACGAGTGAAATCTCCTACAATCGTTTCCCATAACCGATCAAGGAACTCCCTTCGCCCACGTCCCTCCTCTTCGCAATAAGATGCTCGCACTAGAACTTCTAAAGGGTTACAAACAGAACCAGCACACGGCTCGACACTTTTAACCGTGAATCCTCACCCGATTATGGTTTCATACTTATTCAACCCTGTTGTTGCACAGCTTGGACATGGGATTTGATCAAAAGAATAGAATGCGCAGAGATCATGTTTCCGTTACAACATTTCAGGCTCCGACAGTCCACGCAAAAAAACGCGGTTGGAGAAAAAACTGAATCCCAACTGATCCTCTACATTAGAACCTGGACGCCCGGACAAAGTAACTTTTTATCATACAGAAGAAATGTACACACGATTGGTAAGGCAAAGAAAATATAACCAACTTTATGCTCTCCCAAAAATTCTACAATATACAAAACCATAATTCATTTGACCCAACTCAATGCATCAAATAATAAATCTTGATACAAGCTCTGCATTTCTAGCATGTCAAGAAAATAACCATAATCATCCTGTTATAATACCAGCTAGCACTTCACTCTTCCCCCGTGCATAGATCGTGTAAACTAGACGGATTGCATCAAGCCATCCATCTAAGGATTCCCATGAGTCAGCAACCTGCAGCATCAATGAGAAGATAATTAATGACCTTTTTTGAAAAACAAAAAATAAAAAACTGTGCTTCCACCTCCAATATGCATTGGATAAAACACCCATCAACCGTACGAATGCTGCAGTGCTTCAAAGGAAGATTTAAAGTGAACTTCTAGAAATCTTGAAAATTGATGCTCACCAAGAAAATGGGTCCGTGAATTGTATCAATGCATAGGCCTGCACCGGGTGGCAGAGTTAGATCAGCACATGCCGATACAGATACAATATCTGGAACATCAACTTTGATAAGCCTCTTGTCACTGCTTGTGACATCTCCTGGTCGACTTGACAGACTCTGGGGCACTTGTTTTTGCTCTGATATGCTAGCCTGCTCAGGAAATCTTGAACAATCACAACAAAGGATAAAAAAAGAAAAATAGTTGGAAAGAAATATTAGTATCTATGAAAAGAAATTTCCAGGTAAATCTCATACCCATACATGTAATTGTCAATGATTTAACCATCTGAGAAAATTACTTTACTAAGAAGCTGCAAGGAATTAATGCCACCTTTTTCCGTCCATCTCTAGACCAATCTCATGCCACCAAATTGTTGAACCAAAAAAAAAAAGACAAACAATGTCTAGGCCTTGATCATCTATGTATCTCTTGTTTCATCATACAACATGCTTTAGAGTGTATTCACAGATAAATTTTCCTGTAGAAGGATATCTCATGGCAAATTTCCTACTGAATAAAGAAAGGGTGTCCTAGTGCACAAGATTGGCTAATTGTCAGGTCTATGGAAGGATCAAATGCATGCAGACATAGCCCCTAGTTTTCACAGAGGCTGTTCCACAATCGAAACCTAAGACCTCCAGGTCATAATAAAGTAACCTTATCGTTACACCAAGGCTCACCCTTCAAATTTCCTTCTGAATAATAGTTGTATAATATGCAACAACATTTTATTGACTCCTCCCAAGAGACAAATGCAGAATCTATATTTTAAAGAAATGAAACCATGATTTTTCCTTTTAAATAGGTTTACAGTTGGGAGGATAACATAGATCCATCTTGCACGCCTGGTGCACAAACTGAGAGAAATTAAATTCTACCTGTTGAAGGCCTTCGTGATTCAAAACAAACTGAGATCTCTTCCAATCACTATGAGGTGCAATTGGCTCCCCAGCTGGTGGTGCAGTTAGATATCCGACTTTAAGATATGGTAATGGCAACTGCCAAACATTGGGTCATATAAGATTTTCCATACCCAACAAAATGGTAGAATCAAGCATGTATGAAACTACAAGTATTCATTTTATTAAATATGTTGAATGAACTATACTTAATCAACAGAAATTGAAGTCCAGTTTAATTATCTGCTACAGAAAATTTTTAAGAAAGCAATTTAGGGTGAAGACACAAAGGTTGGTCAATGATGCAATGCAAATCACAGAGAAGCAAAAGATAACCAACCTAGAAAAATTCAAGGTTTCTAACAAAAAGATGTATCAGGAATTTCAGAGATTACATGCCATGTTTCAGACCCTAAAATCAAAGGGTCCAAGAAAAGATACCACAAGCTTAAAACAAAACCTAAGGACCGATATTGGTAGACCAACAGTGATTCCTAAAGACATAAGAAATTCAGGAAGGAAGAAGCCAACGATATTGGTAAAAATATATGCAAAACTGACCATGGAACGAACAAGCCTCAAGGCACTGCTGTATACCTGCATGTAAAATGTCAATTAATAATTCTGCTGGCTCATTAGCGATATAATCTTTTAGCCATGCACTCAGAGATATATTGACGACAATCAAAGTAAAATTGGTTACAAATTACACCATAGACTTGCAAAAGGAAGTCAGAAAATTAAATATGTTGGCCTTAATCCAATTGTACAACAAATTGACTTTGACAAAAATTTGAAATACTCACAGTGTAATTTGGTTTCAGAGCATGGGCAGCTGCAATGTAGATAGCAGACTGGCTATACAACTCATTTGGAGAAACATCTTTAGGATTGGTTGCCCCCCCAGTTCTTAAGGTGTCTTCTGCTAGCCCATACTGCAAATCAGAATCATGATGTTTTGCATGGCAGTAAATTTATCTTTTAAAAAAAAAGAAAGGCAAGAACACAAATATTATATGGTCAACGAAGTATCATGACATTCAAATACAGATGGAAAATAGGAAACTGACCAAAACAGTTCCTAGGTTGTAAATGGCTCGATGAAAATCAAATTGTAACTGTATTGCTGCACGAAACTGCATAGCAACATATCAGATATCAAATTTTTTTGTGGCTTATTTCATACTTATCCAAGATACTTTAATGTCTCCAGATAACTTTTGTACCTTACTAATTGCAGTTTTCACGATTGTTTGCTTTTCTCGAGCTGGAACAATTGAGCTGAGTTCCTAAATTTTAAAAGAACATAGAATTGAACTATACCATCCAACAAAGCATTTAAACCAAATTAAAGTAAGCCATTCACAGAAACAAGAGCTCTGTGAAAGTTGGCTCACAACTTAACTAAAGATTACAGGAAAAGAACTTGGTGAAAGATTCGTGGAAAAAAAGATAAGTATAGTTGGAATGAGGAGAAATTTATGTTTAAACACAATACCTGCAGTGCAAGCCCCCAGTTGTTAAGTGCCTGCAATAAGTTTTACATGGGATTAGATCTAATAAAACAAAAAAAAAAAAAAAATTAGACAGTTCAGTTTTAGGATTCAGATGAAATCAAAAAACCAAGAATTTCAACTGACACACCTGAGGACTATTCCAGTTAAGCTGGACAGCTTTTTCATAGTTCTTTGTTGCCTGCAAAACCAGAATGCCTTCCACTTTACTTCTGTAACAGTACATCTCTATGGGAGCACTGGTCATTTATGACCTGAGAAGGTGACTACACATTCTGTCAAGAATGAATTACGAAAAAAAATTGTTCAACCTGTTTCCATAGTTCTTCTGCCTCCTTTGTACGGCCACGCATCTTTGCACGATCAGAGATTGCGATTGCCCAGTTGTAGAAGGCCTGTCAAGCAATCTTAACATATAAATTATATGTTCCTTGGCGGTTAATAGTGCTCAGACTTGGTAGGCAATAGTCCATTAGACATAATTTAGCACAAACATGCATGCATACATCATGAAGAGAGGGGCAAAGACAGGTAGCCTCGTCATATTTCTTACAAGCCTCCTCAAGCAAAGCATCTTTAGAAGGTGAAGTAGAATCTGGGCTAACATTGTCTGCACTTTCCTGCCATCAAATCATAAACAATGTTAACCTTTAGAAAGCGTGGGAATCATTGAAAAATGATTCATCGAACTCTTTTAAAATAAATTGTTGCACATGAGGAAAATAGCATTGAAGTAACCTTAGCTTCGTAGAACCAAAAGACTGAATATTTCATACCTGAAGAACCAATGCCCAATTGTATAGCGCATCATAGTCTTCAGGGTTTCTCTCTATTGCACTAGCATACCTATAAAATTGAGCAGTATCTATGATTTTGTCGAAGAGAACTCTATACAGCTGAAAATATCAAAAGGTATTCCCAGCATTGTAGCGCTCACAATTAATCACTTTCCATTTTCAATTACAAGGAAGTCCTACTCTATACATTTACCATTTTAGGAGTGAGCAACCATTCTACCTATGCAGCCCTTTACTGATTTTTTATATTGTCAGGGTAAGTCAAGTGGTTATATTGGAGTAAAGTCAGCTTGATTTTCTTTTTACTGCTTTTCAACATACTGCCAACACAAGCAACTATTTTGAGGGGGAGAAGATAACAAAATTGAAATGGTAAAATGCAGAGGGAAATCCCAGCCAAAATGTCAGTATGAAGTAGGAACTAAAGAAAATGTAAAATAGTACCTCTTGGCAGCAAATGTAAGAATTCGTTGGCGTGATCGACCCTCTTCATCAACACCAGTGACACTACCGATCAATTCCATCGCTGCATTGTTCTGCTCTATTTGCAAACTATCTTGACTGAAACATTTTAAAAGCATAAAAAGAAAATGTGAGCATATATGCCCACAAAAAAAGAAAAAAAAAAACAAAGCAAAAAATCCCAGACTATTAAGAAGTTACATAACAAGAATTTAAAGTTTTGTCATTGCAGGGAACAAGAATGGATCATTTTAAAACCAGAGCTGGACAATTCTTCAGGAAAAAGGTAAGACCACGCCACATCAAATTCTCATCAACCTCCAGCATAGAAAATTAACCATTAGATACATCCAAGCCTTACTTTAAAAAAAGCAAGACAGATTTATTATGGATTTCACGCAAAAGCACACTACTGTTAGATTCATTTAGCTTACTCTGCTATAAATTTACTGAAAAATCATGCAGTCAAGCAGCATGCCGGCCCAAAAATCATAATGTCAGGTAGTGGTGTGAATCCAAATGATGGTGATTATGACGATGATTTCTAGACAAATATCTAGAGACAACAAATTCTGCAAGTTCAAAATGGCCAATATTCACGTCCACTAGAAAAGACTAAAAACAATTACCAAAATTCTGTACGGGATTTGCGTTTCAACAGATAAAAATGAAAAAAAGAAAAGAAAAGAAAAGAAAAGAAATGTCGATATGCAGCTGAAATTCACAGATCTAAAAGAAGATCCAGAGACCCGCATAGGAAATCCAGCAATTTTCTTCACCACTGTAGATCACGTGCGAATCATAACACTGTGCATTTCTTCAAGTAACAATTTAACCGAATTGAATGGGAGGAGAGTTACGAAAATTTTTAGAAGAAGAAAAAAAGGAAGAGAGCAGTAAAACCTGTGAGGAGTGACAGCATCTTCTCCTTCCTCGCTTTTCAACTCACTAAGCAATTCTCTCATCGTGAAAGTCCGGTTGCCTTGCTCTTTGGGATGCGCCTTTTCGTCGTTGGATCGAAACTCCTCCACTCTGTTTGACGGCATCGCCGCTTCCCCTTTTGCAGGCTCCTCCTCCACCCTGCGATCTTCGTCGCTCACAGCCGTTGCTCGCTGTGGTTCTATTTCCCGTACCGGTTCCGGTTCTGGCTCGGAAGGTGGCGCTGATACAGCACCTGTTTCTGGTTCAGGTTCTGGTTCGGCTCCATTTTGCAATTCGGAAGCTTCGGGGCTTGGAGACATTGTGGTTTCTCAACAGGTAACTGGAAAAGAAACAGAGAGCGAACGGACGTGAATCAAGATTTCCAATACCGGATTGATTCGATCTGTCACTCCCCGGCCACGGCCATCCAATGGCTCGAACGAGCGAGGAAGAAAAGCTAAAGGAGACGGATGCGAAACAAAACGGAAGGGTCAGGGTCTGTTTGATTACGCTACGCTTTCCATCAAATCAAGCCCATCGCTAGTAGTAAGGCCTGAAATGTTCGTGGGGCCCAAAATTCTTGGGCCAATCCGACTCACCGTGGGCCTAACGAGCCGTTCACAATAGCCCAATTATGCCTCCCCCCCCCACCCCCCCGGGTCGTCCCTTTCTACTGTTGTCTTAGTGGGCACCGTTTTCAATAGAGGATGCAATATTTTGATACTTTTGAAACGATTCAGGATAACGCGAGGGACCGACGAATCGTCCCAGAGTGTTGCATCCGATTAGCCGAGTTTGCGGCTCCCTTATTACTTATCGGCTCATTGCCATTGTATAGATTCCTAAGATGTGATAAAGGAATTTGGGGCATCTTTACGTTGACAGATACCGCCTAACGCGTACATATATCAAGAGACTGTGTGTGTATGATGATATAATGCACCGATGCCACCTATCACTCGTTCAGTCGTTCTTGAGCCCAGAGTGCGGGCACAGCGGCATTCACAATTTCATAATTTGTCCCATACACAGACTGTCTCAAGTTGAAGGAAACTGTTTAATACACAACCTAAAAAGTCCCTCCGTTGACAGGGGGATCTCTAAATATTGCAATGCGACTGATAAAGAAAAAAAAAAAAAAAAAGTAAAATGAGTAAAATCACCATGAGACACAAAGCCTACAAAGGATTTTCCTAAATCTTGTCGTGTAGACTGACCACCAAGTCATGTGCATCATCAAGAAGCCTCCACACATCCAATTGGCTGATCATGCTGTTGCACTCTTTGATGATCTCATCAACACTGCTATACTTCTCAATGATCAGTTTCCTCCTCTGCAAAACACAAGCCGCTATGGCGTACAGCAATAAATCATCGGTAGGAGGGGCTCCTAGTCTTATCCTCCCCCAAGTGGACTTGGCAATGCCTGCTCGTATTGCTGCCTGGTCTGCCCACATCACCTCCCAGAGGCATAGTGTTTGCTCGAGGCTCAACTCCCTGCTGAAAAGAACTACTACCATCCTGTAGACAAAGAAGCAATCCTCTGCTTGAAGTTTCTCCAGATGCCGGTAAAGATGGATATCCTTGCACTTAATTATCTTGGAGACCACGTCCAGTTGCCTCCGGATTCCCACTTCATCAAGCCGGAAATTATGCCGAGCCTTCTTCATGAAGCCTACAAAGCACCAGAAGGCTTCATAATCCTCTTCCACCACCACGATAATAGGAGAGAGTAAATCACTCATTCCTTGACAATAACCAATCTCGGGATCAAGTAGGGCATAGGCCTCCAGAATAGCAACCAAGCGAGCAGCATGGAAAATCCTGCATGATTCCAAGTGATCATAATCCTTCAAGCCAACACTCACTGCTAATTGCCGTGCCTTTACCTCTGATACAGCAGCCTGAGATGGTGAGTGCTTTATCCATTCAGCATTTGCCCGTATAGCATCAACCCGCATGATTTTCTGCCATGTGGCAAAATCTTCCTCTTTGTAGCGTTTGGACTCACTGTCTGTGTCATAAGGACTGGGATTTTCCTGAGCAGGCATGATGAAATCATTTTCATCAATAATTTCAGTCCCAAGGAAAGATCCTACATTCTCGAGCTCTTCAGAGGAGTCAGAATCAGTTGATTCTGAGTCGCCAGTTGAGTCATCTTCACATGTTACCACCCTTTTATCACCATCACCTTCCAACACCAAGCCAGAGCATTGAATTTGATCATCTATGGCTAGGCCATCTCCATCTAGGGAACGTGATCTTCTGGCAATATCATTATCTTCAAAACCAGGAGAACTTGCAACCCAATTCAAATCGCCAGTTTCCTGATTGCAGCTAATTCCAACCCATTCCTTTAACTTAAAGCTTTTGTCATTGCATTTGAGATTTTTCTGGCAGTGTTTCCTCAGACTCTCATATTCTTTTCTGCATTGAAAACAAAGACAAATATCTAGACAAGGGAAGGACAGAAAGTAGAATAAATGATTTTGAAGCACAAAAGGTTAAATGGATATTAATAACTATTATCTCATTGCTGATAGGATCATCATACCTTTTTTGAGCTTGGACACAATGTCTTTCTTCCCTGGAGCTATTCAAATCATAGCTGTTCAAATAAATTAAGAGTCACTACTGCCCCAATGGAACATCAAGGAACACAAATAAAAGGGAAAAATGTTCAAAATGAAACAGTAAAAAGATAAAATAACCAATAAATAGCAAGTGGATTGTTCAAAACAGAAAACTGATGAAATTCTACAGAAGCAGCTCATATGTCAGTGATAACGGTCATTGGTTCATTGTTCTCAGCAACAATGAATGTAATGAATCTAGAAAATGAGACACACGGTTAAGTGAATAATGAAATTTGCAGATCTCATGACACAATAAAGTTGAGTGCACCAAAAAAATGGGAACAAAAGCCCTTCTAGGCCTACAAGATTGAAAAGGCTAAGAAGACAAAAGAATAGATCATGAAAGAGGAACCCCACACATGACGGATGATTTTTGAGTCCATCAACAAAGTCTGATGAAAATCAAGGGGCATACAGCTTTCATAAATAAGCAATCTAGATGAATGACACTTGGACATCAGTGGTATGCAATAAAATGATTTGAAGTCTTACACTCCTAGGAGAAATGGCCAAACCTCAGCTCTAATGCTTGGATCCACACCCTGCATTGAAGTAAAGAGGGATGAACAATCCATCGGCACTGAGAGATATTGACTATGAAAGTCAGTAGAAACATATGCTCTAACACACTTTTTCTTTATCCAATGACATGCTGTAACACAAAATAATTAATGCCAATAAATAAGTCAGTAGCATACTCCTCTGCGGGCTTTCCTCAGAAACTTAATTCCACCATCACAAACTTTTCCATCAGGTGTAAATAAACTCTTCCATTGTTTTGGTTGAAGGGCATGTTTTCTTCTACCGCGGGACCATGGTGATTTAAGACCGCCCCTGGAAAGTGAAAGGAACAATATAAGTACAAAATATTTCATTAGAAATAAAACACATGCAGAACTTCTAAATTGCAATCTACACAATAGATAAATGGAGAATCATTTATGGAACTTAATACTTACCTTTGTTCCCATTTTGTCTCAAAAGATGCAAATAAATAGGTTACGCGAAAAGAGAAAAAAGACTATAAAGACCAGTTTTATTAACTTTCTAAATGGACCTTCTCATTTCCACAAAATGTATGAAGAGATATGAAAGTACAGCAAATGCATACTCAACAACACCACGCACAAAAATACATGCACCATCAATAAAGGAGAAGCAAAAAGAAAAAAAAAAAAAAATGAAACAACAAATGCTAATTTGGCTAGCTTCACAGAGAGTGAAACCGCAAATAATTATAAGAGATAGTAGGACAAAACTTCAAACAAGACACCTGGAATCAACAGGGAGGCAAACGGGACTTTCGTGAACTAAATAAGCAAGGAACATAAAGCCAAATTTTCAGCTTGGAGCAAAAGAATTCCAGTCCATTTCATCAGACAAAGAAACAATCAAACTACTAACAAAAAGATGTTAGGTCCCCTTTCTTAGAATGGTTTTTCCTCTAGGGTGCGGAACTGGAGTTAAAGGAATGTTATGAAGTGGGCTATCAACACTCGAACCATTGCATTTCTATGGAAGGATACAGAATTACAACAGAAAAATCCTACAAAGAATAAAAAATTCCACCAAAAAAAAAATGAAAACAGAAGTGCAGATAATTCACTAATCATGCACGAAAGGCCAACGAGTGCCAAGAAAGCCTAAAACCCCGAGGCTAAAAACAAGGAAAGCAGTGACAAGGCTCTGAACATATGCACTACTAGAGAGATGAAGATGGCAAGACAAAGGCCTAAGGGCAGGTGTTTCATTGGCGACGAATGGATGAAGATGCCCATAAAGTGTGTATCGAATAATAATAATAATAATAATAATAATAAGAACAATAATACAAGAAAATAAAACATGAAGAAATGGAGAATTTTATCCGATCTTCAGATCGGATCTAAGGTTCAACGTGTACATAACAATTCGGTTGCTAAGCTTTTAATTTACGAGGTATTAAGGAAATTCTCAAATCCACAAAATATGCTCAGTAAATCGAATGAAATGGGACAGGAAATTATAAAAGCTTACAATGAAAGAAAGGCAAGGAGGAAAGGGGTTATAAAAATGGAAACTCACCGTTTGGTAGAAACTGAAAAAGGAGAAGATGACGATGATGAGGAGGAGGAAGCGGCTAATAATAGAATCGATCGCAAATGAATCCACGACAAAGGTGACGACGCCGGTGTTGGTGACGGTGACGGTGATATTGACGACGAATTAGACAGCGAAGAAGATGATGCACTTCGCCTTAAGGCTTTCATTAACGCGTTCTGTTCCGTCAACATCTAACCTAATCTCTACAAATCAGCCACGAATATTTTCACTACGCGTTTCTTCGGCGACGACGACGACGACGTTGATGATGGCGAGATTGAAAAACGGATTTGAAAATTCGGAGCCTTTTTTTGGGGGGGGAGTTACCAGGGAAAATAGAAGAGGGAGGCGAGCAAGGGGACAACGGCCACGGGCGTCACGGCGAAGGCTGTGTCGACATTGGAGGAACCGGCGCAAGCAAAGCGTCCTCTGGCACCTCCGCCGACGAACGAACCATTGCTACTGCCGATTCCGCTGCTACCTTGGGCGAACAAGATCCATGTTCCGACACAACCGCTCGTAACAACACCAGCACAAGTCTAGTGGCGCCGCTGCAGCGACAAATTGCAGAGGAGGAGGAGGAGGAGGAGGAGGAGGAGGAGACAAGCATCAATAAAAGAGGGGACAATGGAATGACGGAAATGCCCTCGAGACTCTCGTGTGTTTGTTCCTTGTTGTGTTTGTGTCAGCTTATTCTCTGCTTCAACAGCGCCACCGAAGCGAGAGAATAACCTCTCTCTCTCTCTCTCTCTCTCTCTCTCTCGAGTCTTCTTCCTTTTTTTTTAATTATTTTTTTATAAAGCCCCCAAGGTCTTTGGCTTCCTTTGCGTTTCTTTCAGCGCTCTTGCTCTCTCTCTCTCTCCCTCTCTCTCTCTCGCTCTCTCTCTCTCTGCTTCTCTCTTTCCACGAAAGGGAAGGGCAGCAAGTACCGGTAGCCATCAACAACCAGGACTATTGTTGTTTAACTTAATTTAATCTAATTTTCATATCTCTGTTGTGTCTGTCTATACTGGAGAGATGACCTTTTTGATGATCGCTAACTTTGGGCTTACCGCAGGCCCAGTATCGGATTTCAGTGGCAGCTCCTTTTTTTTTTTTTCTTTTTGCACTTTTTTCATTGCCCCGTGGCAGGAAAAAAAGAAAAAAAAAAAAAAGGAGTGTTTCTTCAGAGGCATGAGAAGTTGGCTTTGGTTGGTAAATACTACAATTATCATTACTTGAGAGAAATGTGATCATGGGATAAAGTGGTAAAGTTTGGTTTAGCAATCACGTAACTGAAATCATTAGCGACGAACAAGGGGACTCAATTACCGAGAGAATGTTTAATTTGTGTTTCAATCTCAAATTTACCTGTACATTAAAATAAAGGCATGTACTTTGCAAAGCAAGAATATATTTATTAAAAAAAAAAGAAAAGGGGAGGGGGGAGAGGAGGGGACCAGACAAGTTGGGTGGATGCTGTCTATATTCTATTGCTTTACCACATGGCAGCAAATATAGAAAATCGGTGAAGGAAGAGTAGGAAGAGAGACCATCGGGGAGACAAGAACACTCATTTATGCCGTGCCACATGCCCCCCTGCGCACCGATTTAAAGGAACTCACATGATGCGCGACAATTTATGATCTCCGTCTCCCGCCCATTCAGACCACCCTCCCCCAACCAAAAAAAAAAAAAAAAAGTGAAGAGAAAACTCTACGTGATAAGTTAATAACCACAGATGACGGATGGATGTTGTGTTAGAGAATCCGAAAGCCCTGTAATTTTGTATTCGATGTTCTTTTCTCGTGATTTTTCGTGTTTATTTCCATAGTATGGGGACTCCGAATCCCTTTCCTTCCTTTTTCAATAAATTAGAGGACAAAAAAAAAAAAAAAAGCAAACCAAGAAAAAGGAAGCACTTGTCTTCGATTCTCGTGTTTTTATTATATTTGTTTTATTCGTCTCAGATATTTTACGTTCGAAATTTATTTAAAAAATTACCGGTGCCCGCTACCTCATGAACAGAGAAAGAAAAAAAAAAAAAAAGAGGAGGGAATTGTTTATTAAATTTCCAAAAATAACGCCCTTTGGGGGCCAAAAAATATTGAAAAAGCAGACGAGCAGGTCGGTAGACACGAGTTCACTGAAAATTTTGTAGTTCTTCCTAATTGTGAGTGCAGGAGTCCAAGACGGAAGGCAAGCAGCCATTGCCCAGTGGGCCCGCCGGTAGTTATAAGTTGGCCCTACGTGGAATCATGATGCTCGAAAAAGTGGATCTGGTCGTCTGGAGTTGGATTTTATTTCCCGTAAATTAAAGAAGAACGAAAAAAAAAAACCACATAGCACCTCGGTTTTAAAACCATTTTCAAAATTGAAGATTTGAAGTCTCAATCGAGTTCGATACAATTAATAAGATAACATAAATACTATAATAATATCAAGACTCTCATTTACATGAGTGTATGCAACAATTATTAAAAAATAATAATAATAATTGAGAACTATTAATAAAAATTAATTCTAATTATATTTTATATACGTGTCAACAAAATAAATTATAAATTAAATTGTCAATAAATAAAATATTTATCATTATGTATAGGAATTAATTTTAATTAGTATTGGTTAATTTTAATTAATATTAGACATCCGTGTCTTTCTAAGAGCCGGGGGCCATATCAACTTATCTCTTTGGATCATTTTGTATCTTCTTCATCTTCTTCTTTCTGTTTTTTATTTTCCTTATCTTCTGTAGACTATATTCTCTCGTATATGATATGTCCACCCAATTTGTTTCTTTACAAAACGGACAAAGATTTCAGGTCGAAGTGGAACCCTAATCTTCCCTAGAATCTTAAACCAACTTTCCTAGATATTTTTCATGTGTCATTATCCATTGCTTTTCTTTTTCTTTTTTTCTCTTTTTCTAGCTTTGATGCATACTGCTGTCATGAATGGTCTTTTTTCGCACGACACCCTTTTTTGTTTGGTCCAGTTTTTACACGACACGTTAGATTGGGCTTTCTATAAATGTTTCGGGTCATCAGAGGAAGAAAAGCCTTTTAGTTTTGTTTTTGGTAAGCCGAGTCTGATTGAATCCAATTAAACAGTCTTTTTGAACGCGAGCCAATAAGCAGCTGTTTCTTATTCGTAGGCCGCCGGGGTTGCAGTTGCGAATGATATGAGAAACCCCAGCCCATGGGCTGGACCACTGATGGACCGCCCCACATGATCCTGCTGGGCGCTGGCTAAATCTAATCGAATCTAGGCCTTGTAATGAGCAATTTTCTATTCGCCGTATGCAGAAATATTTTTGTATGGGAATCACCGTGTGGCAATCTAATAGTAAAAATGACACGTGTCATACACATCGAATTTGGGTTGGTTGCAATTGCTATTTTATAGGAACCTAACTTCAATGTGTAAGTCTCACTACCTCCCATTTCCGTGGACAGATTTCTTGTGCGTTTATGGAAGTGTTCTGTGCAATAACTGCTAGTAATTGGTTTGGAGCTTTTACAGAGATGTCTCTCCGATCCGGCCACAATGAAGTAACTTTGTTGCTCGTCACGAAATAGCTGAAATTTGTTTACTTCTGCTTCGTATATATTTCCAAGTAGCTTGGGACTTCTAGGCCTTTCATACTCTAGCATGTAAAAAGAAACGTGTCTGGCTACATGGACCAGGACGTTCATAATTGCTGGCATAAGAATTCAAAGTCGCTAAATTCAACTTATGAGAAACAGTTTGAAGTGAATCCCGGGATTTTCTGGTCTACCAGTGCCGTAGGAACTCTCTAATTTAAGTGGAACTTCTAACCAACTTTATAAAAGATGGGTGCGCTCAACTCTATTCACTAGCCCAGCTAGTATGATGGGGATGGCATATAGAAGTTGCCCAATGAAAAATATTAGGAGTGCAGTGAGTGTGCCCCCTTTTAGTTGCATTACCCTTTTCGGCTGTGTTCTCTGTATTTAAGTTCCAACTGCAGCTCTTGGTCGAACGATTAATTTGGAGATTTGATGATTGGGACGCATGGGAATCTATAACTTTCCGGCGAAAATGCTATCGTATCTCCATATTACTTCAACTGTGTCAGTATTGTACACGTTTATTTCATTTTGTTCCTTTAAAGATTTCAGTTTCGTTAGGTGATATGGCAATAGGTGACAATTTATTTTTTATTACGTACTAAATGGTTGTTCACAAAAGCCAACTTCTGACCTCCATCACGAATGCTTGAAATTTAATTTTCTTTCCTAAATCTTAACTGTTCTCCAACTGTGTGCTGTCTTGGGAAAATCTCAACTGCTCACTTTGTTGTGACTCCCAAGGAGAGTCATCTGGGATGGGTTGCAGTTACTGGAGCTCCTCTTGGGTCCCCCTGGACTGATCCCATTGTAATGGAATCTTCATCAAACACCCCTGCATCCGGGACTGGCAATAATTCAGAGAGCATGCAAAAGTCGACAGAGGGCATGCATCACCCCAAAGCAACAGATTGTCCACAATTTTTTTAGCATACCGAGATGATTGCCGACAGTGGCACATAATGATTTAGCAATTACATGTATTAGATGGCATGAAAGTATCAATCGGTTCTTTGGACTGTCAAATTTGACAGAACATGATTTTCTCGGATCATAAGAGGCCCAAATGCCCGTAGATTTAACATTTTTAGATGTTTTCCAATACCTTGAGATGATATTTAACTAAGATATATTGCTGTTGCTCTTCTAGCTTGCAACGGGTGGTTAAGATCTTGCTTTCAAATAGAAGGATGACTCGGTTATTAGTCGCTTTTAAGATTGCGATTAATGGCGAGGGAGAAAAGGAAGAGGAGAAAAATCTTGCTTTCCTTAGGATAACTCATTGTCAAAGATGGAATCCTACCGAGCTGATTGTACGGAAGCCTTTGCCTCGTCCGCTTTGCTTTTTATGGGTATAGGCCACTATCATCTTTCACATCACTGCCCCAACACAGATGCCAATCCTAATTGTAGTATTTCTTTTGGTTTAAGAGATTGAATATATTGATTGTTCTCATCACGCTTTCCCATCATCCTAGTCCATGCGTGGCTATAGCATATAAACATGGAAATGTTCGGAGAAGAGTCGAAATTTCCCAATTTTTGGCGGTGCCGACACACGGATATGGCACGCAACGCCTCTCATCTAGCGATGGAATTTCTATGCTGGTAAATTTGGACGATAATCTGGCATCAAGGAGCCAAGAGAGTAGTGCTAGGAGACACAAAATTGTGGAAGATCAGAGACACCTAATATAATAATATTTGAATGCGGAGAAAGACGTTTTGAGCTTCGACAGGGAGGCATGGGGCAATTGGGCATGTACGTTGAATCGATCTAAGCGGCAAGGGAGAAGGGTTATAATTTTATTTTTTTTCTTTCTTTTGTTTAAAAAACAAAAAAGAAGAAGAAGAAGAAGAAGAAGAAGAAAAAACGAGATGAAGATCGTAACAAAGGGAGGGAACAGTAGAAGGAAGGGAAGAAAAGTGAAGCACAATTCTGTGCTTTGGGTCCGTTCGGTAAATGATGACCGGACCTGAGCATGGCTGGCATGGGGCCCGACGCGTTGGGAGAGCGTTGAATCCAAAGACAGAGAGCAAAAATGTGGGGTCCACATTTATTTTCGTTTTGATTTTCTATTAAAGTAGCGAGAGTGACTCGTGACCTGGACTTGGGGCAACTGGGTCCTACTTATCCCGTGCAGCTCGTCCCGTGCCACGCCTGATCTTGCGAACTGTTGTTGTACGTATGTCCAGGAGCCACGAGATTCTAAGGACGCCCAGTGAAGCGGATGGTTTCATCGGTATTACTGGAGGAAGAATCTCCCGTCTGTACGGCGGGGATGAGGATGAGAGTACCCCCCAGCAGTTGTTGTCCAAATTGCTGTTCTTATTCATTTCCTTTTTTGATTTTTATTGCTCTGTTGGTCTTTTTTCTTTTCCCGAGGATGAAATTAGCTGTCATTAGCCGTGGACGTGGCGAGATCATCATGTCATTGAAGCAAGTCGCACGTACGTATAGCTTCGTGAACTAGGTTTGTAAATTGTAACTTTAGAGGTAGACTAGATAACGAACAGATCATAACATAAAAGGAAAAAATAAAAATGGGGGGCAACATCTTGGACCCAGGGGTACGATAAATTTCGATCCCAATTGTCACTCGCCTCGTACGACAAATGAATAAGACCAGATGGAGGAGGTGGCCTTTCGATGTGAGAAACGACTGGCATCACATAACGACGCACAAACTTTATCATAAATATTAATATTACTTTTAGTATGGCAGATAAATGGACACGGTGATACCCCCCCGCAATTTGAAAAAGAGAACTTTGTAGGGACAATTCAAAGTCATAAGCCTAAATATTTGTCTTAAATGTCTCATAATTCAAATTCCGAAGCGGCCTGTAAGATTTGTAGAGAGATGGTGCTGCCCCTCGTCGCTTATCATCCAATATTCTTTTTGATAAATAAAAATGATGAAAAAAAAAAACAGAGATAAAATTCAGGAGGTGGCAAAGCAACGATCGGGGAGAGACCGTGAGATAAAACCCCCCGAGAGACACCGCAGCGTAACTCCAGTATTCTAAGCGAGATACGTACGCATGGGGACCATATTATCCCAAGGATGAATCTTTAAAAAAGCAAAAAAAAGACAGACAGGGATGGGGTCCTGCAGCAGGCGTGAAAAAGGAAGCAAGAATGAACAAAAAAAACAAAAAAAAAAAGATGGGATGGGATGGGAAGGGACTGATCGAGCGAAAACTCGACGGAGTCGGATTGGTGGGACTATATATCTAAATGTTTGAATTAGACTGGATCTAAGATTTATAAAATTAAAAAAAAAAAAAAATCAAAGAATGTTGAATTTCAATTTATTAATATTTTAATATTTAAATTAATGAAAAATATAATTACGTTTAAATGTAAATAAATAATTAATAAATAGAGCCCTAAATAGAGAATCTTCATGAGAATAATCTAAATTGAGTATATATATGGAAGACGGAAAGAATATCCCGTTTATCTTGTAAAGACAGCATTTTACCTCAATGCGGACCAAAAATAGACGCACTAGATACTATTGTCCAGACTAAAAGACCTATCCAACCGTCCGCAAGAAGCCCACTGCCCAGTGCACAGGAATGTCCGTACCAAGTGGAAGCGAGTGTCGCGTGGCACGTGTCCATCACTGAGGCCAAGTTCTGGCAAAGGCGTCACGCTGTGTGCTTCCTTTTTGCGCCCACGTGCAAGGCCGTGGAATTCCCTTCCTTCTTGGAGGGTCCTAATCATCCTCACGATGAAGCAATTTTTGCGATTTGGAAAATCTCTTTGGATTGGGACGGTCCCAGGCAGCCAAGCTCCCGGGCCTAAGGGTCGGCAGCGAGCTGAAGCTAAGGGTACTTATCCTTTTGTCCTTCCTTGTTTTTTTCTAATGCAAAGGGTGCTTGTGCTTTTTTCCTTCTTCTTTCTTCTTTTTTTTTTTTTGTAATATTCTTTCTTTCCTATTGTCTCTTGAAATAGTTTACATTATTTTTAGAAACAGAGAAACTATTAGAAATTACACACTTTATCTTATATATTAAAAACAAATTATTATAAAAAACAGATAATATTTTATATCACTTAATTATAATTAATAATTATTATTTATAAAAATTATACCGATTACAATTGTCTGTTATACATTTATAAATCATATTTATTTATTTATATTACTCTTTTTTTCTTTTTTTTTGGGGGGGTATATATTGATATTACGAAGACAAGGATACTATACACAGATAAATTCATTCTTTATCTCGCCTTCGTCGCCATCTTTCATATCTTCTCTCCCTCTCAATCACTCTCTCTCCATCTCCTTCGCCAACTGCGGCTGTTCCTCCTCCTTGCTTCAATATTCATCATGGCTGAAATCAAAACCCCCCATGGCTTTCTTCCGGCTGGCAGCAAGAAGCGAGCAGGGCGTGACGATCACTTGGACGGTGACGATCTTATTGTGGCGAAGAAATCGATGTTGCCCCCGGCTTTGTCTTGGGACGATCCCGCGGCCGCGTTAGCTGCTGCACGCCACGAGTTCGGTGAACACGGCGGTGTCAACATGTCCATCGAGGCATCCGCCACCTTCACCGTCATGGAGCCCGACACCATGCGCCGCATGTTCGCTGGCGAGCTCGGCCCTGACCGTGACTTCTTTGTCTATAGCCGTCATTTCAATCCTACGGTACTCAATCTTGGCCGTCAGATGGCCGCCCTTGAAGGAACTGAGGCCGCCTACTGCACCGCTAGCGGTAAAACACCCACTATTTCTTTTATATGTGTTGTTTCTCCCTTTTTACCATTGCCAGTTCGATTTTTTTTTTTTCCAAATTTGATGAACCAGAAATACAAGGGCTTCAGATTTTAGGCAAATAAGTGCGAGGAAATTGAAGAAAAATGTTTTAAATAAGTATATTAATTATTTGGTTTCTTTTATTATTATTATTATTATATTTTTTTTTTGTCCCTTTCCCTTAGGCATGTCTGCGATATCGTCGGTGTTACTGCAGCTCTGCAGCAGCGGAGCACACGTGGTGGCATCGAGGACCCTCTACGGTGGGACTCACGCCCTGCTAACGCATTTCCTGTCGAGGGCCTGCAACATTGAGACGACGTTTGTGGACATTGTTGATCTGGAGGCTGTGAAAAACGCATTAGTGGAAGGAAGGACAAGGGTCTTGTATTTTGAATCCATGTCCAACCCAACACTCACCGTCGCCAACATCCCCGAACTGAGCAGAATCGCCCATGAAAAAGGGGTCACGGTGGTCGTCGACAATACTTTCGCCCCGATGGTCCTTTCCCCGGCACGGCTCGGAGCCGATGTGGTTGTGCATAGCATCTCCAAGTTTATCAGCGGCGGCGCTGATATAATTGCAGGTATATAATGTACTTTCATAAAAATCTGTGTCGTGTAATTGAGGATATGTTGTGATTAATTTACGATAATTAGGTTAATCTTGGAGCATTTGGTTTCTGGGATGCGAGATCGTACTCTTTATAAACAACGATAGGGCACGTGACATTTTGGGTTAATGTGACCAGTTAGATGAACTTTTCGTTCTGCTTTTTCCCATTTGTGAATCTTATGATGTCATGTCATGCGCAGCTCCCAGAAAATTTCAATGCCAACTTTAGCTGTCATTTGGTTCTTTCAGTTGTAGTTTCTGTGTGGCTTAAATTTTTCGATACGTTCGGGGAGATCTGTGTTCTTCACCGTTTGGATCTCCCATGTGATTTCTCAGTTTTTATCTCAGTTCTTTTCTCCCTCACCTACATCTGCATGTGAGGTTGTTTTGGTTGTTCGTAAATAGCCTTATCGGGTGCACTTAATTTGATAAGGGTTGGATTCCAAAAGACTAAAAGAAATGGAACTGAATTTATACAATTTAGTATTTTCAAGAGAGTTTCTAGAAAATAAGTCTGAATCTGAATGCGAGCTGGATCCGCTTATGGAAACTGTGTTTTAATTAATGTGGTGGAATATGCACGGCACCCGGGAATCTTATGTATTTCTAAACTAAACTAACGAACGTGTGTGTGCTCCCAGGTGCTGTTTGTGGTCCTGCGAGCCTAGTGAACTCCATGATGGATCTTCAGCAAGGAGCCCTAATGCTTATAGGTCCCACAATGAATGCCAAGGTAGCGTTTGAATTGTCACAGAGAATCCCCCACTTGAGCTTGAGAATGAAGGAACATTGCCACCGTACCATGGCTTATGCCACCAGAATGAAGAAACTGGGCCTCAAAGTCATATACCCAGGCCTAGAAGACCACCCCCAGCACGAGCTGCTGAAGTCCATGGCCAACAGGGATTATGGGTTTGGTGGGCTTGTTTGCGTCGACATGGAAACCGAGGAAAAGGCTAACCGTTTGATGAATCACTTGCAAAACGCCACCCAATTTGGGTTCATGGCAGTGAGCTTGGGGTACTTCGAGACCCTCATGTCCTGCTCTGGGAGCAGCACAAGCAGCGAATTGAATGCGGAGGAGAAGACACTCGCTGGCATTTCTCCTGGATTGGTGAGGATGTCTGTTGGATTCATCGGCACCTTGGAGCAGAAATGGAGCCAATTTGAAAAGGCGCTATCAAGGATGCAGGACTCCGGCTTCCTCTACAAGAACTGAGCTGTTTAGTCGAGTCTGCCACCGTAGTTCTCTGTCTGTAAAAAAAAAGCAAAAATAAAAGTAGATAAATATCTAAATAAATAAAAATGGTGGTTCCTACCTACCGGTGTTTTGTTTAATATGCTGGATGCCATGTCCTGGACAGCCGCACATGGTCTTGTTTGCCTAAAGCCTCACTTTTTTTTTCTTTGTTTTTCTTCCTTGAGTGCGCAAAATGTTGGGTGGCCGTGCACTTTGTGAAGCCGTTCATTTATACACTGCCCTCCGGCCGTCGGCACTCGTCTGGTCCGCTGGGCTGGAGACGCATAACAAGAATCTCTACTGGACTCGGGCTTGGACCGCTTACGACGATTTCTACTACTGAAACAAGAACAAGTTCTCTCTCTCACACAGCGAAGGACGGAGAAGGAATAATCGAACCCTAAATATGTTAATAATTTTTTAAACAAGGAACCCTAAATTTAGTATACATCTTGTGTTCTGAAAATCACATTTAATTAATGACAGTTTAGATCATAATGTGGGACATCTAAGGCAATGATGGGATCAGGCTCCATCGCCGTGTCAATGCTGGGTACCGGCTCATTAATTGTTGGATTCATTTTGGTCCCATGGAATAAGATAGGACATTTAAAAGGCTTCGGTAGTCCCAATTTGTAGCCCACTGAGTATTGGTCCGGTGGGTTCCAGGCCTATAATTTCTTTGCGTTTTTTTGGGTATTAACGGACCGGAAAGTGCAAGCTGATTCGAGTGGGGGGGTTACTACAAACAGCAGATCACGGGGCCCCCGGTTTTCATGGATTTGCATTATGAGTATAATTTCCCCGATCACGGGGTGCAGCTATTTGTGTAAACCCTCCTGTTTAAGCAACTTGGACAATGGGACACACAAGTAAACTAATGAAGCGTGTTTCGGAGACAAGTTCGCAGCTTTTGTCCAAAGCTTTTTTCTTTAATGAACATGGCTTTTGGCTTCCAGCTCTGATATACTACTTTAAATAAAGCTCGTAACAGTTTCCAACAGCTACTCCAATTGTTTTGTTTATCATATTAATGTAAACGAAAATCAATGTGTCGTGGCATGATTGTTTTAAGTTCCGAGTTTCAGAAGAACCACCCACGTAAGTTTTGGTTCTCTTTTCTGCGTTGTTTTGTTTACAGGGAATCTTCTTTTCCCAAGCAATGCCTACTTCGAAGTTGGGTGCCTCAAATTGTTGCACAGAAGGGGGAGTTTTTTTTCACCTTCTCACTTTTCAACCACTCTTGCACATTTTCTTAAGCTCATTTGCTTGCGCCAGACTTTCCTTTCCTTTCCTTTCCTTTCCATTTTTTTTTGTTTTCCCCTTTTCGTTAACTTTAGTTTTGCAATTACAAGAGTGAGAGCTCAATAAAAAAATTGGTTTACAAGGTAGAATGGAATCGAGTAATGATCATTATGAAAATTTCAACTTTCTCGCTAAAAATCAGTAAATTTACAACTAAAATATCATAATGTGCAACAAATAAGGTAGAATATATAACAAATTATAAAAACTTCCAATAACATCTTTGTCGCATATTTTTGGTTCCTAGTTGTACATTTTATTGTCTTAATTATAAATTTAGTTATTTTGGGCAAAAAAAAAAAAAAAAGAAATTTTAAAATCAAAATCGTATCCTTTTTATTGAGTTAAACTACAATTTGATTGATTTATGACCAATTCTTCTGGCAATAAACTTTTTCCGTCATGGTATTGGGAATAACACAAATAACTTTTGGGGCACAGCCTGTTGTTGGCTGTGAGAATAACGAGATCACAGCGGGTTTCATTCACATCAATTGGTCAAAAGAGATCAGAGTAAGTGTTTTGAATTGGAGTTTTGGTATGTTGCTACTGATTATGGTACATTTATACTATTTCTCTGCGGAAAAAAGGGAGACAACGCCGTTAATGTTTTTGGTGGGAATTAGGAAAGGACAAACATCTAGGTAAAGTTGGATGTCTGCCAGGATGCTATTCTGTCAATAACCATAAAATTAGTGCTATTGAGAGAGAGAGAGAGAGAGAGAGAGAGAGAGAGAGAGAGAGAGAGAGAGAGAGAGAGAGAGAGAGAGGGTGAAAATGCTTGTATGTTTTCATGTGCGTTAAACTGGTCAAAAGATTACGTGGTCAGCAATTTGTTTTCCTCTTTATTTAATTTTAACTGATTAACCTTATATGATATATGGTTTACTTAATGGGATGCACATGATTAGCGGGAACTTGGACTATACTTGGATGGGAAATCACAGTCAAGTAAGTTGGATCTGATTTTTTTTTTTTTGTGAGAAGTGAATTGTCATACATCATTTTTGTAGGAAAATGGGTGCTCTCAAAAGAAATTTGTGAACCCGGCCAAAAACGTAAAGGGAAATTTGTAAGCAGAGAACAATTCAGGAGACCAATGAAACACATAGGATTCCAAATTTCCAATAGCATGTCATCATTGTTATTCTAAGGATTATCTATTTGGAGGATTTGAAGTCAATCTAATGGAATCATTCTAGATATGTGTTGTAGGACTACTTTCGATTTTCAGCCAATCTAATAGAGAGGATTTTAACTAATATCGAGTGCCCAAATGTGAAAAGGTTTTCATTAACTTTAAGGCTCATCCATTTCATTTCCCTTATGACAATTTTCTTTTCCCTTTTTTTCAAAGAAAAAAAAAAAAAAGGAAGGAGAAGAAAAAGTACATCGGAATTGGAGACAGAAAAGATATGTGCTGTTGACATGTGGACCCCGAGGTCTATTTAATGAAATCTGGATGGGGGGAGGGGCCATGTTGTTGTTGTTCTGGGTGGAGGTGAGAGCAGCTGAATTTGATTGAAGCAGTAAGCTGACGACTGACCTTTTTTTCACGTCCCTCTGTGGCCCTTTCCCTGTGTCTGTCGTCATCTGGAGTCCCCCCGCGGGCTTAGATAAACAGATTGAATATGTTTGTAGATTCACTCCACGCTCGACGAGGCTTCCCTTCTTTGCGTTTAGTTGCGTTGCTTCGTAGGGTACCAAAATTCATCCCATTGGTGATGGAATTGATAATAACCTGCTTATATTGACCGCTCGGTAAAAATATTTTGGCTTAAAAGGTAAACAGCATTCATTGCATAGTTTCTTCTTTTTTTTTTTAAATTATCTGTCAAAAAATTTATCCGTTATACAATAAAAATAATTTTATTTATTTTTATAAATTTTATTTTTCTAAAAAAAATTAAAAATTAAAATCTCCAAAGAGGGATCTAAATTCATAGTAAAATTTTTTTAATAAGTCAATAATGGGCTGTTTGTCCAACGTTTAGCTCCTGCCAACAAAAAAAAAAAAAAAAAAGAGAAAGAAAAGAAAAAGAAAAGAAGAAGAAAGAATCACAATATATTAAATTGTGCAAAAGAATAATGCTAAGATCCTAAAACTTTTACTAAGGAGCACCTTCTTAACATTTTCTCTCCTTAATATTTTCACAACTGACATTAGTTTCTGACGCTAATATTTTTAGAAACCACCTTCCTTTTTATAATTTCTATTTACAACCAAGAACATTTCAGAGAATTATAATTGCAACACATCATATATGTTTAGAGGTATGAAAATCCTTGCCTTAGAGTTGGAACAACAGTTTTGGTAGTGACCTAAAAAAAAGAAATGACTAGAATGATACGATAAACATAATTTTCCTTTACTAAACAAATTTTATTAAGTGACATGATATGTTTTGTAATTGCTAAATGTTATACTAAGACATATTTATGAATTTAGGTAGCCAAAGCTCACATTTGAAATGAACGTCTATTGATAGATAAACCATATGGGAAGAAATTAAAAAAAAAAAAGAAAAAGAAAACTCCAGATCTTGATTACCCCAACATATAGAATGAATGCAGTCCAGGACGCCACAGTAGAAAACTTGGAGAACAGAATTGAATTGAGTACATTTTCTATCTCTGAATATAAGTTTTCCACATTATCATTGTTGTTGTACCATATAATTTCGGTACATCGGAAAGTAATTATTTGTATATAGTTTGGGTGGGTGGATTAGGCCAACTAATCCGTGGCTCATCTGGGGTTCGCGTCTACTGATCGTGGGGTTGATGATTGTGGTATGATCAATATTCATAGGCAACAACATCAATATTCACGGGTCGACTCAAATGGTATTAAATTCGCAGTTAGGGTTTGAGCACAGTCGCACCAGAGAATTAAAGATCGATATGTTAGTTTAGATAAGACTATGATTAGTGCATTCATCACATGAGAGAGAGATTATTAGTAAATTGCCAGAAAAAGCAAACGGAGGAAAAGAAAATTATGATTGGGGAAGGTGGGGGTGATTAGGTCATGATGATAAACATGAATGAACATCGCGGAAGACATGGGAACAGAAAATAATTAAAGTTATATACATCAACGCGTGTGTAAAGAGAAGGTAGCCAAAAAAAAAAAAAAACAAAGGGAGAAAAGAGGGGTTTGAGTCAATGTGTCTGATCTATCTCTCTATATATTGCATGGTGAAGGACGCGGAGATACACGAGAGAGCGATAAAAGCGAGGGAGGAGGGGTCGTGTTCATTTCTGCAGAGCCAAAGAGACCCAGATGTAGGGTCAGGAGGCCTCTGCAACTTTTTATTACTTTCTTTGTCCTTTTTCACCCTCCATCTCTCCTCCTCATCCTCCTCCTCCTCCTCCTCCTCTTCCTCTAGCCGCTTTTTTTTTTTTTTATAAAAGAAAATCTCTTTCTTTTCATTCCGTGAGTCTTCCCATATATTCATATTTCGCTATGATCATCAAGCTTTCTTCATCTCTTTCTCTCCAAAATCTTCATGGGCTGCTTGAAGGGGTTCTTGAAAAAAACAAAAAAGAAAAAGGAAAGAAATACGTACTGGAAGCTAATACCTTTTGAGGGGAATGTTGTCTGGCTCGAGGTCACTAACTGGTCTATCTAGATCTATGCTTTCTTTATAGATAGGCAGAGTCAGCCCGCAGAGATCATTGATCATCGGTTTAGTGATGTCGGACCAGGCTTCATTCCCCCCAACTGTTGCTTTCTCTCACACTGATCTCTGTTAATCACGTTCCTCACTTCATCTTGTCCTTGATCTAAGTCAGGTGAGTTGTTTTGCTAGTTTTACTTTGATTTTGTGTCTTCGCGCATGTTTCTGCTTAATTTTGGATGTTTTTGCACATGGGTTTTTTGGGTCATTCATGAAATCAAGTTTGTTGGCCAGATTGGCGTAATGATGATAACCGCTTTTCTGCCCCTTTCTCTGACTGAAAAGGAAAAGAAAACATCATCATTACGCTATCATTTTTTTTTTAATCCCAGAATTTTTATCGATCCAGGATGCTATGTTTCTTTGTCAGCTCAGATTCATCATTTGGACCAAGTTTTCATGATGGCTTCAAAGAATCTTCTCTGTCCGTGTCCGCTCCTGCCCGATATGGGTTCCTTTTCCACTTCTACGCCCACAAGACTGGGTTTTCACGCTCATCCAATTTTCCCACAAGTAACACAGAAGAAAAACTACCCTTCTCCTTTTTTCTTTTTTCTTTTATTTTTTTGGTTTTTTTTTTGTAAGTCTCACTTAACGTTTAACTGTCCTGTACTCTTTTTTATGGAATAACTAGTGTACTGGTTATCAGACTTATTGGGTCTAGATCATTCGGGGATGTGTAATGCGCTGTTATGAGCTTAACGATTAAGGAATTGTTTTGTCTCATGAAAGCATTTATGTTGGCATCAGCTGGCTCTGTAATTTCGTAGCGTCTCTTCCAACTTCACTTTTGTTGTGAGTGGTAGTGGGTGAATTGTTGGAGCCACGTTTGCTTTGCCATTGCTTTGATCTTTATCATCTTGGTGCTTTTACGTTAGGAGGAGCTTGGATCTGAGCAGGCCGTTCAGTCAACTCATGACATGTCCTGTGTATGGATGATCTATGGAGAACTTGAGCTTAAGCTCAGCACTATATATATATATATATATGCATAGTTACTAGTTAATTTATATATTGTGTAATGGGGTTCTATATTCATCTCTAAGCGTGCTGCTACTGTTTCCTTGTCCTATTCTGTGTCATGCGTACTAGATTATATTTGCTATTTATGATGCTTGAATGCTATTATCAGCTTTTATCAAGTCTGTGCTGCACATTTTCAGTTCCATTGCTTAAGACGAGATTCGGGTACAGTCTTTCAAGTTTCCAGCAAACAACGTTACACGGGAGCTTGCCTGGGCTGGATCTTGGTGCTAATCAGAAGCTGAGAAGTAAATAAAAATAACCCTTCTTTTAGTGGGAATACAATTGCAGATGCAATGCCCCGGCCCTCAATGCCCTCAATTATTTGAAATGGAAGCATGAAACCCTATATTGTAATTTACATTACCTCTTTCGATTTACAAGTTTTAATGTATTGTGGTTCTGGATCTGATCGTGGATGGTTCCACTTTGGAAAAGAGAGTGATGGGATGGACTGATTAACTGATTTGATCACTTTGGCCTGGCCTTGCTGCCCTGTATTTGCATACCCTCACTTGTAGGTACACCCTTGCTCTCCTATTCTTCTGAAAATTTTTAATTCCTTAACCCGAAAAAGAAAACATAATAATATGCAAAACCGCATGTGGGAAAAGATCTTTGAGTTCTCATATCGTATCATCTCTTTATGGGTATTCTTTGACGCACAAGTTAATTTTTGGAAACAGTTCTCTTTTCCCATTTTAAGTGTTGGATCTCATTCTGTTAACGTGCAGAGATCAAAACATTAAACCATGACGTGTTCTTAATTTGTTTTAATAAGACTCAGCTTTCTTCATAGGTTTCATTAAAGAAGTGATGTACGTCACACGACTAAACCAGGTGGCTTTTGGTTTTCTTTCTTTAATAATCGTTTTCCTCTCTAAACTAAAAATTGTGTGCTTTATTTGGAAAGAAAGCTGTTTCTTGGTGGAGTTCCTCAGGGAAGAAAAGAGACACTGTACATAGGTAAACAGACGAAGGAAACAGTTGACCGAAAAGGTGAAAAGGAGAAGCGTCAGCCAGAGGACAACCGTGATGGGTCTTTTTTGATTGTTCCTTTGTGTTGTGTTTGTGTGTTGTGGAGTGCTAATGCTATGCCTTTTTCCTTTGTGTCATCGATTTCTGAATCTGAACCATATACAACACCGAATGCCTTTATTAATGCTCTGAACTCTCTCTCTCTCTCTCTCTCTCTCTCTCTCTCTCTCTCTCTCTCTCTCTCTCACACACACACACACACACACACACACACACACACATTAGTTACCATTTAATAGTTTGGTCAACATCAGCATTGACGCCACGGATTCCTCTCTACCCTGGCTCTGATAAATGTGGACTATGATGTATCTATTATATAGCAGAACTGTACGTTGTTAGGTCCCATATTCATTGTTTGTATTTTGTATTTTCAAGAACTTGTTGAGAATCTAGTGCAGATATATGTCAGCTCAAGTGTTGCAACCTCCTTCCCTTCCCCACACCCCAACGCTCATTTCCAAGTTCCAACAACAAACCGTGGTGGCTCCAAGTTGCCTCCATATCTACTCTAACAAAATCCAAACCTGCAATCTCTGAATTCCAAGTTCAGTGTCCGTAGTGTTTTGCGTTGATTTATTTATGAAAAATATTCATTTCCCATTATTGCAAAATGACGGTCCATCGTGTTGGCATTCATGGGTCGATTTTACTGCTCTATTCTTCAATATTCAAGAACCTAAATAATGTTAAGAAAGCTTTTATTTTGGTGAAATTATTTGGTTCATAGCATTTGTGTAATAACTTCAATGCACTTAGAAAAGAGGGGGCTTCGCTCTAGAAAACATCTGTTCTTTGTCCCCCAAGCAACAGCATTAAGCCTAAATCTGGCGATCCATATACGGTTGAGTCAATTCCCTGAGTTGGTGGCCCAAGAACCCACCTGAAAAGACAGTCAAATTTGTTGGAAGCCCGAACCCGAGAAGAAACCGGACTCTACTGCATGTTTTTCTGCCCGTGGAACTAGCCCCATCAACTAAGAACACAGAAAAGACATTCCGGCATTACTGGATTGAATAGCTTGGCATATCATTGAACAGGTCGGTGTTACCGGAGAGTTTGGAAAATGGAAACTGAAAACAAAAACTATTGGGCCGGGGCTAGGTTTTGCTAACTAGACTCCTTCAGCTTTCCACAATGTGTCTGTTTTACAAATCCTACTTTTCAGTAAGACTTTGGAAGATCGATGGTCATGGCAAATTAATTACTGCAGAAGCAAATGATATGTTTAATAGTTAACCAGCCGTCCTTCAGGTTTTAGAAATTTAGACTGGTGGCACTCTCTGCCTTTTTGCCGGACGTTGTCGGTATGTTATTAAAGAGGTCGTCTTCCTCTCCCTCTCCACCAAAGCTCAGTAGAGGATTATTGGAAGAGAATTTAAATGCAATACACATCACTTTGTTTTTTTTTTTTTTCTTTTCCCCTTTCCTTCTCTCCCTGCAAAACAACATCAGTCTTGCTAGAAAAATTAATGTTGCCGAATGCATTGCGATTGATGATCATGGAAATGTTTCCCAAATTGAAGAGCATGATTCTGGAAGCAGTGAAACGATACCCATATCTATATTGGCGAATTGGATTCATGATTAAATTAAGGAACTAATAAAGAAATTAGGCAGTGGATTGTTACGTAACAACCCCCGAATTGTTAAGTGGCTTCCATATACTAAAAGACGTCTGCAATTTTTGATACATAATATAAGTAGAGAGAAAGAAACTTTTTAACCAACAAATCAAAACAGCGTCCAAAAAGAACACGTATCCATGTAAATTGCAGGGAAATGGGCACCAAACGAATGGAGTCGACTCAACTGCAATCCAAAAGTCTATGGTTACATATTCAATTAGGGGATGAGAATTGGGAAATCAAATATTTTGGATTTATGAAGAGGAATACAAGAGGAGCACGAACAAATTTTGGATTTCTTTTCTGTTTCCGATTTCCATACACAATTTTGTTAAGGGAGGGGTAAAAAAGAAATAAATTAAAAGAAAAAAAAAAACGGTGGGCAAAACCCAACTAAGGAAATGGAGGAGATGACCACTGAACACTACTGGGTCAACTGGTTCTTGCTATCTGCAGCCCTTAGGCCACGGGAGAAGTTGTGATCAGTAATTACGAAGGTGTCGAGTGAAAGGGGTTTTCCGTAAGAGAACTGTTCGAATGGGGGCTATTGAATGGACCCAAAAGAGAACCCAAAACAAAAACTAATAATAATGATGATAATAATAAAAATAAAGAAGAAGAAGGCCCGAGCAGAAAGGATTACAGAGAATGACGAGGAGGCCGACTCACGTGATAGCCCCACAGCATCATAGAGAGACAGCCTATAAATGACTCGGAGCCCACTGTCTCTCGCTAAAATTAGTACAAAATTATTTTGTTATGAACCTAATTTATGAGGTTGTTATTGCACAAATTAAGTTAATGAGTTATGAAAATTATTTTGATGAATTGTTATTATAGGTGTTAAGTTCGTAAATTATGAGGGTTACATATGATGAAATTTTCATTGATGTAGAGCCTATAATAGACTTATAGGAGACAGTATTTTCAACCAATGAATGAAATCAATGCTTACAACAATGTCACTGTCAACTGATATTTTTCTTTCTCTCGACCTTGTTTCTTGGCTTCGCGGAAATTTGGATTCTGTGGTTCCTTCATCGAATACGCAATCAATTAAGAGTGTGACCAAATGGGATGTGAAACAAAATTCACAGGAAAAAAGAACGTAAGCAAAGAGGACAAGCAAGAACAATTGGATGGAGACGGCCCGAGTGTTTCCCCCCCAACAAGGGAAAATGGATTGCTCCGTCCAAAAAAAAAAAAGAAAAGAAAGTCAAATAAATAAATAAAATCCCTAAGCCGCCCTGAAGAATCACGTGTGTGTGTGTGTATGTCCCCATGATTTATCCGTGTTCCCTTATACGTTGATGTTGCGTACTCCTCTTGCTTTCATATCCCCCACACCACCGCTAGTCCTGCATGTATGATCATCGTATAAATTTCTTCATGCAAATTGCATATATGTATATACACACGCGCGCGCGCGCACCCAATCCTTAGTTAGAGTGACTATGTCATCTCATTCGAATAGTTATGAAATACAAAAGCATGCATACTTTGTCCAGAAATTCAAAATCACTGTAGATTGTATGTTGCCATTAAATCAGCTAAAATGGAAATCACGTAATGGTCGACTGTATGACGGACCCCTTTCATTTAAGCATCAAATTCACAAAGCATAGCATCCGCTAAAATAGCTCATCATGCATCTTATTTCTGTGTTCTTATCCCGAAATATTAGGACAAATATTTTACCAATTTTACCATTGAATCGTGTGCACGCACCCCTCTTGTAATATTACTCATGCATCCATCCATTCACCCGAACAAACAAAATAAATAAACTCATCATAACCATTTTCCTCGAATTGAATTCAGAACTTCTAACGCATTATCCCTTACAATTTACGCGTTATACCAAAAATTTCTTTTTGTGGACAATGCTTCTCCATTTCATACATCTTGTCGATGTGTTTGAGCACTGTTCCTCCTTCTTCTTGTTTTTTTTTTTTCTTTTTCTCCCCAAAACTTTTGAAACCTATTGTATTATGCATGCTGGTTTTCTTTTAGTTTTGATAAGGCCATCTCTTGTCTATTGTTTCAAATATAAATCTCTCACATTCTCATCATCTAGTGTTTCAAATCCAACAATTTCAATATAAATATCTTAATTATTAAATATGAGGGTGTCCCGTTCATATTTTGACTACATTGAATTCTTTTTCTTTATGATGACAATGTAAACCTAACATTTTCCTGGATTACACAGTGTGTACTGATTTTTTTTTTTTTTTTTCAAGAATGCATTGCTTTTAAAATAAAGAAAAATTTCTGCTTCTCCGACCCGATCTTTAAGATTGTAGGGAATCAAAATGGTCTAGAAGCTTGACAATGTAATTTTAATTTCTTCGTTCATGTGGGAATGAACATTGTACATTTTCAATATTGGTGGAGGGTAATGTCAATTCATTAAGGATTTAGTCAATTTAGATGATATGAAGCAAGAACAAAAGACAAACTGTTTCCTGATGTATGTTGACCAATTGATTGTGAAGAAATTAATCGTCATAGTTTCATGATTGCTCCATCCATTTATTCATTTCTTCCCACGAGATAAATCATTTGAAATTTCGAATCAAAATATGGAAATTGAGATTTCACAATATTAATTGGCTATTGGGTTGGGATATAGACTGTCCAAATTTAAAAGAAAGAAAGGAAGATGAAAATCATGCCGATTCTCTTGACCATTACAACCCACCCGAACGTTCAGTTTGCTGCACCCACCACGCCTCTTGATCTTCACTCGAAGATTTGAATTTTGGGTGCAATCCAGCAATTGATTTGGAGGGGAAGATTAAGGGCTGGGGCCCGGTCGAGGAAAAAAGAACCGTAAGCAAAGAAAATGAAAAATAATCAACTTTATTTTTAGTATTTGAAATGTGAAAAGAACGAAGGAAAAGAAAAATCAAAATAAAAATCAGAAGAGAAAAGAGAAGGACGGAATTACAACAATACTCGTTTTATCTTTACATCAAGAAAATAAAAATGGAATAAAAAATGGATTACTAGGCTCACGCTCTAGTGAGCAAAGACAAGAAAGAATAATGTTAGAGACACTAGAAGTTATGCTAAAATTTTTCTACTTATTGACGTCTTGTTAGGTGGTAGAGCTTGTACAAGACAAAAGTTAATTCAACCTCATCATATTTAGTAGATATTTAACATAAGTACGTAATAAATTAATATTTATTTTATATTTATTTCACTTATTTTCTCGATATATTCAAAAAAATTTAATCTCAATAACATTATTGAGAGTAGATTGTCACGAATGGATTATATTTCAAATACGGACATATTAAATACAACTTTACTCTCACATCTCACACTGGACAGAAAGAAGAAAATTATGAGTTATATAAGTGTGATTATTGAACATCTCAACAGGCTAATTTTTGGGGAAAAAATAATAACCTTATAACAAGTGGTATCAGAACTGAGTCGATCCGATTCTGATATTTTATTCCCGACGAGGACGTCGATTCACGGACAAGTTATGTCTCTTTTGGGGAGAAAATAAGGATACCGTGACAAAATGCTAAGAAACTCCCACAGTACCAGCATCATTATTAAAGGTATATACCACTAATCTTTTGGCTTAATGGTAAATGCAAACTTGATATTTTCTAAAATAAGCACTTAGGTGAATCTATCACCATAATTCAGGATTTGTTTAAAAATAAAAAGAAAATTTTATTTTAATTTATATTTTTAAGTGAATTGAGATAATTAAATATGTACAAAAAATTGACACAATAATAATAATAATAATAATGATTAATACTTTATGTTACGAGTTATTTTAACTCATTTAAAAAAATGAGTAATAGAATACAATAATTTCGTGGCACAAGAATCAGTTTTTTTTGGGTCCTAAAAAATTCATTTATTAAAAAAAAAAGAGAAAATTACTTGCAGAATGAGAATTTTTTTGATTTTTTTTGGGGGGGGTCTTCTGACGGGAAAGCATGGCCTAACAAATTATACGTTTCTGGGGCTGTGAGGTTACAAATAATGAAACCTTCATTTTTTAAAAAAATTAAAAAAAAAAGAAAAAGAAAAAGAGAAAGAAAGAAACGTTAAACATGAGGCCAAAATTGAGGCAAGAAACTGACGGTGCTGAATTATGTTATTATGGAGTAATCGCAGGTCAAAAATAGAACAAAGAACATGGAGTCAGCAAAAGCCAAATGCTTCGCTCGAATGTCAAAAAGCAAGGGGGGGACACAAAGTTGCGGTACGGGGGGATGGAGTTGTCTGCATGTCACGCGTGGGAAATATGTTTTTTTTGTTTTTGTTTTTTTTTTTTTTTTTTTGGGCTTTGGGCAAAGCAGTGACGGACGGATTGAAAGGAGGCAGAAGGGAAGTCCCGTCGCATACACGTGATCAGCGTGGGCAAAAAACCCTAGGCGGAACTAAATGGAGCACGAAACTGGACAAATAGATTGGAGTGAAGGTCAGACAAAATTAACGGCGGTTCATATTTCTTACATTTGCATGTAGTGTAAGAAGCTCATTCTGTCTCTTTCTTCTCTTCTCCCCTCCCCGTCCCCCTCCCTCAACGGTAGTCGTCAGTATAAAACTGGAATTAAGAATGTCATCGGTTTCCTCATCTTCACTCATGTCATTCTTGAGCCGGGAAACCGCGCCTACACTTCAGCAAAGTCTCCAATTCATCCTTCAAACACGGCCCGAATGGTGGGTCTACTCCATCTTCTGGCATGCCTCCAAAGATGCCAGTGGCCGCATGGTTTTCTCCTGGGGAGACGGGCACTTCCGCGGCACCAAAGACTTTGCGGCCAAAGGCAGTGACGTTTGTCGCAGGGTAATCAGTCATCCCGCCTTGGGCCTCGATCGACAGAGATCAAGGGCTCTCCTCTATGAGGAGATCATGGACGTCGACGTGGAAAGATTTGTGGAAGGCGGCGATGTTTCTGCTGATCAGTGCGAATGGTTCTACGTGTTATCTGTGACGCGATCATTCGTTTCTGGGTGTGGGATTCTCGGCAGGGCTTTCGGCTCTGGCGCTTTCCTTTGGCTCGCGGCCGTCGATCGAGATATGCAACGGCATGAGTGTGACAGGGTCAACGAGGCTCGCATGTATGGAATTCGGACGATAGTTTTTGTTTCAACTTCACGCGGCGTCCTCGAACTCGGCTCCACAGATGTAATCGAGGAAGATCCGGGGCTGGTGGAACAAGCAAAGTTGCTCTTTGATGCAGACGCCACCATTTCCGGCTCAAAGAACATTCTTGTCAATGATGACTCTCAACACCCAATCCCCCAGGATCCATGCTGGAAAGCTCCTTTTCTCGATGTCGGTGTGCTTTCCAGTCTCGGAAATAATGAATGGGCTTCTCCAGAGAAACAAACCGAATTGAACATAAAGAAAGAAGCAGAAGTCGCCGTGCCAGGCCTTTCGTCTTCTGAATCGGGACCTACTGACTCGGTTGGAAGTTTCGCAGTTGAAATAAGAGAGAACGTTGAGTCAAAGAAGAGAGCACGGATGCCAGTAAGTGGCCAAGAATGGCCTCCAAATCATGTAGATGCTGAGAGACAGCGAAGGCAGAGACTCAATCAACGCTTCTATGCACTCCGGTCTGTAGTTCCCAAGGTGTCGAAGATGGACAAAGCATCTTTACTAGCAGATGCAGTCGTTTACATCAAGGAGCTCAAGGCCACCATTGATGAATTGAACGTCAAACTACGAGCGGTGCCCCACAATAATCATCCCAAGACAGATGTTAAAAAAGTTTATGGAGCCAAGTCCAAGACAACGAACGTTGATGTGAAGATATTGGGATCGGAGGCTATGATCAGGGTCCAGTCTCCGGATGTCGATTACCCAGCTGCAAGATTAATGGACGCACTTAGGGACCTCGAGTTTCAGGTCCGTCACGCGAGCGTGTCTAAGGTCAAGGAGATGGTGCTTCAAGATGTTGTTGTTACTGCTCCTGATGGATTGGCTGATGAGGAGGTCATGAGGACTGCTATCCTTCAAAGGATCGATTAAGAACTCAGCTTAATTAATTGCTATCCAACAAATAACCTTTATGGTGATGCACTGATGGCGACTCTGTACACACACACACACACACACACACACAAACACATCAAAGGGAAATTTGTTGAAGGATTGCATAACTTCACTCTTGCTTTTCAAGGAACCATAAGACACTTGTTCTAAGATGAAGTGAAGTCCATCTTATGTGGAAGAACAAATGTTTGTAACATTACGTATTTTGCTTTGGTTTTTATTTCTTCTCCATTTTTTTTTTTTTTTCGTATGTCCCGTGTCTGTATTTAGTCCCTGCCATTCTCTTGGGGCTGCCGTTGATTAAAAGCGGTAGCTGGTTTTTGATTCCAGAAAAAATATTAGCGGTGTAATTGAAGAGGTTGTTCCCTTGAAATCTGAGTCCATGGAGGTATGTGTGTGCTGATCTAGCATTCCTCTTTTCATGACCACCAAGGATCGTAAGAAGTAATTAAAAAGAGTAAAAATCCATTCTTGGGGACGCTTGAATAGTTGATTTTATGAGTTTGCACCGAACATAATTGAGTTTTACTTCATAACATTAGATTTTCGAGAAGAACAGTGGACGAGAAGGTTTGTGGATTCATGAGACAAGGAGACCGTGACTTTTTTCTTGTCTTTTTTTTTTTCTTCTATAATTAATCATTTGTTCAAGCTTTGGCGTTAGATTAGACTCCGGAGTCAGACTCAATTAGCTGTGCTTATTAAACGTGCGGCTTATTAATCATTTTATTTCAAATTAGTTCTTTTAGACGTGCTTATGTCTTTCCCTCCCTAAACTTTGCTTATGTTTGTTAAATTACATGTTATGTTAAGCCTGACGAGACAATAGAATATAAATAATTTAAGAAATTTTTCTCACCAATATATGAGATGATGATTGAATAATAAAAATAATAATTTAAACAAATTGTATAAGAGAATATATTAATTTTTATATAAAAAACTCTTCCAAATAAAAAAAGGAGAACAAATTATGAGATACTCTAACCTAAATGTTAATTTTATTATAGTAATTTTATTATAATCAAGTAATTATAATAGAGATATATAATTTTAATTATATTAAATAAATTAAACAAAATTTATTTTAAATTAAAAAAAAACTAATAAGTTGAATAAAATAAACCAATCACGTGTTACTAACTACATCTCAATAGGCAAATTTTAAGATAATAATTCAATAGTTCAAAATAAATTCTCGTATATCCTTTGTTAGTTGTCCAAATTTCAATTTAATTAAACTACAAGTTAATATTCATTCATACGATTTACTAACTATATCATAAATTTAAAAGTAGAAAGCTATCAAAATTAAGAGATTTCAGTTTTAATAGAAAATTTACTCTTACATATTATAAAAATACAATCAAATTGTTTATAAAAAAGATATATATATTTTTTAACTATTGACTAAAAATCAATTTAAGTGAATTACAAATAATGATCTAATTATACATTAATTAAAACTATATGTAAAAAGTATGCAGAATATAAATTTATAATAAATAAAAAATAAAATTTACTGTATTTTACCGTTTAAAATTAAAAAATATATATATTTATCAATTATTTAAATTTTAATTTAATTTTATATTAATATTTTTTTAAATATAAAATTAAAAAATATTATCTTTTTCTGGGTGTTTTTGGGCTATCTCTTTTTCTCTCTCTTTGGACAACTTTTTTCTCTCTCTCTCTCTCTCTCTCTCTCTCTCTCTCTCTTACAATCGGCTAGCCAGATTTTTAAGTTAAAAGGAGTGTTTATAAGTATTTTAATTATTTTAGATTATAATTTTAAAAAATATTTAAATAAAATAAAAAATTTTAAATGATATACCTAAATAATAAGAAGGGGACAATGAACCCATCAAAACCTGTAATATTCTATTCTTCTACCATCCATCAAAACCTTTAATAGTGACAGTGAAACTGAAAATGAATTGAAAGAAAGGCAAGTGCATTTTGCTTAGTCGCTCTCGGTACGTCCCCGTCATTGTATCAATGTCAAATGAAATGTGTTATGGGCATTGAAAAGATGTGGTGTTTATCTCAACGTGTTAAATCTACAATAAGATTACGTGTCAAGGCGAGCGACTCAGCAGAACGTGTTGGTACGAAAGTTTAACGTGCAAAATGAAAATAAAATAATTACTTTAAATTACATATTTAATATTATATTTTTTAAAAATAAAACTTATTTTATAATAATATAATTAAATTATAATAAATATTTTTATAAGAAAATATAAAATATATTTTACTGCGTTTTATATTATCAAAATTAAAATTTTAAAAATTGTGTATTATTTAAAATTATTTTATTAAAGAATAATATATTTTTATATTTTTTCCATTTAATCAAAAAGTACTATTATATATATATATAGTAATTTAAAAATTATTTAGTCAAAAAATTGTTTTTAAATATTAATAAATATAAAATTTTTAATTTACCTTTCATAAAAAAATATATTTTTATAGTCACTAAATAAAAAGAATTATTTTGAAAATATTCTAACTTAACGTGCGCTAATTCCCTTATATATAAATATAAATGAGAATCACCACAATATACATAGAATTTTCGACCATGTACATTTTATTATTATTATTATTATTATTATTATTATTATTTATTTTGGTTCGGTATTTTTATTTCGATCAGTGTGGACTAACGCAAGGGAGCGTGCTTTTTTGAACTCTTTTGGAAGGGCTAAACGGACCCTGTGCTGGTTAGGCGTTTTTGTCTTTTTCTCTTTTTCGGTCTATTAAGCATAAGACCCATGTGGTATTCGGCCTTCGTCTCATCGCTCTGGCCCTGTACGACAAATGTACGAGCACTAGTTTGGGCTGCAAACCAGGCAGAAGCCGGAAATCTTGTGGTCCGCCTCCAACCAGAGCTTGGATCAGATGTCATTTTGGTCCTGTATTCTCCCTGGAAAGCTTCAGCGAGTGAACCGGATCCGATATGACCCAACAAATGACACTACATAATTTAATTTGAAACGATTCGAGCAATCCCACTTAACGTAATCTAGAACTCGCGTCTGTCTTAAAAAACAGAGAGAAAAATAAAAATAAATTGTAGAACTCATCACCGAAAAGAAGAAGAAAAAAAAATTAAGGTTATGTAGAACTCAACTTTACTTGATTTTCAAGAGTGGCCTCAAACTTCAACAAACACGAAAAGGCCGTGACCCAAAATAATCCAATCTAACTCCGTCCGGTCCGGAACCCGCTGGATGGACCCGTGTGCCACCGACCGTGGTTTGATAGAACACACATGCGCCCAATGAATTGGTCAAGAGAAAAAATGAACTCCTGAGTGAACCGTTGCGGAAAATCCGGGGTCAAAGGAACCCATCTGCTTGTACAGATTCAAACTACTGTAGTGCTACGGTCGGAATTTATGATCAGCTTTCAGTCGGTCTCGCTTGTCTCCAAAAACCAGAAAAAAAAAAAAGAAAAAAGAAAAAGAAAAGAAGTTTGGTGGTAACCAATTGGTAACACACTAACCATGCTCTAATCGATCACAGCAAGCAGATTTTGCAAGTTTCTCTCTTAGACAGCACTGAAAAATAAGTTGGGCTCATAATTAAGCTACAAATATAGGTTTTTAATTAGACATGCGACTAATTAGGTTGGAGAGTAACCAATATATTAACCTCACAGCTATTAGCAATTATTAAATTAGGTTGTTTACAGCACGATTACTTGGACTGCCAGACGTGTGGGCAAGAACCGCATATGCATATATATATATATATATATATATATATATATATGTAAAGACAACAGCAACCATTTTAACTGTACGTAGCCAGGACACGATTTTTCTCCCTTTTCCTTTCTTCGTGCCCTTGTGACAGTTTGAGTTGTAGTATTGCATAATTAACATATCATAATTAACATATATGGATCTGGAAGAAAATTGTCAGACAGTTAAGTCAGTCAAAGTTGGGTGATATGCAGGCCCAACGACAATGGCTCTTCTTCAATACGTGTTGTAGATGCATGAGAGTGAAACCTATTGCGAAAGTTACAGAAAAAGCGCAAGACCATACGGTACAAGGGATTTGATTGTCACAGATCTTTAACATTCCAAGTAATTATTTGAAATGAGGGCCCAAATTAATTTCGAGCAATTATCTTCGTTGTTCGCCTAATTGTGTTTTGGCCAGTATATTGTACAGGTGACGAAAATGTTATGTTGAGTCAGTCAGGTGTATAAACTTAATTAATACTTAACGCCTTTTTTGGAGATAGCTCGACTTTCGTTTTCAGCGTTGAAGTTAATTATTATTTATTATTTATTAAAAATTAATATTTAAATAAAAATTAAATAATTAAATTTAAATATTTCTAAAATATTAATAAATTAATATTTATATAAAAATTATATTAATTGAGTTTAACTTAATAAAATTTTAATATTTAAATGATGAATAAATTTTAATATTTATATTAATTGTGCGTGTATTTTAATAATAATAATTATTATTATAATTATAATCAAATAATTTTAAATTAATAAAATTAAAAATTATATACAATTGTATATTAAAAGTGATTATATATTAAAATTAGTTGAATTTTACAATAAATTTTAACAGTAATGTGGGATGTTATTGAATATAACATGTCAGACTTTGAGATTAGCAGAAGCATTGAATTCGGAGTGCACGCTGCACGAGTTTCCGTACTCCGCAGTTATTGCAGGAAAGGAGTCTGGCCCCGTCATCCAAATGAAACTCAATTCAATCGCCGTCGGTCGTGATCGTCCGTGACGACATAAACAGAAGGGAAAGGTATCAAATTAACTGGTTTGTGTGGCAGTACATTGAATATGAGCACCAAGTCCAACTACCTTCCGCCGGAGGTCGATGGGAAATAATAATGGGTCTGCAGGACAGCTATTGGTGCCGCATACTTGTGTTACGGGTCTCCTTTACATTTAATGGGTCGCTAATAGCCGGCCGCCAAACTAATACAGTAAGAACTCAATGCCAGTACATGTGAAATTAAATCTGAATCTTTTTTTTTTTTGGGGGGGGGGTCCATAGAATCGTTTTTCTGCTACATGTGAAATTTAATCTGGTTCTTCGAGATTGGAGCATAAGCAGTTAGTAGTGTTGTTTCATTCATTGTCCACACTAGAATAGGAATTTTTTTTTGTTCCCCTTGGCAGAGGAAAAAACAATGTCATATTTGTCACCGAGTTAGTCGGAGGTTGATGAAAAGCCAGAGAAGCTACTAAAAATTAAAAGATGGTAGCAAGAGGCAAGAGCAGAAATTTTATTGTCGATGAGAATTCTCCGTACGCAGAATTGGGTTGATCCACTTGACTTCAATTTATTAGTTCAACCGACTCTATTAAGGTAATGGATCCGATGCATCATACAATTTCCGCCAAATCGGGGTGAAAGACATGAATTCTGGAGGTCCAGCCCCAAAAATAGCCTCTAGACGATACGGTATAGAGTCTCCCGGGTTGAAAACACTTTTTTTTATTATTATTATTATTCTTATAATGCCACAGATCCGATTGGAATAGAAACAATTTGACCGGAAAAAAAAAAAGAACAAATTTCATTTATTACGATGATTAATTATACTCAAACATTTCACACTTAAAAGGTGTTGAAAACCTGCCAATCTTTGGTATGACAGGATATACGTATAAGGTATGATGATTTGTGGAGAAGGCACGCATGACAAATGAGGAGTGTCAATGACTTGATGATCTTCTCCAAATTTCCTCAAGTTCCCGAGCAAAATCCTTTTGCCTACCAACAACAATTGTAATATGATCTTTGCTCTCAATCACCTTGACACGGGCGCGGGGGATTCGTTTCTTGACATTGTAGCTGCATTCAACTGGTATGACCTCATCATCTTTGCCATGGAAGATATTGACATCACATGTCAGGCGGTCACGGACGGCGTCCAGGTACCCATCAAGCTTGCTAGCGGTGCCAAAAATGATGTTGTGCAAAGTATGCCATGCGGATGTGTGGGTATGGCAAAAGAATCCTTCAATCAAGAATGTCCTGATCCTGCACGCAAACTTGCATTTATGTCAATAAGGTCGGTTGATATACGTCTCCGTCACAATTGTCAAAGCATGGATGGTAATGCAGAAGCTGCCTGATATTGAGCTCAGGCCAAGCGGAGACAGCGGAGAGCAATAAATGTAAAGCCATATTCCGCATTAAGCATCTGTCTCTATCGCTCGTGACTTCAGTTTGACCAGAAGTTGACGGACCTGAATTTCCGAGGTAGCTTTCAAAGTGATCGATACGCCATCAATGCATAATTTTTATTTTATTTTTATTTTTTCATCTGCCCCATCAATTAATTGCGGTTTCTTGGATTCATTGGTGCCCCCTTGATTCTACTAGGGATTGCTTGCTTCTCATAAATCTACTCGCCAATAATGTTTGGTGGGTAGTTTAGAAATTAAGAGCAAAACATAAACAGAGAAAATGACAACAATAATAGCGAATGCATGGGAGGTGTCGATAGTTCGAGGACACTAAAGTCAGAGAAAATTGGCTGAGGAGGTAGAGGTAGATTGGTTCACCTGTTTCTTGTGAGCAGTTTGGTAAGAAAATCCCAGAGCCGGTGGTTCTTGCTTACGAGCAGGCACAGGGTCCGGTTGATGTGCTCATACCAGCACACAACCGACGCGCCAAACGCCATGAATGGCCACACGCGCCTTGGAGCTATTTTTCTCATTACGTATTGTGTTCCTTGCACGCCCTTGGGTACTGAATAATATGGCTGTCACGCGTATCATATCAATCTTATTAATTTTGCTAATGCGTAACGTACATACCCAAACAAAAGAAACACACACACATATGTATAAATAAATAAATAAATATTTATTTATTTATTTATTATTATTATTCACTCAGTCCTAGATTCTAGATGGTTTATGGTTCAATCTTCTAGTCATAAACTGTTTCTCTAAAGTAAAGTCAGCGTATAATACGATGGGGTACATTGTGTCTTCCCATATTTTTTTTTTTTTAAGAAAAAAAAAAACACTTGTAAGGCAGAGAAGTAATGGAAATATTTTGAATATACTTCTTAATAATTAAAAAAATAGTAAATTCATGAAAAAGAATTACAAAAATTATATTATTTTATTAATTATATCAAGTCGTATTTATTATCTTTATGTTCGAGGGATTGTCTTTTTTTTTTTAAGTTTTTGTTTTCTAATTGGAGGAGCCAAAGTCCTCGTCACACGCGATGGCTGGCTGCTACTATCCCATACATAGCAGGTAACGCCATCGGGAGGGGGAGGTGTTCCGATAAATTAATTAAAAAAAAAAAAACATTTGTCGAACTGATTTGAAGAGGTGGAGGTCTCAAGTCATAATTAAAACCATTTGAGAAGAAAAAAAACAAAAAAACTTGAAGAAGAAGTAAGGAGGAGAAAATGCAACTTACAGGTGCAAGGAGGGTGAGGGACTTGACTGATCCAGGGTGTTTTACAGCAAGTGCTAGGGCCAAAATGCAGCCCAAAGAATGAGCCACGATGTGGAAGGATTCAACTTTGTATGGTTCGAGCACGGATCTTTCAATCATGTCCAAATGATCCCTCAGGGTATAGAGGGAGTCACTCGGCTTTGGACTCCTCCCAAACCCTAACAAATCAATCGCGAATAATCGGTAGGCGGACTTGGCAGCTTTTGAGAAGTTTGGAAACAAGGTTTCGGTCCAAAATGCCGAAGACGAAATGAACCCATGAATGAATACAACGTCTTCTTTTGCCACAGCTTGTTCTGCCACATTCACAACAAAATTTTAAATTAAGGTGACTTTTAGTTCCTCTATCTATATATATATATATATATATATTTATGAAATCATACAGAACTAGTTATATTTATATGCGCGCATATAAAAAAATGTTTGTTACCATTTGGTCCGTCAACTCTAACAAAGAGACTATCTTTGCCGGACGTGGCCCAAGAAGTGCAAACTTTACAATCGCAATCAGACCATCTCGGGATGGGATGTGATCGCTGACCTCCAATCTTTCCTTGAAGCATTTCAACAATGGTGGAGTTAGCACTTAATGTCGATCTTGGAGTCCCCTTCATGATCTTGTCGCAAGGTTGCACAATGGTCTTGTCCACCTTGATTCGCTTGAGTTCATTCACGGTCAGTTTTGAAACCTCAGACAGTAGGGAAGGGCGAGTAAAAAGGGTGTCTGATATCTCCTCCAGCTCCAGCTTGCTAGAGCTAAGGGAAACCACCTTGGACTCGCCTTGCTCGGAGAACAAGATCTTGCCACTGTTACTGATGATGGCTTCTTCTTTAGCCCGGGTGCAGTAGCAAGGTCTCCATTCGGCTTCCAGTAAGAAATCCGCTAGCTTGTAGAGGAAACATAAGGTTGCATCAAGAAGATCGAGAAAACAAAAGACAACGAAGCTCACTGCCTCGTGTATGGCTCTTCCTGTTAACGCGACAACCATTTTGGTTTTGCGCATTGCAGTGAGGCTGAGGGTGCGAGAACTGAAACGCACGAACATGAAACGCATCAACACCCGCATGAAATAGAGGAATTTGACCCCACAAGAGACAAAGAAAGGGATCGATCGAAGGGGGGGGGAGAGAGAGAGAGTCAAGGAATTCGGTTATGGCTTCATGTTTAACTTAGAAAGCATAGACAAGCTATATAGGAATTAGCTGCACTTCCCTGTATCCACTAATAGGGAAAGACAAGCTACTGAGGGATATATAGGATCCGTCGTCTGGAATCTTAATTTGTTTAAGACATCCAGGCTCCGGCGGATGGTGGAAGGATTACTTAGAACGGTCACCTTGACCCCTCTCCCGAAATATCGTTCCTTATAATTGCCAACCAAACAGCTGGACATATATCAAAGCGTGCAGAATTGCTTCTGTTGAATCTAACTGGGAATAGGCCAAGACAGAGACAGCACACTGCAGTCTATAGGTATAGACGAGAGAGAGAAGATAAAAGATTACAGATAAATGAATTGATGGTTCCATTAAACATCGTTTGTTGGCCAAGGAAAAAGTTTGGTGGTAGTTGAACCCCCCCAGCCCAAATCGAAGAATAAACGAATTCTCCTGAGCAAATACTATTCACGATGCTTTATTTATTATTATTATTTTTTCTTCCGAAGAAAGTCTCTAAGATTTGCACGACATTTTCTTCTTCAAGAAAAGGGGAAAGAGAGAAGCGACTGTTTCATGCACTTTAGGAAAATATTATGTCGCTATTCCCTCACTGAATTAAGCATGACCATGGAATCTGCCGTCCCTAGACTTTGAGCCGCCTTGCGTTTCCCCATTATATCCTCACCTCCGTGAATGGTTAGTACCGTAAAAAACCTCAATTCTTATGCGAGCTTACAATTTATCGAAACCAAGATTTGGTTCTTGCCCAAATAATCTTTGCACCACCCATTATTTATCAATCAAGAAAACTGAACGATAGACTGGCTAAGATTGAACGTTTTTACAATATTGAGCAGTACAGCATTACGCAAGTAGGATTCATGGTAGACCCATTCCCAAATGAACCGTTCAGAGATGTTAACTGCTTTGTCAGGGTCATGGAATCTGTGACATTGTATTATACTGTTATGTCATTGGCAAGTACAGAAAAAAGTCATTTTATGTAAGCCGATCCACTGATATTGTAATTGTTATCTTCAACGAAATGGGAACGCTTAAGATTTTTCCAGTCTTCCTGGTTATGTCTTTGCATGTAATGCCGTGTCTTTCTTTCACTTCATTCTTGTTTGGCGACTCTTTGGTTGATGTAGGAAATAATAACTACTTGTTCACCCTCTCGAAGGCCGATTGTCCTCCCTACGGTATCGATTTCAGGGCTTCTGGTGGGCTGCCTACTGGCAGATTCACCAATGGTCGCATCGTATCAGATGTTATAGGTAATCGATTCCATTCTGAATATAAGCCATAAGTGCCCTCGACAAGATGTCCATAACCCAAAAACTTCCAAGGTACTTTTGGCATGCAATTGTACCCTTATAGTTTGACCTTGGCATCGGCTCTCCTAATACTAGTAATGTGTTCAATTTGAATTCTCCCAGCTCCAGTTGTATGGGGTCTCAAATGTTAGATTTTACTTGAAATCTCGTGTTTCCTCAATGAATGTGAGCAGCTTTAAGTGGCATGGTTAGTAGCGAATTGAATTGGCCGGCTGACGCAAAATTATGCATTCTCATATTCTCGGATATGGCTATCAAATAAGTTAGGAGGTTCATAACATGCCTAATTGTCCTGGAATGCCTAAACAATGAAAAATGTAGAAGTAACCATTGAAGTTGCTGTCTGTGCATGCTTAATAATATTGATTTGATGGCAATTAGCTAGTTAACTCTTCTTCTCATTGATTTTCCTTTGTAAATGTTGCAATCAGGCCAGGAACTTGGAGCTAAATCGTTTCCGCCACCTTATCTGGCACCAAACACTCAGGTTACTGCAATTTTCAGAGGAATAAACTATGCTTCGGGAGCCTCAGGAATTTTAAACGAGACAGGATTATTATTTGTAAGCAAATTACTTATTGAAGGTTCAAAATAGAAAATCGATTCAATTTAACCTCAACAGCAGATAACAAATGTTTGCAATTGATCTGACTATTGGATTTTCCCCAGATTGGGAGAGTAACGATGTGGGAGCAAGTAAACTATTTTGAGCAAAGCAGAAGCTACATGGTGAAAGAGCTGGGAGAGAGTGGTACCAGGAAATTCTTAAAGAATGCAATCTTCTCGCTAACCATAGGTTCCAATGATATCCTAAACTATGTGCAACCAGGTATACCATTTTTTGGAGCAGCCAAGGTTTCCCCAGCTGTACTCCAAGATGCTATGGTTTCAAACCTAACTCTACAGCTTAAGGTTAGCACGCTTTAATTAGGAACCTATCTAGCACTATGTCGTTCACATTTTATATATAATATGCTTTTTGTGGCTGGTGGTAACATACTTATGTTCCATTGTCATTAATTTTATTAGGATGATGCAGACATATGAAATGACGGGTAATGCTTTTCGAATGTCATTCTCAAGAAATGCAATGACCCTCTAGGGATAAATTGGCTTAAAATTAGAAATCTCGTTCTTGGCCTATTGTAATTTGAATTAAAACTTGGTCAAAAGTTGCTAATTATGGTTATTTCGGTGCAATATGAAGCGACTCCACGAGTTAGGAGCCAGAAAATTCATTGTAATGGGTGTTGGGCCACTTGGATGCATCCCTTTTGTTCGTGCACTCAATTTAGTGCCGAGTGGACAATGCTCTGCGGAGATAAACCAGTTAATTCAAGGCTACAACAAGAAACTGAACGAAACGCTCGAAGTCTTAAATCAGGAGACGGGACCAGAATCTGTCTTTGTTTATGTAAATTCTTATGATGTTTTCCTCGGGATCATCGTAAATTATCATCAGTATGGTTAGTTGAAAGCTTGAAGCATTTATGCTTGATTTCCACATCTCTGAATAATTCTATCTAAGCTAGCTAATCGGTTATCAATTTAATTACGCAGGACTACTAACTGATTTTTGGGTGTCCAGGATTTGAGAATGCAAAGGAATCGTGTTGCGGGGGATACTTACCACCATTTGTTTGCTTTAAGGGTCCTAATGCCCACATGAGCTCTGTTTTGTGCAATGATCGATCCAAGTATGTGTTCTGGGATGCGTATCACCCTACAGAAGCTGCAAATGTCATCATTGCAAAAAAGTTTCTTGACGATGAAAACATTAGCTTTCCTATAAACCTGCGGAAGCTTTACAGCCAGAATTCCTAGTTAACTGCCTGATTAGTGTCGAAGTAATCACTGCATATCATGTATGTTCTCGTTGACCTTCAGCAAGCAGTGCCAGAGATATATCATGTCTGTCATCCCCAGCAAACTTATTCCCATATAATATAAATATATATAATGTTGCTGACAACTCAAAATTAAACCAATGACATCCATCTGGGTCTTAATTCTTTGACCCCAACTCTTTGTGCCATCAGGAGTTTACATTTCCAAGGACCGATGCAAATGAAAAAAAGTCGAAAAGTTACTTCCACTATCTATCTGTGTTACTTGCGCATTCGTAAAAGTAATTAATAAGGCGGAAATTAATTCCGATTGAAACTGCAGTCAGAGATGAGTTGTTGAGGACAGAGGCTGTAGGTAGGCTTGGTTCGCATGGCCTCTACTTTAAAAGATGTGCCCTTTTGTTAAATTATTACTGGACCAGAAGAAAGGGGAAGTAAACGAGGGAGCAATATGGAAGAGACCAGAGAGAGAGAAAGGGGGGGGGCATGTGGCGTGTCCTTGCAGAAATGAGAGAAAAAAATCTACAAAGAATCATCTCCCGTGTGGGAAGCAAAGAGAGAGGCATGGGGGGAAGTGAGGGTGATGATGATCAGTAACCAAGAAAATTCCATGAATGTAGCCATTCCTCAAAAGTCCGTCACCTGCAATGCTACTATTAGTAGCCCCGGCTGGAAACTTTAGGGGAACCCATTTTATAATCCACAACGTTATAGTCAACATCAACACCGACAGAAACAGAATAACAAGCATTCTCATTCTCTACACCTCCCTCCCTCTGCTCGCAAGATCGCCGCTTCTTTACGGGATCTGGCCTTCTTTGCATCTGCAATGGACGCTGAGTTAGACATAGCTCGAGCCCAAATCATGGAATTGAAAGATGAGCTTGACTATGAACGCAAGGCACGGAAGAAGGCTGAGACTTTGAACAGAAGATTGGCTAGAGAACTTGCTGAGGAGATGCGAGAGAGAGAAGCACTTGAGGGAGTTCGTTAAGAGCTTGCCAGAGAAATTTCGTCCGAGAAATCGGAAACGGACCCATGAAGAGAGAAATGGAGGAAAGAAAGACGATAAGATTCTCTTCGAAGGGAAGTTGCCAGAATTGGAGGGTTCTAAGGAGATAGAACTTATTCGCAATTCAATCTTGGACATGGAACGGAAGATGCAAGAAGATCACAAAGATAAAGAAGACAAAGATAAAGCACCCGAAATTGCGACAGCTTCTAAAGCTGCTGCGGCTTATCTGTCAAGTAAGTTTAGCTGCAAGCTGGTTCAGGCTGGAAGATCCTGCGATGAGAATAGCGGGGCTGATTCGAGGAGGGCTGTTCTGAGTGAAAAGTCATCGATCAACGATTGTATCGGCTGTTTTTAATCTATAAAAATGCAGCGAAGGGCATCGCGAGAGCCCGATAATCCGCGCATAAGGCGGGGAATCAAAGGGTTCGTTGAATTTCCAGGAGTTGTTCGAGCAATCGGATAGGAAAATAGGCATTCGGCTACAAAGCTTGAGTGACAAAAGGCCGGGCTAAAAATTCTGCTGAAACAAAAAAGGCCCATACGATCCAACAACATTATTATTAGTTAAAATATACGCATATAGTTCAGTATTGCTGTTTCTCTCCCTTTGCGTGATTAATTTTGTCCTCTCTTTAGTGGGTAATTATTTGTCACTGCAATGTTGATTTGTTACCGTTCTGCAGTTGGGCTGGGGTTACCGTGCATTATGTATATATGAGTTTTGTTTAATGCTGATGGGTTTGAAATCTGAAAGTGTTGCTTTGAATCCGTGCAGCGTACTGTACAGTATTCATTCCACGATCTGTCAAAAGGCTCGTCTTTTGGATCGTGACATCTGCACATCAACTGCTCTGACTTTTATTTAAAATTGTTGACCTTTCTTATATTAACTGCACTTTTTACCATTTTTGACAACTACATGTTAAAATTTTAGGTTCTACATGACTTTAATTCTTATCAGTGGACTAGGGCACTTCTACTCTGCCATCAAATTGTGTTCATTTAAACGAAATGGAAAGAGTGATTGATATATATATATATATATATATATATATATATATATATATATATGCACACACTGGCAATTGGTATTGAGAGCATTGGTGGCAGTTACAAATAACACAATCACTTGGGAGCATTATTATAAATCAAAAATTTGAAACCACAAACTAAAATAGAACCCCCTGAGCCTGAGGTCGTTACTAATGTAACATTTGACGATATGTATACGACATGTTTTCCGACTTCTTTCACTTTTTTAGGGGAAAGATTGTTTTTAAGCTCGCAGAGCGGAGGGAGGCAAGGGAAAGAGAAGAAAGTGCAGTTGCCAAACTGCCTCGTTGACGGACCCGTTGGCAGTTGCCCAAGTATCCAAATTCCAAGATGGGGAACATCTCAAACATTGGCCCAAGTAAGGAAGGGCTTCCCCTTGCAACTAGCCCAAAACAAACACCCCTTACCAAAACGTAAAAGATTTTAAGAACAAAAAATTGGAAAAGGGGGGGGGGAACAAAATTGAAATTATGTGCGTGCGTCACCTCAGGGATCAAGAAAGAAAGGCAGGAGGAGTAGGTCGGTCCAAAATTCGATTGTTTTTGACTGGATGCTATCTTCTCGTCTTAATTAGCAAGAAAAACATTTAAGTGGGAAACCAACCTCGACCCAAAAAACAGCAGGCCTTGAAAACTTCGTCGCCGGAATTTATGCAGGTTTACGGCCAATTAGACTTTAGATTTTGTGCCCACAGGTAGAAGAGGTGGTTTCTGTTCGTACTGTATCTGTGTGTGAAGGGCACGATACGAATGAATGTTGGGAGCCCAGGAAGCACAGATTAATACAAAAAAAAAAAAAAAGACATGGCTAAAAAATGGCGGCACCGCTACGTCTTACCTTTATCGTGTTTTTAAACCGGTCAATGGAGCTTGCGTTCTGAATTCGGACTTCAGATGTGTAGCACCTTCCTTCGTCATCCTGCTCTTTAAAACAGATCAAAAGAAGGAAGGAAGGTAACGGTAAGTGTCACTAGAAGGCCCTTCTTTCTTATCTTTGTTTGTGTATTGGCTACTTCTTTTTCCCTCTGTTCAAATTCAAATTGACTGACAAATTATTGCCACAGAGGAATTGCATGAGAGAGGCTTTATGGTTGACTTACAAAGTCCCCCATCTTTTCTACCTGTCAAAGTAATTCGTGAGACTTTCAATTCTGATTGTTCATTTCTCAATCCTTTTACGCAGGAATTATGAGGACGTCAAGTTGTTAATCATGCACACCCATTTTCCCAGATGTTCCGTTCAACCCGAAAAAAGGGGAAAAAAAAAAAGAAAAGAAAGAAAAAAGCCATTTCAATTCACGACTCTATAATATACGCCATGTCTGTCAAAGTTGACGTCGACAATGTCTCCTTGACAAATTGTGGCAACCAATAATAAATGAATGGGGGCGGGTAGGGACTTGGAAGTACTAGAATACATCACATTATAATTTAAGCCAGCAAGGAGGAAATTCTTGCCCCACATGTCATCCACAAATGTTTAACTTGCTTATTTTAACCACCTCAAATCGGTGGTTGAACAAGGAGATATTTCCCCGCCGATGCTCTCGGTGTAAAATGAAGGACAGTTTGACTGCTGCTCTATTCCAACATGGCCACAATGACAGCTCTTGAAGCTGGGGCTTCTCAGGTTCTGGCTAAAACCGCCGCAGCCAATGCCACCCAGTGGCTCAGGAGCTGGGTATGATAGGCTTTTCTTTGCTGCCCCACCGCGATCTCTCTCAGGCGTTGATGGTCTCTGCCTCGGCGCACTCTGTGGTCTGATGCGAGCCTTTGCTGACTCAGTGGCTGCCATGTAATTTGGCAATATTGTAGTGTTGGAGGCGCCATTACCTGCACTTCCATTGTTAGTGGAATATCGAGACGAGGGGCTTGGGGTATGTGCTGCCGAGTAGCACTTTTCTTCTTTTTGGAGTCGTGGGCTCGCAGAACGCACTTGAAGTGGTTTTGTTTTGCAAGGAGAGGGGGTGACTGGTGATTGATGTAGAGAGAAATTGTTACGTGTTCTGTGGAGAGGAGAAGCAACAGAAGGTGGGATGGGCTGGTTTTGTTGGTGATTTAGACATTGTGATCTTCGTGCAGATGGAGTTGAACAAATCTGAGGCATAATTAATGTGTCAATTTCTATGGTCTTCATGGTGTCTCTTCTATCAGTTGATGCTCTGCTACTGCTCTCCCACTGCTTTGAGGCCATCCAACGATTAAGCCATCTTGTTTTTTCCTCTAGCTCCTTTTCATCCCCTGCAGACGGGTTCCTTCGAGATCTCCACATCTTAATTGATTATAAAGATTTTCAAGAGATTAGCTCTTTTTCTTTTTTTTTACAAAAATTTATTTAGAAAAAAAAACACACACACACGCACACAAATTGAGACAGTGAACTAACCTTGCTTGAGAAGGCATAAGCCAGGGCTTTTTCACGTTTCAGGGCAGCTTCCCTTCTACTTTGCACCATTGCCTCAACCTCCTCACTTTTTTGAGGACGGTCATCCCAATCATCGATAGTGGAGCTTACATCTCTAGACTGCAACATAAAAGTCCATTAATACCGAAGCAGGGCAGCTCCTTGTACGGTAGAAAGATTGATTTGATGTTTTTCCAGGGTCATTTTGGTATACTTACTATAGACTTCCTTTCACGGATATCCTGAAAATATCTTGGTTCCCATAAGCCATTGGTTTCGGCAAACATGGACTTTCTGCTCCCTTCAATGGAAAGCCATGCACGTTGATCACGAATCCGATCCTGTACTCGAAGCAGAGCTTGCATGCATTTTAGTGTTAGCTTCGCTTGCTTTCTGACATTGTGTCCTCTGACCAAAGCTTGAAGTTTCACTAGCCCTCTAAGTGCACGCAGAGCTCTCCTTGCCTACAATTAACCATTAAATGGTTTCAGGATTAGCAAATTATTAATAATCGTCAGGAAGGAAAGAGAACAGCATATATAACCGTTTGTTACTTAACTAGGTAGCCTCTGAAAGCGGTTTGAATGACCATGGCAGCCCAGTTTTCTCTTGCGAAACTGGGAGTCCCAGTGAACCTTACAATGTCCGCAGCTGCTCTGGCTGTTACTGCGGCGGCTTCAGCTGCTGCTGCTGCCAGTGCAATCGCATGCCTTTGCTCAGCACCCAAAACAGCATTCACGGGTGGGGCAGCAGCCTTTGCTTCACATTGCTGGACTTGAACATGGTTATTACTGGGCTTTCTGAAAGGCCATCTTCTTTTCTCCCTCTTCTGCACATACAAGCCCAAAATCCCAGCTCCAACAAATCAATTATACTATTGAACTGGATTGTGTTACACGTTCATAAAACATATAGACAGCAATGTTACGAGTTATATCACTGCAGACAATAGTGTTTGTTTCGGTTAGCTGTTACCTTTTCTTCCTCTTCTTGCTCGTGTTCTTCATCTCTCCTCTTGCTGCACTTTTTCTCGTGCTCCTTAGTTGAAGACCCGAATGCTCTTTTCACTAGTGTCAACCACCACATGCTGCTCTTGTTTCCCATAGAGAGTCACAATAGTAGTTTGCCACACTACATCAAGACTGCTGCATGAGAGAAAGTGGAAGAGGTCGAATTAATAGTATGCATGCTGTCATAGATTCCGCCACAATTATTCATTTACTTTGACCGTAAGAAGATATATAAAATCACACGAGACACAGAGAGAGAGGGAGGGAGGGAGGGGTTGAATGAATGCGACATGTATTACTGTGAGTGCGGAATCTGAAAGGAGTACGAGCTCCAATATATGTGCTAAGGCGGAGGTGTTTACTAGTGGCATGAGATAAAAACTAATGGAGGGTGTCAGGCACTGTCAATAGCTTTATGAATTATTTTTTGTCGGTACAAGCTTTATGAATTATAAGATTGCATGGCAGAATATACAAGACATGAGGTAGAGAGTTTCAATTAACAGTACAGAAGAATCCAAAGTCCATTACATGAGAAAAAACATCAACATCTAGGCTTTTTTATTGAGCAATGCAATATGCCCTTCAAAGTTACTCTCCCTTCCTCCTTAAATAACAACTGACCGCCCCGTCATTGCTATCACGTGTTTTGGGCAGCTAGTGGACGAGTAGGAGAGAGGGAGAGGGAGAGAGAAAAGAGTTTGGTTGTAATGTCAAGATGTTTGTGTAGCTAGAAAACACCTCGAAGACCACCAAATCATATCAGCCAAAGCCAACTCCTACTGTCTTCTACACAGTGATACATCATAGTATGATATATGATATAATTGAAGGGTCCAAGTCCAAGGAAGTAAAGGAGAGAAAGGAATCCTTGCTTTTGGGAAAAGAGGAAAGGGTGTGTGTGTGTGTGTGCGCGCGCGCGCGCGTGTGTGTGGCTCCATTTCCCGGTAGACTGGTCAAACTGATGTCCTAGTGCTGGTCTACTGTCCTTTCCCTTCCCGAAGTGTTATTCGTCTGGACTACACAGTATAAAAGACAAATTATACTTTATAATCTTGGTGGGTATCGGCCCAGTTATAGCAAATTTCCAACCCCCCAAGCACCCAGAAGGGTTGCTCTTTAAGTTGTCCCGTTTCTTGAAATAAATTCTTGAAAAACTCACTTACTTGGTAGGTTTGCGTCAACAAGTGGGTTAGTTGGTAAAGCATAGTGTCGTTCTGTAAGATTATTGTAGGATCAAATCTCGGCCATACTCAAAGAGAGGATGCTTATTTGGCTCAAACGGAGTGGATGCTTATGAGATGGCGCTGATGACTGTCTATTTCCCTTTCAGAGTTCGCTGCATCAAAAAGACACAAGAAAAAAAAAAAAAAACACTCGCATTTGTAAAAGTTCTATAGGGCTAACAACAGAGAGATGACATAGAAATAACCTTGCTTCAGTTTTTTTATCTTAATGATCAGGATGTAAGAGAATTACATGCATAAATGAAATCTCTTGATTTTGCTCAAAAAAGAAAAGAAAAGAAAAGAAAGGAAAAACCGTGTCTATAGCTATAAAGAGGATTCACCCGAAAATCTTTTTAACAAGATGTTCAAAGTAAGTAAAATATAGTGTTTGTGTAATTTGCTTTCCCTAGGATTCTCAAAACAAAAAAAAAAAATAATAATAATAAACGCTTTCCCTGGGGAATATTTGTCGAAAAGAAAAAATAAAAAAAAAGGTAACCAACATATTATTCAATGTCATCATAATACAAGATTGAGATTGGATCGACTCAATGTAGCCCTTAAAATACGAGGACAAAAGAAAATTAAAAAAAGAAAAAGAAAAAGCCCGAGCCTAGTAACTAATGCCTTCCCCACCACCCCCGCCCTCCCTCTCTCTCGACATATCTATCTATCTCTACCTATCTATATAAAATAAAGCCGGGCCTTGCCTCCTAACAGACACTTAGGCTTCCACGATGCAGAGCCCGTGGACTGGGATAGAGGCCTTTTGAACATCATAAGGGTTGGGTTGGGCCATGCCCTTTCTGGAAGCCCGTTTGCTTTTGAAAATGGACACAAAGAGTACAGCAGCCCCAAAATTGAAAAACACGGCAACCATTCTCCACGCGGCGCGCTTGTCTCCTCCAGTCTTCAAGTTTCCACCAAAGTCATCATTTGAATTGAAACTTTTAGCGCTCAAAAGCCGCCCCCCCCCCTCACCACCCAAACTTCTCGCTAGTCCGTAGATAGTCCCCCCCTCCCCCCGCCCCCGACATAATCTCAGAATTAAATGACACGAAAAAGTAAAAGTGTTTAATAATAATAATAATAATAATAATAATAGAGACGGGCCTGACCTCCTATCGACCTAAAGCCACGTTAATTAATTAATTAGCTATCGTTCCGTTTCCGTTTCCGTTTCCTTTTGTCTTGTACAACTCAACCGTTTATTGCATTCTACCCTTTTAAACCACCCCTGAATTCTTTCTTGTTTTTATTCCCATCCCACACTGACCAAGTGATATCCTTACAAATCCCGACTCCCACTTTACTGTACTAATTGTTGTTTACAGCTCAATTAATGGAACTAAAAATTATTCTTGGAATCAAAACCTTTTTATTATGTAAAGTTGAAAATCATTTTTAAACTAAAATTTTTAGTTTGATTTCAATTAAAAATTTTAAAATTCTAATCTAAATATTTTTAAAAATTTTATTAACATTTCTTTGTTACTAAATATTATATGTATTAGTAATATTTTTTATTATTAAAATAAAAAAATTATATATATATATATTAATTCGATTTAGTTAATTATAATTTTTTATAATTAAAAATAAAAAAAATTAAATTGAAAATTTTAATTTAATTTTTTTTCCGATTCCATTAATTAAAAAATTCGTTGGGTTCGTTAACCAAAACTTTTGGTCTTGTCAACACTCGCTAGTGTCTAAGTTTAACACCTCTCTGGGTCCTGTGGCTTTCTGTCCCCACCCACTCGCCCGCTCATCTTCTTCAAGGAGAACGCTTTCGGTCACACACACACACACGCTCTCTCTCTCTCTCTCTCTCTCTCTCTCTCTCTCTCTCTCTCTCTCTCTCTCTCTGCTTCTGTTCCGAATTTGCCATTGCCTTTGGCTGTCTGTTGTCTCTGTTCGAAGTTCAAGAAGAGAGGGGCGGAGGGGGGCTCAGCCAGAGGCGATGGGTTGCGTATCTTCCAATTTGCTGGGCAACGAGGAGGAGTTCACTCAAGTCGGCAGCTCCGCACTGGGTCACCACATTGTCTCACTCACTTCTACCACCTATGGTCTCCTCAATCTCGATCCTCCACCACCCCCGCAGTCGCCTCAGTCCACCGTCACCAGCCCACCGACGCCACCCTCTCGCTTCACCCTCGGCTCCATCTTCTCCACCCCACTCTCTCTCTCTGAGACCAAGTCCCTTCTCTGGTCTGACCCCAGGCCCCTCCGTGCTGACCCCCACCACCCCCCTCCCGAAATCATCAATTCTTGGGAGCTCATGTCCGGTCTTGACACTGATAGTTTCCGCTTCTCTCCCATCTTCAAGAAACACCACACCCCAACAACTCCTCTGCCTGCTCCTACTATTATTCCTAACAAAGAAAACTCCAATCCCAATTTCCCCGTCAAGCCACTGAAAGGCGCCTCCTTTTCCGATGTCACGACTGGACCCGATGATGCACCGAAGCCTTCGAAGGACGATCCGCCCTCGCTGGACAAGTTCCAGAGTCTGTGTCCGCCAAATGGGGAGAACAGAGTTGTGATCTACACAACGACGCTTCGAGGAATAAGGAAGACATTCGAGGCATGCAATGTCGTTCGCGCGGCAATTGAAGGCTTTGGGGTTGCGATCTGCGAGAGAGACGTGTCTATGGATCTTGGGTTTAGAGAGGAGCTGAGGGATTTGATTAAAGGGAAAGGCAGGGAGGAGATGGTTCCCCCGAGGGTGTTTGTGAAGGGAAGGTATGTGGGTGGGGCTGAGGAGGTGTTGAGGATTGTGGAGGAGGGTTGGATGGGTGAGCTTCTTGATGGGTTGCCTAAAAAGAAAGCAGGGGATGTTTGTGAAGGCTGCGGGGACGCCAGGTTCCTGCCCTGTTTTTCATGCAGTGGAAGCTCTAAGATGGTGATGGCGGTGAAGGATGATGATGATGATGTTGATGTGGGGCAGAGGCAAGACAGGATTGTGGTGGTCAGATGTCCTGATTGTAATGAGAATGGGCTTGTGCTTTGCCCCATTTGTAGCTGATACTTCTATTCTATGTTAGAGTACCTATCCTTTACTGGTTGGTTGGGTTTATATAATTCCAGAGTCATTTCTTTCCCTTGTCATTTTCACAAGTAAGTTTCCTCAATTTACTTGTTTGGATTTGAGCTGAAATGACATTATGCTGGATTTAATTTTGTAGTAAACATTTGAGGATTAATGTATTGAAGCCCTCATATGTTATGCGCACAACACTGCAAGCTCAACTTCCTTGTGGTTAAATACTTTTTGGGCGTCAGTGCTACTGCTAATATCTTATGCTGAGTTCTTCATCATGGATCTACTATGCCTGTACTCGATCATATTGCCAACACATAAATATGTCCTTCATTATGCGTTTTATCCGCCCATTCCTACTTTGCTACTCCTAAGTCGGTGCTCGGCAATTAGAGAGGATCTAGGTTAGGATTTGCCTCTGGCCTGGGAATGGTGATGTAAAGACTTGTGTTGTGTCCACGCTGTTTGACTAGAAGGGACAGAATGCATGTTAAAAAGGTGCTTGTTGCCCTTAATATTCTGCCATGCCATGGCTTGAAAAGCCGATGATTATACTTCAAGTGTTTTCTGCTGTGGCTTTATACAGGTCTATGCTGCCATATGATTGTTATTTTTCCAGCTTGTGGACCGCCTAGACAGTATTGATTCCTTTGCCACGCAATGTGCCCTTGTGCAGCCTTGTTATTTTTCTTCCTAATTCTGGCCTTCAATTCTTACCTTCGCATTTATTTTTCCAGTTGCTTAGTCTGTCATAATATGGTGCCTGGGGTTGATTGTTACTTGGAAAACTTGAACTTTTGAGCCCGTTCATGTGGTTGCTTAACTTTTTTCCAAGCCAACCACACACTTAATGGCTAAACTCACTCTCATTACTTGTTGCCTTTATACTCTTTTGAATCAATATTGTTCTTCAATAAGTTGCATAAATGCAACTGAATTAGTGCATATATGACTTTTGCCTAAATCTTATTGAAGTAGTGCATATAAGACTTCTCCATATCAACGGGTAACCCATCAGCAACCGGTATGCCTCTGGCTAGTATGCATGGGTGGTGTTAGAAGAATGTAGTATTCTAATTTGGTAAATACGACCAGCCACTGGGGTTTGAGTTTTTGGTAGTTTATGGGAAAGGGAAAGTCATCAATTCAGATACAAGTGAAGACAACTCAAAGTTTGGTTGCCATTTTCTCTTTGGAGACATGACGCATGGCGAATAAGTTATAGATACAATGGTCACATTTGGGGTTTTTCTGATGACTTTGTGCCTATGGTTCACTCTGGCAAGTGGAATCTTAATGAACAGTTGGGTTTCCTCTATTTTTAGTATCGGTATAGTCACTTGCAATTAAGCTGGAGATTGAATGTAACTAATCAGTGAGGAGACTAATCTTCCAGAAAACGTTTCGAGAAACTTGCGCAGACGGGGCAGCTAAATTGAGTCCACAAGGCAATGAGTTACTGCTTGTCAACTTCTGTTTCTTTTCTGCCCTTTGTTGATGTCTGTTGACGTCAAACCTCGGTAATTCAGAAAGTATATACAAAATGAGGATATTTGAGGTTGATTACACAGCTTAGTCATAAAAGTAGTAGGTGCGGGGATAGCGATAGGCGCTAAAGTTGGTTTTCATTTATAACCATCCCTATGGCTTGAAAAGAAGTGAGGCTAGTCTTGTTCTTCCTACGGAGAGTGCAGGAATCTTAAAAGAATCAATGATTATATTATGGAGAATTGCATAAACTATAACACTCCTGAGCCACTGATTTGTAAAGATTGCCTTTGTTTTAGCTTTTGGAATTGGAGAACATCCGCTGCCTAGTTGAAAGCTCATTTCTTGGAAAGCTTCTGCAGAGACCCGGAAGCTCTTGAGTTTAACATTTCATTGCAGGTATATTAGAATGTAAACAAGAAAATTGAGTGGAGTCTATATTTTATTGAAAATACTATTAACATATTAAAACTTTTGGTTAATAAAATTCATTAATTCCATGCGATACATTTTAGAAGTATCGTGCGTTATGTAATAACTCTGCCCGTGAATGATAAAACCAACTGGTATTGATGGTGAAGTAGAGGTTAGAGTGCTGTTATCAAAGGGATTGTCTGTTGACAAGACATGGGCAGATAGAGCATTGCAAAACACTTGAACTTCCGTGTCTCGAAACGGTGGACGTCAGAGCATGTCCATTCAATCGCGCAACCGTGGCTTGGTAGCCGTTTCCTTGTTCAAAATTATTGCTGAATCTGTTCCTCGAAAAATTTTCAGCTTGAATTGGAATGTGATGACTGCCCTCCCATGTCGTGTCCCACAGTCAGGGCCATTTCCTCTCATATATTATGTCATTGATTTTTTTAAAATGATACGTCCCTCAGCCGTTTATGAGAGAGAGTGTTGAAAACAATTTCTGGGTATAGGATATCATGATGGACTTGGCGTTAAGAGGTTTGTCGCTAGCCCAATTTCGGGCCATTCCTTCCCGTTGGGTCATAGCTCTCGGATCGCTCTAATAGGCATGAATTGATGACCTCTGCACAAAGAGTCCCACCACCCCAGCGCTCACAACGAAGAAACGGGCACTCGGGCATGAAACCCTCAAATTTGACGGTAGAAGATGCGGAAGAACAATTTACAAAGTAAAGAGTCCTCGACATATAAACCCACGATCAATTAGCGACACAACACAACAAACTTGATAAACCCATAAATTGTAAATAAATATATAAATAAATAGTCTCCCGCTATTGACTTTACCCTCTCCTGTATTATCTGCAATTTTTTTTTGGGTGCACTTCTCCCAAAGTTCATATCATAAACAATAGTAATACAAGTAGATCAAGTAGACTGCCTCCTATCAATGCATTTCTAGTCGTTTGATTTTACGTAAGAGTAAGTATTGCGGGATAGTTGATGATGCATACTCAAATTAAAAAAAAGCAAGTCAACCACGACGCAGCCTTCCTGTTTTACATAAACGGCTGCTCTCGGGATTTTAGTCCCCGGGAAGATATTCCACCAACCATTATCTAAACATTTACTCAGCTATCCTGCTCCTGATCTCGTCAAAACTATAAGCGGGTCAAACTTAAAAGCCATCCTTATTCTTCTTACACAAGGAATCACGCCTCTCTTCATTCATATTATGTTATCCCCCCCACCTTTTTTTTTGGTACAGTTCTCCCGTCTTGGACTAGGATGGGGGTAGCCAGTCAGTCAACCGCCGCAAGAAAAGCCCTTACAAATAAAGCAATAGATCAGACTCCCGTATCCCGAAAAATGAAAAATCGACTCCATGCACACATTAGAACTCACAAGACTGGTCCATGGAGATTTCAAGGGTCTCAACTATCAGAAATTTCGACAGGTTTCATTTTTGGACTGGGGAGATCCCCAGTCCATACGGAGCAAATACATCAAATCTTCCAAAGCCTCAATTTTCAATCCCAACTCCGTATATGTACGGCTCCAATAACCAAAAGACAGCTCCTAGGACATGGAGCAAAAGGTCTCGGGCTCAGCTAAGGAGCAAAAGGATCAATGTACACATAAAATAAACAGAGCAGTCATATGGGAAAACATCTTTACATGGTTGTGTGCATCTATCTAAACATATATAAACTGACTAAATCAGTCCAGACTACCAAGATGCTTCAATGCATGGCAAGACGGGGAGCACGTGGCCGTACAGGAGTCTTTGATGGGCTTACCCTGAACATGGAATGGAAACCCAAACATTAACTGAAAGCATTGGGTCGTTGTCAAAAATAATTAATCAAAATCCTCCAGGTTATGGAATAGCTTGCAATCTCACCTTATCGGCAAAGAACCCAGTACCACGCCACTGCAGTTGAGAGCAGCAATTGCACTTTCGGCCTGGAGGCAATAAGTATGTCATGGATAAACTCCAATACATACAGAATAGGATCTGATACAAAGGATAAGCACAAACTAGGCACACATGTCATTTACAACTTCTCTTAAAATATGTTTCCGAGCAACCAAAAGGAGGGGACACACATGTACTGCTCAACAATTTATAGCCACATTAGTCTATGTAGCTTTTCTTAAACACATGCATGTTCATAACATGATTCACACACCTAAAAAAAAAAAATCTTCTATTTGCCTGTTTCAACAAAATCACTTTTAACCATGCTAAACAGTGCAGTGCCCCATATTTGTCCCACATCACAGGACTAACATGAAGACTTACTGTTGTGGTGGGGTTGTTGTTGTAAGAGTCTTAATGCAACAGGGAGGCCTTTGCCCTCTGTGATATGTTGGACTGTCATGTGAAAAGTATTTGACTTGGCCATTCTAGGTGAAAACTGTATCATTATGCATATAATCATTACTGAGTAGGCATGGCACAATAAAGAGCATGTTCTGTGAGCCACAGGTGAGAAAGTTCGAGTGAGAGATGAGAAGCCCAGAGTGACAATTTTACCTAGGATGTGATTTTGTTTGCACTAGCACAGGCAATTTCAATTAACAGCATCGAATGTAAATTAGCACAACCTATATTAAAATATTCCATGACTGCTCCCCTCCAAAAATTAAAGAGCATGTGCTGAAAACAATACCAAGTGTTTGACATAACTCCGGCAATCACCATTTTGATAATTTATAATTTTTCCCAAGAGATCACAAGTTTTGGATTACAACCCACTGATATTCCCATTACCCTCAGGGTTTTACCCAGACAACTCCATCACCATGATTTCTCCAGAAATTAGGACCAGTGAATCTATTGTCTCTCACCTTACAAAAAGCAATTAAGCTAAGGATTATTGTACCTGAACTGTGAGGAGTTAGTAAGACAAGGCCAAAAAGCTTAGTAAAGAAAAGAAAATGCACAAGACCATCGATTCAAAAGCAAGAAGGTAAAAGATCAGCAGACTTGCACAAGAAGGACTTCATGAAGGTAATTGCAGCTCTTAAGATCTGGGATAAATTTAAGTAGCATATGATGAGTATGCTTCAGCTAAAAGTCAATGGTAAGATATGCTGTCAGATGAAACCTTATAGAACAATCTAATGGCAAGACTCCTAAGAGTCCCTAATAAATAGAGCAGATCAAAAGAATTTTCTCTTGTTGCCCTTAATGTTTTCATAAGATTTGATGCAGTTCCTGATCGTGAACTTCTTATTTAAGCTACAAACCCTGTTGAGATGTCTCTTTCCCTTTTGCCTTTTTGTCTTAAGAACTCCTAATTTTTGGAACTTTATATTTTTCTCTTCTGCACAAAAGAAACCGTATCCTATCACATCATACTTTTTCCAGTTTTAACTTGCAAAAGAGAACATGAAAAGGCTGTGAGAGCAAGAAACAAAAGCAATCACCATGACAAACTCCACAAAAGCAATGCGAGTAGAATGATGGTAATCTCCTAGCAGCCTCAGGCGATAAACCTGCATTGACCAAGGTGTCCCATAAATAGAACCATATCTAACATTTGACATAATAAGAAAAGGACTTTCGTGCTCATGACAGCAAAAAACACAGACCTCTCCACAGACAGATTCAAAAAAGAGTTTAATATCAGCTTGGGTGACCTGCAGAACACAAATAATATGATGACTGGAATAAAATTCTGCACTCAATATCAGTCTCGATGATGAATAATTGAAATATTAACCTTCTTGTCAATATTTGTACAATAGATAGTTCTTGTGCACATCTCACGTTCATCGTCATTCTGAAATCCAAAGTACCAGCTGATCAGCAGATTAAATAGTTTACTTTGAAAAGGCAAAAATCACCAAAATTTGGAATGAGTCAGTGGCAACTTGAGTAGAGTTTCTTACCCTAGGCAAAAAAGTCGGGTTGACTGGTGCAATTGCTGTTTTGGATGGCAGCACCCTCACTGGATAATACCCAAGCATTGTCCCAGACAGATTCAATGCAGCCCGTGCACCTTCTGCAAGGAAAAACCACCAAGAGAATGTTAATATGGCCACCACAGATGCATGTACATGTGCAGGCAAGGACACCAAGACCATTAAGAAGTATAAAACAACGATCACCTTAAAACACATCCACACACCAAAAATCATAAAACAGACAAGAAGCAAGCACTAAATAGGTAATGAAAATAGTTTAACATACCCTCATCAGTGAACTCAATGAAGGCAAAACGCAGTACAGAATTCGGGTCACCGCATATGCGACAGTCAACAACCTTCACATAAGAAATGACTTTGCTGAGAAACGTAATTTTGATGAGAACAGTTCACTTAAGCAGCTACAACAACATTACCTGTCCACAACCTATAAATAGGGCTGCCAGCTGCTCTTCTGTGACCTAATTCCAAGAACAAAACTTTAGTGCACATAGATGATAACAGAGAGAAGTAATAACAGTTACAAACAAGAACGTATCAATTTATACTTGTTGATCGATGTCAGACACATAGACAGTCCTGCGAATGATCTCCTCCCGCTGAGCCATACTTGTTCTGCTGTTCATTCTCCGTCTCCCTTGACCATAGTTTTTCTTCTGAAAAAATAATCATGAACATCAATGGATACTAGGAATCATAAGCCTTCGTGGTTGAATTTCAAATATCCATATGAGAGACACAAATGAATAACAGCATCACTCGGCTTGACCAAACAGGATGATACAACCCAGTATAATTAGTTTCTCGTGCTTGGAAAAATCAACCAAAACCCGATAACATACAGAGTACAGATATGCATCCACCTTTTTTTGTGTGGTGGGGGGAGGGTTAGTTTTTTTCGTTAAAATAGAAGAAAAAAAAAAGAATATTCAGAGTTCAACAAATTGTGGAACATGGTCTACCATACAACACAACTTGGTCCTGGTTCAAGCGAGCTTGACAAGTTCTAGAAAAATCACGGAACATAAGCCAACAATAAATTCGAAACCTTGCATGACAGAGAGTAGTAATTTTTATTCTATCGGTTTGATAATCCGGTCGACAAACAAAGTAGCAATCTTTAGCAAAAGGAGAAAAATCAAGTAGAGAAGATGAACCATTCGAGGAGCGTTTCCATTAACATGAGCGTTCCCGAAGCCGTTGGCATGGAGTCCATGAAGTCCATTGAGACTGCTGTTAATCTTGTTGTTAGCAAGTGAAGGGGGAACAAACTCCTCGGCCATGGGGTTGAGCTTTGAGAACAACTCCTGTAACTCCCTCATATCCCTCTTGAAGCTTTTAGCCATATCCCCATTCCTCTGGAAATCGCCGTCACCACCATCGGAGCGCTGCTGATGATCATAGGGGTGGTGATGATCGTGATGAGGAAGAGGAGGATGGCCCACCTGAATCGGGACACCGTTGTCGATGCGCGGCCGTACGAGGTGGTTGTGGCTGATGGACTGATCCTGATCGTTGGATGGCAAGGATGTTGCACTGGAATTTTGACTGGATGATAGGCTCGAATCCACACTCACCCCCGTATCCGCACCAACGTTCTCGACAATCGCCATGATTTGTCCTCTCTTAGAGACTCCAAATCAGCTTCTGAACTCGTCAATCAACTGACCAAATCCATTAATGGAATAAATAAATAAAAGAAAAGAAAAGAAAATTTACAGGTACAGTTAAATGAAAATGAAAACAAAATAAAAACGAAATCTTTTTTTTTTCTTTTTCGTTTTCCCTTTAATGCACCAAATCCCAAAGAAATGCAGCACCCCCCCCCCAAAACAAAAAAAAATAAAATAAAAGATAGGCCCGGAGAGAATGAAACCCAGAAATGATAACACCATCGGAAATAATAATATATTTATTTCACTAACAAAAAGGAAAGGGAGAGGGGGGGAAAAAACAAACAAAGTCAGAGAGTACGTGTTGATGAGGATGAGGACGATGATGATACACAAGTAAGTAAAATGTTTGCTTACAGTGGATATTGGGTCTTGATTGTAAAAGACTACAAATTCCCCCAGGGTATATTTATCAGTGGGATTAGACACAGACAGGCAGAGCAGAGGAAGAGAGGGAGAGAGAGAGAGAGAGAGAGAGAGAGAGAGAGAGGAGGAGGCGGGAGGGGGGCGCTCTTGTTCTGGGATCTGCTTCACATCGTCCTGGAAAATGGCCACCGATTGACTGCCTCTCTAATTCATCTCTCTTCTTTGCATTCGCCGTATATATAATATATAATATATATATATATGTATATAACGCAATGTAGATGTATATACAGCTGCCGGGTCTGGTCAGGCCAACTTCGTATACCCACCTTATTTTCTAATTTATTTACCTCATTTTTCAATTTAATATTATCTTCTTAATTCTTATTGTCTGTGGCTTTTCTCCTGTTGTGTTAGCTAATAATAATGTGATGTCAGGTCCCCCCCCCCCAAAAAAAAAAAACTAAAACAAAATTATGAACCCGTTTTGCGCACGTGGCAGTTAACCACTGGGTTAGGTGGCAATTGGGAGAGAGTGCCGTCCGCTGTGGCGTGCTGCTATATTATTCTTTCTTTTCTTTTCTTTTTTTTTTTAATTTCTTTTCCTTCTTTAATCGTTTTGTAGTGCAGCTGCGGCACTCAACTTCTCTATTCGAATGAAAATATTACATAAGAAATCTTAAATATGCTATTAGTTTCCATTGAAAAAAAAAAATGGATTGAATAACTTGGAGATGCCATTTTGGTCGAGTTATTTTCTAATTGGAAAATTTTAAGCGTGCAAAAAATTTGTATATACAAATAATCACAAAAATAATTTTATACTCTATATAAAATATTATATATTACATTATTTTATTTTTTTACATATAATATAATATATCTTATACATATATAGTATAAAAATTATTTATGATTATTTATGTACATCACTTTTGTGTATATCATCTTTCTGTATACTTTCTAATTATAGTCATGAATGATATTAAACTGCAATCCAAAAGTTAAGATTACGTGTTTGTGATGCGCAACTTAGCCTTTTGGCGTTAAACTGCAACCCATGAATGCCATGGGTTGGTAAATTGAACTAATGACACTGTTTTTCCCTTAATCTTTGCGGTTAAGAGTATATACTGAGATCAGCTTTCATGTCGACTGCAACACTTTTTTTTCTTTTTTCTTTTTTTTTAATTTTTTTTTTTGCTTTTCGGTTCAAGGAGAAAAGGATCTGGTGTTTATATGACACGTGAAGATATAATATGTGACACGTGAATATATAATCTTACTCAAATGGTAAATTTGTTATATTGATATTTCTTAGAACTACAACTTGCAAATTGATTGAATATTACTAAATTTTACGAAAAATTATTCAAGCTTTGAGCTGTCTGAAAATTCGGGGACTCGTATGGTGTAATTATTAGGTGAGTTAAGGTTAAGGCTGGGATATTGGGATTATGGCAATTTATTATTATTATTATTTTTTTTTTTTGTGAACAAGAAGAAGCGTTTACAATTTAGTAGCATACACCGTGGCGGAAACACCATAAGACCATTAATTCTTAAACTCTGGGCCGATAATATTAATCTATTAATAATTATGCAATATGATAGATATAACTGTTCATTAAAAAAGTTAAAAACTTTATACCCAAACAAAAAGTAAGAAAAACCTTGTTTAGTTATTCACCTAAATCAAGATATACTGAAACTATATTCAGCATTTTTAAATTTTTGTATTTTAAATCAAATTTAATATTTTTTTTCGATTTTTAATAAACTATAAAATTTATACTTAGCAAAAAGTATCACAATTTAAATTTTACACTGTACAAATATAATATTTTAATATAATAAAAAATATCAAAAAAAACATCATATTTTAATAATTTCTTAACATAATAAAATTTTTTATACATAATAATTATAATTTAATTATATAACAAATTATTTTATAATTATTTTTTATTTTATTAAAAAAATATTATCAAATAATTCATTTTTAAACATCCGTAGCAATTAATTTATTCACCGTAATAATAAAATACAACTCTAATCTTAAACCGATGTAAAAGTACTTGGTTAGAACCAAGTGGTTCTCGCTATGGGCACGGGGCCTTTTTGGTTTTGGAACCAATATAAAAGTCCAAAAACGAAAGAAAATAATTTTATTTATTTAAAATTTTTATAATTATAATTATTTTAAAAATTATTTATAAAACATTAATTTAATTAAATATTATTACCTAACAATTATATGTATATATTATAAAATAAATTTAATTATATATTATTACCAAATTATTAAAATTATTGACACATTATTAATTTTAATTTTTTAAAATTAAAAATTTTTATAATATTATAATTATATATTTTTAAATATTTAACACATTTATGATTTTAAATATTATTTTAATAAATAATATAATATATCATATTAAAATTAAAAATACATGTTTTATTTATTTATATTAATATATTTTTTATAAATTATTAATCTATCTATTTATTACAATTAATAATATTTTTAAAAAATTATTAAATATCTTAAAAATAAAACTATAAAATTATAAATGTTTTATTTTTAATTTTTTAAAAAAATTAAAAATAATATTAAGTTAATAAATAATGATATATAATTATTATGGGATAATAATTAATAATTTTTTAATATAAATTAAATTTAATTAATAAACTTAACGTAATGGTTGGTAGATTTTAATAAAAAGAAATAAAGTAAATATAATTAAACAAATATTTTTGACTATATTAAATTTAAAAAAAAAAAAAAAAAAAGAAGAAAAAAGAATGTTTCAAGTTCAGCTCCGGCCATGGAGGAGAAGGGGCAGGGGGAGAAGGAGCCATAATCGTCTCTTTTAGGACTTGGGCGGAGATAGACAGAAAGTTAAAAGTTAGAAACAACAGATCCATTCCAGTTACCAAAAGCCTCTTTCTATTTATGCATTTATGTCCCTTTCGATCAAAAGCGGACAAGATCTAATCACTCAGTTTCCCTTTCTCGGGTGGGATCGCATGGATTTCTTTTCCCCTCCCCTTCCAATTATTACTATTATTATTATTATGATTGAGTAATTAAGAAAGCAGCGAATTGCAAAGGAAGGAAGGAAGGAAGGAAGGAAGCGGTTGGGCTGGCGGGCCCTCAAGTTCAACAGAAAGAAAGGACAGTTTCACCTTTAGGACGGACGGTTAGTTAGGTTATTAAACGTTTCATTGGTGTCTGCATTTCTTTTCTTTTTCTCTTTTTTGTTTTTTTGTCGGCTTTCCCATCTCTCATGTGTTGTATTGTAGGGCAGAGCAATGGAGGAGGGGTTGTTTACCTTAGTATCCGCCCACAATTTTATGAATTAGCTTTACTCTTGGGGGTTTACGATTAGGCTTTTTTTTTTTGTAAAAAAAAAAAATAATAATAAAATTATTTGTCATTGGCTTTTCTTTCATTCAGACCTATCTAGGGCGTACAAGGTCGAATTGAAGGGATGAAGGGGCGGTCGTACCGTCTCCAGAGCCACCACGCCGCCGCCCTCGCAGATGACTGGGTCGATGGCTCCTGGACTGTCGATTGCGTCTGCGGTGTCAATTTCGACGATGGGGAGGAGATGGTCAATTGTGATGACTGTGGCGTCTGGGTCCACACTCGCTGCTCCCGTTACGTCAAGGGAGATGAGCTCTTCACTTGTGATAAGTGCAAAAGCAGCAAGAACAACCATAGGAATGGCAGCGAGGAGACTGAGGTCGCTCAGTTGCTGGTTGAGTTGCCCACAAAAACTGCCAGATTGGAGAGTAGAAATGCAGCAAACGGTCCTGCCCGCCGCCTGCTTGGTCTTTGGACAGATATTCCAATGGAGAAGAGGGTACATGTGCAGGGAATCCCGGGTGGTGATCCTTCTTTATTTAGTGGCATGTCATCAGTTTTTACTCCACAGCTTTGGAAATGCACGGGGTATGTACCCAAGAAGTTTAATTTCCGGTATAGAGAGTTCCCATGCTGGGATGAGAAGGAAGAGGGCAATGCTGTGAATGAGGAAAAGAATCTGAATGCTGTTGATAAAGGTGATGGTGTCTTGTTTCCGTTTTCAAAGGAGAATGCTTTGGCAACCTCTGCTGCAGCTTTGATTGACATGAGAGGGAAAGATGAGCAGGCTGGCTGTGATACAAAGGTGCACTCAAAACAAATGAAGAAGAGGGAGGGCGAGGATGCAGAGGTCAGGCATCTGCAGAGTGGGGTGAAGATGGACAACAGCTTACTTAGGCCAATTGTAATTCAGTCTGGCAAGCAGAAGAGTGAAGAGCTGGAGATATCCAAAGATCAAAGTGGAAATAAGAAGTCTAGGACTGCAGACAAGGAGGTGGATTTAAAGAAGAAACGTTTACATGATGCTAAATCAGGTGAATAATATACTTTGCAGTAGTTTGGTTGTCAGTCATCTTTCAATTTGTGCATGCTTTTCTTCAGTCCCCCCCCATTCCTTTTGTGAAATTACTCATATACCATGCAGAAAAAAGGGGTCACAACCTGTAGTTGTAGGCATGTTGACTCAAGTCTTTCTTCCTTGGTTTCATCCTTTTTATAGTGTTTACATCAACCAATGATGGAAAACCATTGGCATTTTATGAAGACAGAGGTTTGGAGTCTTTCAGAAATGATAGTCAAAGTCCTAAGAACAAGAATCTAAGAGGAACCATTTTCCAAGTATGTGAATCTGATGGATGCCTAGCACCAGGCAGTGGGGCTGAGAATCCCCAGGACAACTTATCAGAGGTTGAGCACTCTTCAGGAGCTTTATCTGCAGGCGTGCCCAGAAACATCTTTCTCACTGGTGCTGGTCCCAATGAAGGGAAGAGCAGCCATGAAGATTTAACAGGGTTTAAGAATTCTCTGAAAGTTGATGTTGAAACTTCATCAGCCCTGGAACTTGATGTTGGGAGAATGCGTGTAAAACAAGAAGTATGCCTTTTTTCCTTTATCTCCAACTGTTGGATGGAATGGTATTTCTTTTCTGGTTCTTGTTGTAGTATTTGTTTTTCCCCTTGCACATTTGTGTGTTAGGCTGCTTTTAAGCTAGTTACACTTCGTTGCATATTGTGTTTTATTTTATTCTCGGCCATCAAGAAATTCTCGTTCTTTGAATGTATGGTAATGTTGCTATTCTGGTTGTTTGGTATAATTGCATGGTAGTGGGGGTGATGATACATTTCTGGTATGACTTTAGACTTCACCCTTTGTTGGATTGACTTTGCTGCACTTGCTATAGGAGGATAACATGCCAAATGGTAACCCAGATGCTATGGTGGAAGGATCTGTTGGAAATGATGCAAAGCCTCGCCTTGATGAGCTGGCTACTGTTACATTGGAAGTTGAAGACACCCAGATTAATGGAGATTGTGGCATGTTTGCAACTTTACAGCCCAATATTAAAGTAGAAGTGGGTGATGCCGATTCTAGGGCAGTTTTGAATTGTCCATTATCTCTTACTGATGCAAAAGATGATGCCCAGACATCTTCAAACAGCATGGCTGAGAATTGTGAGCAGAATGATGCAATATTGAGTGGTTTACCATTAAGTGTCCATAAGGCTCAGGAGACCTTAGAAGCAATTAATGATTGTCATGCACAGAAAGTTCTGGAATCAACTGCCAAGACATGTCAGCTTAGACAGGAATTGGATTCTTCAGAAAATGCAATTCTGATGCCAAAATGTCCTTCAGAACTCAAACACGGTTTAGGGTTGGCTGAAGAACCATCGAAATCAAGTGGAACTCATTTGAGTTCCCCAGTATTATCCAGTGAGCATAAAATGGCTTTTGGAAAATCCTGTCCAAGTTCATGCACTGTTATGATTTTGAAATCATCTGTTTCTGACAGCTCTAGATCTGCAGATGCTGTGAATTCTAGTCCTGATATTAGGCAACAAGGCACAACTGAGTCCAATTCCAGTATCAAGGTGGACCGGGCTCCAAGTGATGTAGCCAGGGATGATGGCTTGCATGAAACCTCCAGAAAAACAGCAAAAGTGCATCCAAAATCCTCTATGAATTCCACATCAGAGGCACCAAATTCAAGCAAGATTGTGCCTACATCTGTTCCTAAGAGAGTTCCTCCATATTCAAAAGATTCCTTGCTTCACTCTTCTTGCAAATCGTCCTTAGTGCAGAATTCCTCTGAGACTGCTGGATTGCTACAAAATGATGGTGCCTTGCATGCAAAACATAAGGCACCACCTTCAGGTTTACCCCTAAGAAGTGAGAAGTTTAACCAGGCCAACAGCCAGGCATCATCTAAGACAAATCACACCTTGTCAATGAATCCTTCTGCACCTGCTAATTGTCCTGCAGCATTAAGTGATGAAGAGGTACGAACAGAATCTCATATCTTCTTGTTGAATGTTGATTCTGTTTTGTTCCTTCAAGCTAGTATCTTATTGAGATGGTTTATTTATTTATTTTTTCTTTGCAGCTCGCTTTGCTTTTACATCAAGAACTCAATAGTTCTCCCAGAGTACCTCGTGTACCCCGGGTTCGCCATGCTGGTAGCTTACCCCAAATGGCTTCCCCAACTGCGACAAACATGCTCATAAGGCACACATCTAGTTATGGGGCAAAGGATTCGGTATGCTTCAAATTCTTTATGAACTTTCACAAATAGGATGCTTAAATCTATTTTTGTCTTTTAGTACTGTTTGTAGTGATATAAGAATGTTGGTTATATTTGGATCCAGTAATCTACCACTGCAATTTTCAGATGTCTAGAAGAAAAAAGAGGGATACATCCAAAGATGGATTTCGCCGGTTTCATGAGCCTTACAATGAAGATAGGAAGACTGACAAACTGCCACCATCACCTGATCAGAAAAGACAAGATAAAGGATATACAGCTGATTCATCATCTAAGAGAGAGGATATAGCATCTCCGACCTCGACACATTCTGTCAAGAGAAATATTCCTACTGCCTCCACATCAACTGCAAACAGTGGTCCTTCTTCCTCTACCGAGTTTAGCGACCATCGTATGTCTTCAGTGCATAGTTCACCGATGCATATGTCTGATGAGGAGACAGGCACCACTCGGGGTCCTGTTCATCGAACTTTACCAGGTAGCTGCCTGCCTAAGGAACTACAGTTGCATGTTAATTTGGAAACAATAGAGGAAATTAAAAAGAAAAAGAGACAACAGCAATGCTCTTCTTTTTTTGTTCTTTCTTATTGTCCATCATATTATTATTATTAGTTTTATTATTTATTTGTTTATTTTTCTATTTATCATTCTGTAGGGTTAATCAATGAGATCATGAGCAAAGGCAAGCACTTGACATACGAGGGACTTTGTAATGCTGTCTTGCCAGTATGATCGCTTCCATTGATTAAGTGGTTATCATTATATGTGTATTTGATTGAACTCACAGCTTGTGATATCCTTTTTCTAGCATTGGCACAACCTGAGAAAGCATAATGGAGAACGATACGCATATTCAAGTCATTCTCAGGCTGTTCTTGATTGCCTGAGGAACCGGCATGAATGGGCTAGGTTGGTTGGTCGTGGTCCCAAGGTATGGACTTGGATTAGGTTTCTTCCATTATATTTTTGCCTTTTACATTCAGTGATGGAACAATGCTATTATCAAAATTTTTCTATAATTTCCTCAATTTAAGTGGTTTTGGCATATGGGAGAAACGGGTACAAAATGGAAATGGCATGAATGGCTAAACCTAGTTGAGGAATTGTAAACAAAGAGACAAGATAGAAGACACAAACAATGTGCATGCGCTTGGTGGATTTGGAGATGGCTTCTGTCCAGTATGTAGGAATAGTAAGAGAGCTTTGAGCAGACAACATTTAATTGCTCTCTTCACCTATTCAATTTCTGATGTGGAAGACGTTCATCTGGGTGGAGAAATGGTTTTAGGTAGTTTAAGAATGGCTAAAATGTTTGCACGTCCTGAAAATTTTATGGAAGTCCAGAGTGGCAACTGGTTTATTCTTCACGTCAATGACAATATCCCACCCAAAAAAAGAAAAAATCTCCTCATTGACCCCAACCTCAGAAAGGGAAAGGGGAACTGAGGAAAATAGGAGGTGATGACAATATAAATTTGTTCTTCTGGCTTGTTTACTGAAAGGAAGGATATAATAAGTTTATTGCCTCTCTGATTCTTAAGACTTCTTTACTTGGATCATCTATACATTTTGCTAGTCTGATTTATGCAATGTTGATGATTACGTACAGACAAATTCAAGCAAGAAAAGACAAAGTCTTGATGCTGAAGTGTTGGGAGATGATGGCTATGGAGAGGGAAGAGGCCCGGAGGAGGGGGAAGCCCAAAGCCTTGAAGCACAAAGAGAAGAGTTCCCTAAGGGCAAGCGGAAAGCAAGGAAGCGAAGGCGATTGGCACTACAGGGAAGAGGAATAAAGGATGTCAGGAAGAGAGGGAAGTCTCATTCACACCCGGACGATGACTATAGTGGCCCAATTTCTAATTCGAGCGAGGAGAGTTTATTTAGCAAGGATGAGATTCAGGGCAGTAGAGGGGGCACAGTTGAAATCGAGGCTTCGGCCAGCTCAGATGAGGGAAATGGCTGACCTGACTTCTTGGGTGGGTTTTTCTTTTGTTTTTTGTTTTTTTTTTGTTTTGGGGCCGGGGGGGGGTTAATTGGTGAAAGCTTTTATGTTTTGGAGGAGGCTTCCCGATCCTCTGTTGCGTAGCTGCCAATGCCATCAGTTGTGTGTGGTTGAAGAGCGCGACTTGACTTGAATGGCTTAGTGGGTGGGGCTTGATTGATGTTTTGCGGGCAATTGGGCAGGTGGCGAATGGAAGATGGAGCGAAGTCTGATGTTAGGTTTAGTTATGCTAATGTAACATATGTGATTTGTCCGAACGAAATGCTACGGTGCTCTCTCTCTCTCTCTCTTCCTTTTCTTTATTTATATATATATATGCATTTGCCATTTGAAAGTTGACATCCAAGAAAGGAATAAAGCAGCGTGTCGTGTGGGTGGCAATTGCTTGGTTAGGTGGTGGAAAGAAGTTTCATCCATTGAATTTGAATGACCTATCGTATACGTATATATGTATAAGTGCGAATGTGAGGGGTTGCGGTTGGGAGATCCTGTGAGTGCATTTAATTAATTAAGAGTCCGATGGGATACATCAAAAGTATTATCTCTCTAGGTGGTATACATACGGGCGTACAGTACATTAAAATGAGACGTGGATGTCTAGGATGGTAATTTTACGCCAGGCCGTTAATGAAGCCGCGACTTCCACGTGGGTATTACGATTAGTTTCCCGTAGGAAAGTAGTAGGCTATACTGGCTGTGGATACATTGCAATCCCAGCCGCCGCCCTTCTTCTTCTTCTCTTCCTCTTCGTCTTCGGTGTCGCTGAAAACCTTAATAAATTTCAGTTTACATTTGCATAATAATAAAAATAATAATACCGTACAATAAACCGTTCTCCGTCTCTCTCTCTCCCTCTCTCCCTCTCTCTCTCTCTCTGTCTATGCCCAGGGGGCCTGCCTGCAGACCACGTCTGGCTCGGGTAGGGTAGGGTATCCAATAGGCCGGCCAGCCCGCCCTCTTTCACTTGGCCTTTGAATGTATCTGAGGGTAGGGTAGGGTTCCGTCCAATCCAGCAGCCCTTGGAATTTCCTCCCCCTCCTCCCCTCCCGTTTCTCTTTCTACCCTCTTCTCAAAGTCGGAATTTCATCGGCTTCCGTCTCTCTCCGATCCCGCACTCCGAGACCTTTTACTTCACCAAAATCAAATTTCTTTCTTTACGTAGGGTTAAGGTTTGATTTGGATTTTTGAGATCTTGGGTTTGGGTTGGTCGGGTCGGCCAGCTACTGATTGATTTCGATTTCCATTTCGATTTCGCAGTTTAAAAATATTACGTAAGATTAGAGTGAGGGCGATGGCGATAGCGGATTCGGGGCATCTGATCGAGAATGGAGGCGGTTGTTTGCCCTGCGCGCCCCATGACCAGAAAAAGATTGTCAAGGACCTCATGGATGATGCCGACCTTCACTTGAAAGAAGGCAACTTGTACTACGTCGTTTCCTTCAGGTCTTCTCTCTCTCTCTCTCTCTCCCGTTTCAATACATGGATCGATTGCTGTTATTGATTCTCCTGAATTTATTTTGGGTTGCATGCTGTCATTTATAAACTTCCCCTTTTTGTTTTTTTGCCACGTTTTTGCTGCTTATTGAACCAGCATTAGCAGAAAGCAAATTCTTTCGTTCATTCAATTGATCATTTTACGTTTCTTTATTTTATGGCTAAACTGCTTTGTTGCCTGTGAAAAATACATGTGTGGTCTAACTGGTCCTGTCGGCTGCCTGTATAGGTGGTTCTCAAGATGGGAGAAATATGTTGATGAAGCGAGTTTGGATTCCCAAACCTTTGATGTCGTTGCTTCGAGTATGGCAGAAGCACCTGGTCCCATTGACAATTCTGATATAGTGATTGAAAATGGAAGTGGCACCGAGGCTGATGTTTTAGATCTCATTCCTAACTTATTAGAAGGAAAGGATTACGTTTTAGTTCCTCAAAAGGTTTGGGACAAGCTTGTCCAATGGTAACCCATCATTCCTTCTTTCATTCTCAATGCACGTTTGTGCTTGTTTTCAAAGAAAAATTGTACTTTCTTGATTGAGACATATCGCATCATGGATTAAGGGGAACAAATGAAGACCCATGTTTCTCGTAGAATTATAACTACTTGAGAGTGGTGATTTGGAGGGAGGGAGGGAGTATCACTTTACAATGTTCTTAAAGAGTTTTAGTGTCGAGTTGAGTCCTGGGATGAAATCCAAACTCCTACCTTTGAAAGACAACCCATAATCTAGAGAGAGAGACACACACAGAAAATTGTCAGGGTTCTAGCCCGGCAAGAAAATATTTGGTATGTTAAGCTATATTTATTTCTCTGCTACTTATGTTTCTACATTCCGTTATTCTACATTTTCTAGGCACTCAGGAGGGCCAGCATTGCCTAGGAAGATGATCTCGCAAGGTGTTTTTAACAAAATGCAGTTCAATGTGGAGGTTTATCTTCTCCGTCTTAAATTGATTGATCTGAGAGATCACAGTGAATTCACCATGAGGCTAAGCAAAAAGGTATTTATTCAAATTCCCTTTTATTTTCCTTTGGAGTTGTTTGTGGTTGTGGGGCTTCTTGTTTCTCTGTTCACACATTTTCTTTACAATTTCTGCTTTTATGGTGCATTTACTTGATGTTCACGAGGAATTTTCTTTTTGTTTTTCTGATGGCCTGGGCCATGAAAAGTTGAGGACTGAGTATTGCTTATCATGAAGCATCGATGGAAGTCTTCTGTGAAGGCTGTGGACTTTAAAAGAGCTGAACTAAAAGAAAATGGATTGCATGCAGATGTGCATTTTATAAGTAGTCGCTCTTGGGTTCTTGTGAGGTGTATGGGTTAAATAACTGTGAGAACAGTTCTCTTTTAGCCAGTTATTGAAGTAGTAATTTTAGGATGTCATAGAAAATAGAATTCCTTGATTGAGGGCTTTATACTCTAGGCCATGCAGCTTCTCATCTGTTTTTCTGCTTCAGGCTTCTCTGCATGAGCTTTACAAGAGAGTCTGTGCTCTTAGAGGAATTGAGCAGGAAAAGGTGTGTATCATGCTGTTGCATATTATGTGTGGGTATACTACTACTTATTTTCTTTTGTCTGCTGGAATTTCCTCTTCATTCCATCTGCATTAACAGATCTCTATATGGGACTACTTTAATAAGTGCAAGCATGCAAAGTTGATTGCTTCAAACAAGACCCTGGAGGAGTCGAACCTACAGATGGACCAAGAGGTGCGTGCCATAACAATTGATATATTGTGGAAAATGTTTCAGCCATGCAATGGTCACATCTGTTGTTTTCCTGGTGCTTTGTGGTTGTAGATGAAAGTAGAAGTTACTTGAAATTCTCTACTGGTGAAAGAAAATAAAGTTGTATCTTGATCCTCAACTATGATTAACGCTGTAACTCTTCAAGTGATAGAGCTGCTATATATACCTTATAAGCACTCGAAAATCGTAATACTATCTTTTGTATCCTATTCTTTTAGTGTGGTTGATGCACTCTCTTCCTTGTTCAGATTCTTTTGGAGCCACAATCTGGTGGATCAAGTCCTTCCTTATTTGGAAAAGATTCAACAGGAAATGAGCTAGCTTTGGTAGCTTTGGAACCTTCACGGTCCTCTATGTCAATTGCAGGAGGCCCAACCATGTCAAATGGTCACTCATCTAGTTACAGCTTAAACTTGCGGCCAGGAAGTGCTCTAAGCTCCATGCTCACAGATATAGATGACTCGTCGGGTCCATATAACTCTGTTCGAAGAGGGGAGAGGGGTGGTTTGGCTGGATTGCAAAATCTGGGAAATACCTGCTTTATGAATAGTGCTATTCAGTGCTTGGTCCATACTCCTCCACTTGTTGAGTACTTTTTGCAAGATTACTCTGAAGAAATCAACACACTAAATCCTTTAGGAATGCGTGTAGGTGGCTTGTCTCCTTATTCCTTATTTTTGGTCCTTCCAGACAAATAATTACTACAAACAGTGTGCCTTCTCCAATATTCAATTTCTAACGTATGTTGTAGCTGTGTAGGGTGAACTGGCCATTGCGTTTGGTGAATTGTTAAGAAAATTGTGGTCCTCAGGGCGGACTACAATTGCACCACGTGCATTTAAAGGAAAATTAGCACTATTTGCTCCACAATTCAGTGGTTATAACCAGCATGATTCTCAAGTAAGTGTTCAAATGTTTCCCCTAGAATTTGTTTCTCCATAATGATATTGTTGTATTTGCCTCGCAGAATTTAAATTTTTCATTTGTCCTTAAAATACATGCAGCATAAACTTTTTATGATTCAATGCCATTTTCTTGGCTAAGTTATGTGGAAACATAAGCACAGATGTTGACCAAGTCTCTTGATGTATTGACTCATTGCAAACTTTTTGAGCAACTTAATGACGTAGGAGTACAGATGCAAAGATTTCTCTTTTTCACCATGTCAAATCCAGTCTGTAGATGACAGCATGATGTTTGGATATCTTTCATTTGTTGTTTTGCTTAAAAGTTTTGACGTATCTCTGTGTTAGATTCTCAGAAGACCCTTAGACATTTAATCTTATTATCTTCATTGTTGAAGTTGACATCTTTTTTGATGAACTTCTTCTTTTCTAGGAACTCCTTGCTTTTTTGTTGGATGGGCTGCATGAAGATTTGAATCGTGTCAAGCATAAGCCTTATATTGAAATGAAAGATTGGAGTGGTCATCCTGATGAGGAAGTTGCAGATGAGTGTTGGAGAAATCACAAGGCTCGGAATGATTCAGTTATTGTGGATGTTTGCCAGGTACGGAAGATGCTTATCTTTCTGTGTTTGTTGTTGAGATGCTGCATATTAAAATTTTAAAAAAAAAAAAAAAAAAAGAAGGCATCCTAGAGCTTGATTCTCCCACATTGTGGGATTTGTAGAAAAGTCAAATGTATGCAACATTATTCTTGTCTTCACAAATAGGTTGTTCCTGCAATTCAAGCCTGCGACTTTCATGTCACAATGTGATGCTGCATATAAGCTGGTTGAATAAATACATTGCTGAAAATGTAAGGAGCATGAGTTAGCTATACTCACTGGCCTTATTCATTAACTCAAGAATTGCCTGCTGGTACAATATTTGGATCAATTAAGAGAGCTTGGTTCGAAATGTGTTTGTTAGATTGCAATTTAGTTTTGGGAAAAGCTGTTAATAGCTGGATTTTAATTTTTAACTTAGCTAAGAAACCCAAGCTAAAGTTCTTGTTTTTCATTTACTAACAGTTTCAATATGGTGAACTGTAACTCTTCAGGGCCAATATAAATCAACGCTAGTTTGCCCAGTTTGCAGCAAAATATCAATTACTTTTGATCCCTTTATGTACCTATCTGTGCCACTTCCATCCACTGTCACACGATTGATGACAGTGACAGTGTTTTATGGGGATGGAAGCGGTCTTCCAATGCCATACACAGTGTCGGTGCTGAAACATGGTCATTGTAGAGATCTTATCCAAGCATTGGGTGCTGCATGCTGTTTGAAAAGTGGTGAAAGCCTTTTGCTGGCAGAAGTAAGCAGTTCTCATATTTAGGGTAAGTATTTGTCATATTCATTTATAAAGGCTGAAGTATGAGATATTTATTTGCCAGGTCTATGAACATAAAGTATACCGTCTGTTGGAAAATCCTTTTGAACCATTAGCTTCTATAAAGGATGAAGACCATGTGGTGGCATACCGGCTTTCTGAAAGGGGAGCAGGAAAAAGAAAACTAGAAATGGTTCACCGAGAAAAGTGAGTTCTTGAATTTCTCATCTGTATCAAAGAGACATGCAAAATCTTGTTTTTCTCTTAAAATGCTATGACACGGGACTCTTTGCACATTCTCATTATCGTACTTTTGGCTGTGCATAATCTGCAGTACATTTGTGGTAAATTATATAATATTACTAGTGAAAACATGCAAGCAAGCATGCACGCATGCATGTTTGTGGCTTGGATGTTGGCTGTAGATGCTTGACCGGTTCACATGTTTGTTCCGATTTGCTTTTCCTTGATTTCTTTGGATGAAGTTTCTCTAGTGGAGATATTGGATTTTACAGGTCTACCCTGGATTTTTTGAAGAGCGGTGGTTGGAAGTATTTTGGAACACCTCTGGTTACTCTCCTGGATGAAGGCTCACTAAGTGGAGCAGATATTGAAGTGGCTGTTTCCAAACTGCTTTCTCCTTTGAAAAGAACTAGATCTTCTACCATGGTCCTTAGTAGGAGGGAAAATGGTTTTCTTTCAGATGCTGATGGTGAAACATCTAATTGCTGCAATGGTGAATCTGAAACAAAGGACCAATCAATGGAAAATGTAGAACAGCAGGAAACATCTGGCCAGGAACTATTGTTCCAACTCTTTTTAACTGATGATCGGTATTCGGCCTGCAAGCCAATTTTTAGGGATTCTGTTATCAAATCAGGAAATCGTATAAAGGTTTTCTTGGAGTGGACTGAAAAAGAATATAAATACTATGATCCCAGCTATATAAGGGATCTCCCAGAGGTTTATCATAAGACTGTTTTCACTGCAAAGAAAACCAGGCAAGAAGCTGTCTCATTATTTTCATGTTTGGAGGCATTCTTGACGGAGGAACCTCTTGGGCCTGATGACATGTGGTGAGAGCACCCCCCCCCCCAAAAAAAAAACCCTCTAACCTTCTCTGCCCTACTTTGATGTTATTTTCTACATTTTATTGAATTTGCAAGTAAAGTGTTTCATGTTTGGCTATATGCATGCTAAACAAACTTTATCTTGATGCAGGTATTGCCCGAGTTGCAAAGAACATAGACAGGCCACAAAGAAGTTGGACTTGTGGACATTGCCAGAGATTCTTGTTTTTCACCTAAAACGGTTCTCATATAGCAGATACTTGAAGAACAAACTAGATACTTTTGTGGATTTTCCGATTCATAATCTTGATTTGGGCAAATTTGTGAAAGGGGGGGATGGAGAGTCTTATGTCTATGAGCTTTATGCTGTCAGCAACCATTATGGTGGTCTAGGTGGTGGGCATTATACAGCTTTTGCCAAGGTAAGTGAGTTATTATGATCTTACTCGATTGTTGATTTTGCATGGGAAGTTACTGTTAGGTTATGAAATGACATTCCTGTATATTAATGCCATGGATAATTATTTGCTTTGCACTGCAATGTATTTTTTCTTAGCATGATGAGATTAATCTGGCAATTAGAAATCTGCCGTTGTTCGTCCCTGTAAGGTTTGTCTTGCGACTGAATTACATGGTTGATGTTGTCTCTTTCTCCAATTTTGCAGTTGATTGACGAGAACAGATGGTACAATTTCGATGATAGTCGCGTGTCCCCGGTCAATGAAGCTGATATTAAGACTTCGGCTGCATATGTGCTATTCTACCGAAGAGTTAAAACTAAACGACAGGAAGCTTAATTGACTGAGATAACACAGAGAACTAGAGTCTTTCGAAATGTCCACTGACTTGCTTTCTGCTGTTCTATGGTTTTGTATTCTGGACTGCACTCGTCCGAGATTAAGTTGAGCGTTGAGGCATCATCTCAGCTAGCTTGGAGGCAATTACCTGTCGGCGCGCAAGCTGGTGAGGTTTGCATTTATATTGCACGGGAAGAAAAGGTTTGTATTTGTATTGCATGAGAAGGAGCTTGCATAAAGATGCGGCGGCGGGGTATGGAAGGAAAGCTGAATTTGCTTCTCTGACTTATTTGGGAGGTTGCCAAATGTGAGACTGGTCACACGTGTCCCTCTGCTTATTGATGTGGGGGCATAGCAAATTCTTATTACGTCGTACTGATCAATGGATGGTGATAGTATAACTTTCTGATTTTTAGCAACTGGATAGGCAATTATTTGTGGTATTCTATAAGCGGTAATTGAGCTCCAAGTATCTGGATAAACATATGCCGCTACCTCTGGCAGGTGTCTGTTTTTTCTATTTTCGCTCAAGAGTTAAAAATCAGCTTTTAATGTACGGCATCGGCTATTCCGCACCTAAATAGGCCACTCAATGGATTCCTGCCTCATTGTAAATTCGTGAGTGTAACTTCTGGTGCATCGTCGAGCCAATTAAAGTGAAGAAAAACGTGCAAATGGAGGTTGATGATGGGACAACAAAATAAGTAGTGTACTAATACAGCAAACGAATCAGTAACGTATTCAAACACTAGAAGTCCAGCTGGCTCCCACCCCGATCTCCGTCGGAGGAAGCTAACACCCTAAGTAAAGCTCCCCACTAAAAGGTTAAAAGAAAATGCCCTGCCAAAAGAAAACACCGAAAGAAAAAGTTCTATTGACGTGGGACACCTTAAATAAATTAGAAAGTCCGAAAAAGAGACACTAAATAAGTTGTAATGGCTCAACGTTCGGTTTGGCCCATTTGACAAAATGCACCCGATGACTGACATCTTGAGAAAAAAGGGAACTGGGTGCCAATGGCGGGCCCCAAAAAAGGGCGAAATGGCAGCAAGTAACAAAGGCCTATTCGGGGAATTTATGCCAACCAAAGCAGCGAAGAAACACTGGTGCACTTTCTTTTTTGGTTTTTCCTTTTGCCTGTCAGCGGACAGGGAATGGGTAACGGAACATCTCACCTTTCCTCATCTTCCAGGCAGCAGCAGTCTCGGTGTCTTTATTCCTCGCTAGTCTTTTCTATGGCCTCTTTTCTTTTTCTTGCAAATTTTTTAACGGCTGCGATGGGAATCTTCCTGTTTCTGTTTAGCGGCTCCCCCATTCAAATTGGCGACAGGTCTTCTAATAATAATAATAATAAGAAGAAGAAAAGGCCCGCGTAAAGAGTAATACACTGACAGACAACAGCAATGAAAACAAAACGGAGCACATGACACCGCCAATCCTTCTACATCTTTCCTGAAATCAGTAGCCACGCAAAGCAGACAATAGTCAAACCAAAAAAAGCAACGATGTGGTAATAATAATGACAACAGTAAGCAGGCTCATTGATCCAGGTTGATTCATATCTTCCCTGTTTTCGCGTAAAGTCCTTAAAAAAAAAAAAAAAAAAGAAACACCAATGCTATAAAATTTTCTATATTGGTTGGCCCATGCCGTGTCTATAATCATGTTTATTTGTTAAACACGCAGAAAGAAGCCGACAGGAGTCTACATTGTGATGTCGTCTCTCAATCAATACAAGTGACAATGACGATTACACTCGGCCGGATGAATGATTTCGAAAGTCAATTGCACGACATCCCGATTATTATTATTGGACGGACAAGTAACCCATCATGCAAATATGCGTTTATTTTAATGTTTCTATTGCTTTGTGGTTTCTAAATTGGATTGCCTTCGATGACCCCCCCTCGCCCCTCCCCCGGGGAGAGATGGGAAATAGCATTGGAAAGAAACAAAGATTGGATGGGACATTTGGACTACCGAATTTAACTTATGCATCGCCCTCTTGCTTCGTCAATTGTTATTCATTACCTTTGGCCTTTTAAAAAATAATATATATATATATAATTCGGAGGCAAGTATCATTAGAAAAGCTGACCTGTGCACCGGATATGGACAAGTACCCGGTGGAGGAACTTTCGGGAGGCGACGGTGGGGTGGCCGGATTGCTGACGTTAACACCGCCAGAGGTAGTGGTAGTAGTAGTAGTAGTCGTATTAGTTGTAACGGCATCTGCTCCAGTGATTCCGAGCGAATATGCCGGAGTTCCGTCGGGCTTAAACAGACCATAATTCCTCTCGGAAGTGGGTCCAGGCTTCATGTTCTCGTTAAACAGAGCGAAGACGTAAATGTTCAAATCGGTGCTCGGTCTCATGGGAGTCCCTTTCTTCTGGGATATCAGCTTTATCAAATTCCCATTGTATTTCTTGGCATTGTCAGGCGTGGCCCCGGCTTCATCCGCGTCCCCTTTCGACGGCCATCCTGTTTCCGATATGTGAATCGGCAGCTTCTTGTAACCCAGAGAAGACAATGCGGAGTAAACGGCGTCGATCTGGGCGAACAGCATGTTTTCGTAGTGGAGGTTGGAGATAGGATCTACGACGCCTTGGTTGGGCTGGAAGAGAACGAAGTCCAAACCCACTTGCTTTGGACTGGCCTTGTACGCAAAATAAGGATATGCGTTGATCAGGAAAGGGGATCCCGTCTTGGCGTGCAAGTTCAGGATTGGAGTAACGCAATCGACCAGATCTCGTCGGAAAGCTCCGGCGGAAGGTGGATAAGAGGTCTCGAGGATGGCGAGGGAGTGTGCGGTGGTGACGGTCACCTGCTTGTCAAGACCCAAGTTCACAAGGGCCGTGTGGACGCTCTGCATTGCCGGAAGCAGGTTGTCGCTGAGGGCTGTGTCGTTGAAGGTCAGCACTTCGTTGCCCACAGTGATGCAAGCGATTTTGGTTGCGGGTAAGTGTGCCTGGACGTTGCTTTTGACCCATTCTTGGGCTTTCCCGGGATCTCTGATTTTGGATAGATAATCGTTTCCGATGGCGACTATGAACTCCACGCCTGTGTTCGCAAATGCTCGAAGCACTCGTGGGTTTGCGTCGTAGAGCTTGACCTTTGTGGCCCCGATTGATTTCACCAGAGGTACTACCTTCTCCGGCGTGGGAAGATTGTTTCCGATTTGGCCGTAATTGACCCCGAGCGAACCCACCATTGCAGGAGATACCATGCCTGTACAACCAGAATGGACGGGATTGTCTTATTCTTCTTCTTAACTTTTTGTTTTCTTTTTTCTCTTTTGAAATTAAGTTGTAATGGCAGATGAAGAACACAACAAGAATAAACATTTGCAGCTCTATTAATTAACATTAAAAAAAATAATAATAATCGTTGTTTTTGTTTTGTTTTGTTTTGTTTTTTTAAAGGAAGCGGGTAAACATAGGAGCAGAAAGCACCTGAAATGGAAAGAAGCAGTGAAGCACAGTAGCAGAATCTAGTGCAGCACTCCATGGCTTCTTTACCAAAGATTGGAACTTGGATCGATCGGGGGCGTCAATGGGGGAAGCTGTGTCACATGTGCTAAAGCGGGGGGTAGAAGGGAGGAAAGCGGTGGGGGGGGGGGTGAGAATTAGTCAGCTAACGGGAAGTGGGTTTGCTCTGTCAGATTTTCACTCACGGTTGGCCACCGACGCACGCACCTGTGAAAGCACTTGGCTTTGTTCTGAAGCTGCCGGAACGCAGTGAGAGAGCGAGAGAAAGAGAGAGAGGGAGAGAGTGAGCGTGCGTGCGTGTGCGTGTGTTGTGGGGGGCGGGGGGGCGTTAGCGGGGTTGGAGAGACTCTTTTATGCTTGGTTGCAGTCGTAGAGCAGGGAGAGACTGAATGAGTGGGAATAAGAAAGAAAAAACATTACCACTCAATCTTTTTCATTTTTTAATATAGTTCTCTCAATTATTTTAATGATTAAATTATTAATGATGTCTGTTGTCTCTACGAATTAATTTTTCTTTTTTAGAATTTAAGATTAATTTAATAATTTACATACATTAAATGTTATATATTTTTATTAATTTATATATAGCATGTACAAAATTAACGATTGGGTTTATTTTTATTGAAAAATATTTTAAATTAAAATAAAATTTTAAAAATATAAAATTAGATAAAATAAAATTAATTTTGATACTTATTTTCCAAGGGAGCGTGCGTGCGTTCTTAAAGCAAGACTGAAAAGAATAAAGGACTTATAATAATTGACGGAGGGGAGGGGAGGGGAGGCGAGGCGAGGAAGGTGGGGTGGGAATCAGAGGCGGCGTTTCGCGAACAAACGCAAAAATGAGGGACTTGGAATTGCCGTGTCAGTTCAATTTTGATTGATCTTCTTTACGAGAAATATGAAAGGATTAATGATCCGAAGATATCTTAATAATTAATAATTTTAATTTTAATTCTTATTTTAAATTTTTTAAAAAATATAAAATTTATTTTAAAAAATATAATATTTAATAATTTACGATTTAATAAATTTATATATTAAAAAAAAAAACTAAATTTAATGCTTTTGGGCCGGTTGTTGGAGCCCATTTTAGGTCCCGTCCGACACTCTTCACACGGTCACCATTCCCAAGAACCTGCGATTTTCCCCTCTCTATATTTCCGTTGGGTCATTAGCTAACAAATAGCATTCTGCTTTATTTAGATTGAGATCTGAGACGGGGACTAATCTGAATTTTTCACGAAAAAAACAAAACGTAATGCCTGTTGCTACGCTGGCCTGGTAGGAATTCAGCCCCCTACCCGATTGTTAATATACTTACTGATGTTAATACTATAAACAGTCAAATCATCATTCTTGTTGGTCGAGGAGTAACAACGTTCTCCTAAGCAAAGGACGGCGGTCCCCTCCCCCCCCCCCAACTTCAATGCCGGGTTCACTGCCAGGCAACCCTCTAGGCCTAAAAGCAACTAAAACGGGGTTCAATGGAAGTTAATGCGATACAACAACTCAGGGTTCAGAGAAATTAACCATGCAACTTGGAGTGAGTTTAATGGCTAAATTGTTGGTGGCCAAGAGCCGTCTGTTCAAAGATGGCGCGGAGATGCGAATGTAAGAAGGGGCTTTCCTCGTACGAGCCCTCTCTTGACCTCATTTTATGAGGTCGTTTCCGTAGGAAAGCAACCACGACGGTGATGATGATACAAATTAAATTAACGTGCCATAAGAAAAAATCGGCAGGTGCTCCAACGTTTCGAGCGGCGGGGCCACATGTGCCGGCAATATCTAGGCTTGAAGTTCAAATGCAGCCAACTTGTTGAGAAAATGTCCGCCACCTTCAAGGTTCTACATTAAGCTCCTAGAAATTCATCCTTATTACAAGACCACCGTAGCACCATGCCGCTCGCCTTTGGGGAATGAAAATCCTGCAGTTTTTCGGATCTGATTTCGACTCAGAATGACCAAGTAGAAATAAAAAATATAGGGTAAAAATGATGGCAGAAACTCGCGGCTAACCTTTGGGGAACGGGACCAACCAAATGAAGCAGTTGGTAGGTTTCGAGTCAGGCAAAAACAAGGGTATTGGGGCTATTCAGAAATATAGGCGTGAACGACGAAAGCTCAAGCAACAAATAGCCTGCGACTAGCATTTGCCGTGCACAAACATCAACCAAAATCCAACCACACAATACAAGAAATCCTAAAACAAGCATATTAGACCAAAAAACAAGAAAAAAAGCTGCGATCCTGCCGCACACTTGCGCTTTGGGTGACACTTCTTACATCGTCAAGAAGTCCATTTTTGACAAAAAAAAAAAAAGAAGACAAAAAGGAAAAAAGAAAACCCCCACAGAATTACGAAAAGGACAGAAATCTTACAATTTAAAAAAATCATTTGCGAACCAACAGCAACAAAAGATTCAACAACGGTTCAAGAATACAATTTAAAATCTCTCTGTCTCTGTAATAATTTTTGTAAATAAAGATGGGGTTGGGAATAGCACAGGGCAGCCAGCTGCAGTGCAGTTTATCTGTGAGCAGTGACGAGGGTCTCAATGAACCTCAAGCCGTCAAATCTGGGAGCAAATTTCTCCTTATCTGAAGATGGTGCACAAGTCTTGGTGTTGGGATTGGGTGAAACCCCCTGATCAAATCAAATATTCAAAACAATCATCCGATACCATAGCTTAATCAGCACGTTGTTCCTTTTTCTTTTCTTTTCTTTTCTTTTCTTTTTCTTTCTTTTTTTTTAAAGAAAAAAAAAAAATATATATATATATATATATATATATATATATCATTTTGGTTCGACAAATTTTCCCCCAAGATGATCGTTTTTCATCTCATCTTAGAAGAAAGAAGAAGAATTCAACTCCACCGCCAAAGTTTCTAGAAAGAAACACGTCATTATCTACGCTCAATTCACGCAAAAGAGACTTTTAAGGGGAAGCCCAAGACACCTACGGGAGGACATTAGTTTTCGGGATGTTCTGGTTATTCCTACTTACGAATTCGAAATGAAAATACCTCGTTGGAGGACCAAGGATAAAAGGCGACGTCCCCGTCAGCTGCTGCAGCAGAAGGGGAAGAGCAGTTGGAGGAGGAGGACAGAGCTACCGTGGACGCCGCCAGAACAGACGCCACGAGAGTGCACGATCCTTTCATCCTACCTCTACTCTCGCTAGGCCAGCTGTTCCTTTCCTCGTCTTTGTGTGTCTGAAAAAGCGCTTCGATGTAATCAAAATGGGACGAAATCCGGCCAAGCTCGCCGGATCTCGACCACCGCTAAAATTCTTGGTTGTTGCCACTTTCTGCGCTGGACGCCTGCAGCTGCTTTCGTTGGTCATATATATGTATATGTGCGCGCGCGCGCGCGCGTGTTTGTCCGCCACTCCGTTTCATTCTCAAAATTGAAGTGTAATTTGGAATCCGGATCCGCGTTTTTTTTTTTCCTTTTTTTTCCTAGTTTGAGAGCCTAAAAAATCATAAATTATGTAATTAAAATAATTTTATCAATTTTTAAGTTTAGAATATTAAATTTTAAAAATAAAAATTTTGATTGTTAAATATTACTTAAAGGACTAATCTATTTTTTTTTTAATTTATTTTCTCAACTAAAATGGATTCAGAATGTGAATTGTCCACTCACTTATCTATTTTTCCGTTAAAGATAATAATCTTATTTATATAAACAAAATTTACAATGACAAAATTCGGTTTAAAAACATTCTGCCGTGTTCTGCGTCGATATATTTTTTAATTATTTATTTAAATAATGGAGAATTGTCTAAGAGCAAGAAAAATAAAGAGAAAGAAAAGAGAATGGAATCGAAGGATGAGTTGATTTTGACTGGAGATGTGCTGGTGGGGGGAGCTCGATTAGATAGGCACGCGAGGAGAGTCAGGCATGCCTCACTTTGGAATTTGGTAGTGGTGGGGGTGGCGTTGCGTTCAGTTGATGCCGGATGTCGGCAGGCTGGCAGCATTAGCGTTTCCGCTTTCGCTAGCCGCTCACCGAGGGCGTTTCGCGGGAATTCCAATTTGTGACGGAATTCTTCCACCCGAGCTTATGCTGTTTCGGGTGACGGAAGGATATGTTAGAAAAATAATCAAATAAAAATAAAAATAAATTAATAAAAAAAATCTTATATTTGAAGTAAGTTAAAAGTAGTTTTTAGAAACAATTTTTATTCTTATAAATAAATTAACTTGACAGAGTAAGTTATAATTATTATTTTTTTAAAATACGATAAATTTTTTCACCAAAATGTATTCCAAATAATGAAATAATAAAAATAATTTATTTATTTAATTAACTTAATAATAAACTAAATTACTAAAAAATAATGAATTATTTCTTTTTATACTTCCTTGCCCTATATCTTCTTTAAAGAAAAAAGGTGATTAATTTATATTAATTATAATTTAATAACTCATAATATTAAATATAAATTTTAATAATAATAAATAATTAGTATTATTATAATAATGATTATTGTAACAATCATATGATAGTTAATCTAATAATCATAAAACAAATAGTTGACTAAATCTGCAAATATAATAATCAATTTATGAAAATACAATAATTCACAGCAATCTCTCATTACTCTAAAAAATTAATTATATTGGTTTAACGAGAATATAATATATGATCTTTAATATCTTTTATTAATATTATTGTAATTAATAATAGTCAATAATAAATATATAACAATTATTCTAATAATTATACTACAATTAATTTACTTATTATAAAATTATTAATCTAACAATTATAAAATAAATAAATAATTAAATCTAAAATTATAATAATTAATTTTTAAAAATACAATAATTTACAACCAGAAATTCTTTTATCGTTCGGATTTGGACATGCACACACATATTATATATATATATATATATATAGATATAGCCTAGCTAGTAAACGAAGAATTGTTGATTTTATTGTTTGTGAGTTGCGACAAATAATATAATTAATAACAAGCATGTCGACTTGGGGTTTATCGAGTAGCGGAATCTGTGGGGACTACTTCGGCGATGAATTTGGGGTGCCATTGCCACTGCCTCTGTCTTCTCTTGCGATGACAAAGAAGAAGACGACGGCAAACAACAACAGTACTGGATCCGATATTGGCAGCCGCAAAGCCAAGGTGCCAGCGAGTTCTTCGACAACTACTAGAGAGCGGCTGGCGAGTAATACGAAGAACAAGAAGATGACCAGCACAACGGCATTAATGGCAACAACGGCAGCTCGTTAATCGCCAGGCCTAATAATGTTGCACCAGCCTTTGCGCCTTTCTTGGATGGTCTCCGCTGCTTCCAAACCCTTGCTCTTTGAAAACTTCTGCTGACTTTCGATCTTCTACATTCTCTGTTTCCAAAAAGAAAAAGGAAAAAAAAATAATGGGAACTAATCAGAACTACTTAAATAAAAGTCATCTTACATTATAACACTAATTAATCGAAATGGGTTCTTAGAATGGGGGTTATGCTTTTCGAGCAAAAACCAAAAAGGAGGGGAAAAAAAAATTGTACATCTATATATATAGCTTGTTTATCAATTTCGTCGTCCATTCCATTCCCAGGGGTTGCTCGTTGGATTTTCATACGGACACACACACAGACACCCATTCCAATATCCAATGGACAGCCCTTCAGTCACATCTCTATGCCTGCCCGATGCTTAAGTCCGCTATTGCTATTGGATTTACTGAATTTCAATTTGGGTAGCCCAAATCTAGTTCTGCTGGGCCTAGAAAAAGATGGTGGTGGGAAAAATCTGAAAGAAAAGGCACCCATCCAAGAAAGGTGCAAAGGCTGGCGCAACATCACGCCATCATTCAGGCAGCCATCCGAGGTTATTTCATCGGCTTCGGCTCATTGTCGAAGCATTGCCCACAGGACAATATTTTCAATTCAAGTCTGGGTACTAGCATTCATTTTGTTTGACAATAATGTCCTATTACGGTCCATTGCAGTACCTTAATACCGAATTTTTCTAGCCCTTCTTTTTTTTTTTTTTATTTTCTCCGTTCCTTGCTATTGAAAGTTTTAATTTAAAAAACCTGTCACTTCAGTTTTTAGAGATCTATGAAATAGTTTTCTTTTTCGAGGAGGACACCGCGGTAATTGAGAGTTTGAAGTTTTACAGCAGGAGTCTCGTATTCAAATCCTGAATTTGGTATTGGGGCTTATTTCCGAATGGTAATACATCAACGTCAACCTTCTACGAATCCGTTTCTCTTCAAACTCCGCGCCAAACACGCAGAAACCTATCCTACCAAAACTTGGGCGGTACTGGACACCAGCGAAAATGAGGATCCAGAAGGCTTTTGTCATCTCTGCAACTTGAGATTCTTTGATGACTGCTAAATTTTACGAATAAAACTGTATGACCATTACCTTTCCTATTTCCCCAACATTAAGCGGCACAATGGGTCAAGCATGAAGAAAAAAAGAATACAAGCTTCTATTCCCTTTTAAACGGGAAAGTGGGCAAGTGATCATATCCCACTTCACTCCAACGCCACCTTGGCCTCGCTGGCAATCCCTAGCATTGCCAAAAAAAAAATGTTATCGATCACAACCTCCTCCCAATTTTTGCGAATCTTCTTGCTACTCCAAATATAACAGCCTTAGTCAAGAGTCCCCTATCAAGTGTACATGCAAGAAAAATAACTCCACCAACTACCAGAAACTTCGGTATGTTCCTCCCTAGTGGTTTCTCTGATGAATCCTGGCTTTCAACCTCTACTGAGTCGCTGGTATTGCACTCCAAAGAACTCAAATAGTCTGCACTCACTTTGCTGTTGAACTGAGCCATGAAAGCACACCGCGAAAGCACAGCTCCAGACACACTCTGTTTCTGGTATGCATGTAAACCAGGCTCAATCTTCTTGACAGCTCCCCACATACCCTGACGAACTCCGAGTTTTGCAATTTCCCAAGGGATGCCCATGTCTTCATGATGGAACAGTAAAACCTCACATGCAGTCAGCCGGCCATCCCCTCTTTTTGATTCAACTGGTTCACATCCAATAGCCATGCATCCAAGTCATATATAAGCTTTGAAAACAAAGAACACTGTATCAAAAGGAAACTGACTGGAGAGAATATGTAGTTACCTGCACGAATGCACCAGCTTGAATAGTACAAATCAACACGCCTTGGTTTATTACGCCTTGGCACAGATGTGCAAGGAACTCCCTAAAACAGTAAAAGACATGCCAGGAAAAGAAAGTTTAATAATATCATCCCAAAATATCCAAGATATCTATCCATGGATGCAAAGAATAATGTCAGAAATTGAACTATTTATTTACACTTCCAATATTTTATCCCAAATCAAATCTGGATCCCAAAATGGAAGGATAACAGAGAGTACTCCAACCCGTAATGACACAACTACACAACCACAGTCTCTGCATTCAAAATAGGTTGAAGTTTACCAGTGCTTCCAGTTTTAAGGTAAACCAGAGAATTAAATATAATCCATCAGCTTGAGCGACAAAAAATCTCAGCCAATGGTTTGACACACACTAGTGATGCAAGCTTCTTTAAGACGAGCCAACTTAACTATTTCATACCTTTGTAACACAGTAGTATGTTCGACCTGATTCCCAAATTCGACGGGCTATGATATATTCTCTGTCACTACAAAAGAAGGGAAACTGTTCCACAGACCACAAGGTTAGTATATGAGCAATAAAAAATGGAACAACTGAAGGAAATAAATGGTTCGAGAAAACACTCTCCCCACCTTGCGAACCCACTGGACAACCATGGTTCCTGTGATGAGGCACTCTTCCAAAGTTGCAGCAGATATAAGCATGTCATCCCACTTCACTCGGAAATCATCGTCCCAAAAGAAGTCCCTCACCGTTTCAGGTGTGGCTTCCTCGAAAACAGTTCTGCTACGATATTGTGGAGGGCCATTCTAGCAAATCCATTAAAAGCAGTCCAATCAATTACATGGGTTTTCGTCAGTGTATCACTGAGCAACATGGAGCTCTTCAAAGATTTTTTTTTTTTTCAGATCCTATCACACTAAAAACATGAGAAAAAAGGGATTGAACAAGAGGATACCCACCTCACAATCTCTCCGCCAAGCTTGGTAACTCATAGTTGGGGTAGAACGATCCATCATCTGAATCCAAGGGGGACCCCCATCTTTATCATTAACAAGCTTATACAAATGCTGTAAATCGTCTTCAGGCACAAGCTTAGATTTTTCCATCTCACGCTGCAGTGGACTGGCGAATTGAATGAAAGGTTATCAGAAACAAAGACAAGAAAATTTCATTCTTCGTTTCCAGTCAACATCACCAGATTTTCAGGACATTTCATTGTTAAATTTTCCGAAACAGCAGATTCAAAAACGCAAAGTTAGTTGCATGCGAGGCCACGTAGAGATAGAGGTAGAGGTACACCAAACAAACCTGCAATCGGCGTGAGCGACAGAGGCTGCAGGTGGGTCGGAGAAAGAGCTAATTTGAGCAGCGTCATCTGCAATCCAAGGGATACAACTGGGCAGCTGAAGCTTCAGGAAATTCAAGGCTGGGATAGAGGAAGAAGTGGGGGATGCCACTGCCTTAACAACAGTGGTGTGGGAGGCGGAGGAATCCAAAGGTTGTCTCCCCAAATAGGAGGCCCATTTGGGCTTCCACGCCCATCCTACGAGAATCCCCACAATAGCAGCGATCCACAGAGGAGCCACGAACTTGAAGAGGTCGCCCGCAACATCCCCGATTGTGGGTCTTTGCAAAATCTCGAGTAGAACCGACCACAGAGCCATCCAAAACCGTTAACACACACACACACACACACACTCTCTCTCTCTCTCTCTCTCTCTCTCTCTTCCAAAAGGGGAAAAAAAAAAAAGAAAGAAAGGAAAGAGGAAAGGCAGAAATGCTAACAAGCAAGAGGATGAAAAACCTTCGACTGAAGCAATCGGAAAAAGATGAGGCGTAAAGCACAGCGATTGTTCTCTCGACGGTGTGTTAGAAAAAGGGAGGACGAACAAGAAGAGAAAATAGGAAGATAAATGCGCCCGAAACAAAAACAGAAAAAGAGAGAGAGAGAGAGAGAGAGGGAGAAGCAGAAGAAGAAAGCTTTTAGCGGAGAGAGTGAGTGATACCTAAATAAGAGAGAGAGAGAGAGAGACCAATAAACTATAAAGGAAAAAGGAAGGAATGAAGGAAGGAAGGAAGGATTAGAATTAGAATGGATCATAAAAAAAAAAAAAAAGACAGACAGAAAGACAGACAGATAGATAGAGAATGGGTTGGGTATCGCAGACGGGAAAGGAAGAAGAAGACAAGGGGGAGGGGGGACAGATATGGGGCGCGGAGAGAGAGCTGTGGATAAGGATTTCAGACTGGGAGATGAGCGGTAGAGAAACGTGCTGCTCAGATATCTTATTATCCAGGCCAGGTCATTTTGTTCTTTCCTACTTTGCCGGATTCTATGCTCTAAAAATAAATAAATAAATAAAATAACCCTCAATTATCGCCTGTTTCTGGGGTCTCGGAGGGAGGGATGGATGGAAACTAGGAGGGGGATGCCATTACAAATAAAATAAATTAAGGGAATCCAAATGCACAGCCCCGCGGGGTTACTTGCGGATAAATTGCAGTTGCGGTGGGTGGGATTCTCCAAAAATTTATCCCCGCGTGTGTGTACCGCAGCTTAAATGCTAACAAACCGAATACAAGTAGAATCCTTGCTTCAATATAACTTTGAGTTTCGTTAACTTTTCATCACAATAATAACCCCCTTCTCCCCCCCCCCCCAACCCAAAACAAAAGAGAAAAGAAAAAGAAAAGAAAAGAAAAATGAACGACCAAACAAAGTGCTAATTTTCTGTTCACAACTTGCCTGAGATGATGTATGATGTGATGAACTTCGTCTCTCTTCTCATATACGCGTGCGCGTCTGTCTTATAGTCCTTGGCGATTGGCCGAGTGGCGGAGGCTTCCCGTCCTGTCCCGTCCTGTCCTGTCCTGTCTCTGCTGTGGTCACTACTAGTCCCCGCGTCCCCATTTTTCACGTTTTCCTTCTTTCCCATTTTCTTCTCCTCCTCCTCCTCCTCCTCTTCTTCTTCTCTCCTTCCTGTCCTCACTTCATTTTTCTTTAATCAATACTACTAAATAATTTAAATCTATTTAATTCTTATCTAGGCATTAATTCCTTACTTGAAATTCAAATTCCTTATATGAATAACAACCACCTTAAAAGGTTGATCTAATTTGTAAAGCGCATATATATGCTCCCTAGTTCATAGTCCAAAATTCAAATTCTACATCAAACCTGTACGGGAGTTAACCATGAATTGCCTGGTAGAATTCCATTCGTATTTGATCAATTTGAAGAACTTGACCTAATATAATGTGCAAAGATTACTCAGCCAGTTCGATTTGTTTTATTAGGCGTGTGATTGAATTTGGCTTACTTGTAGAATCAAAAATATTAATTTCGAGGAGGAGGAAGGTGAGTCCTCCATTGTAATTTTATTCTCACAGTCATTAGGTATCTAATCAACCCCACACAAAAAAGAAAAGAAAAGAAAAGAAATATTTGCGAAGCTGATGGATTGCTTGGACGCGGGTTCAACATACGGACTGCCTGCCTACTCTGAATTGACTTTGCTGTCGTTAGAGACCGAATGACCAACCAGCCAAAGCATACATAAATATTGAAAGTTTGGAGACAAGAACGAACGAGGGTAGGATGGTCATTTGGAAAGGAGTTGGCTGGTCGAAAAGAAAGTGCGAGAGGACAGCATGGTCATTTCAGAGCAGAGTTGGTTGGTCGGTCCCATACCTGCCGTTCAACTTCGACGATTTGGACCCGCCTGCGAGAAAGTTTCAAAACTCAAAAGTAGTGTTCGCCGGAAAAATGACAATAAGAAGCATTAAAGAAATGAGCTATAATGATCCCTCGCGTAAATTGGGATAGTTCTTTTGGTGCCATTGCTAGGAAACAGCCCTTCGTCTTTTAAGTAATCGACTCGAAATCTTAAGCTTTTGTAATATATATATATATATATATAATCTGAGATGATAGATTTTTTGGTGACGTAAAAGGATTTTCCGAGACGATAATGAATATGATCTGAGCCTAGTGCAAATTAAACTAAATGAAATCAAGGAGACGATTAGGAGCTTGGCCCAATAGGGTTGGTTGGCTGTAAATCGGCTACTTTGAGGGAAAATGGTATCAGTACCTAGGTTTAATATGAACCGCACCAACAACAAAACCGACCCGGTCACTCTTAGTTAATATTTCTATTTACCTCAATCGTTAGAATGGATATTTTTATGGCTCAGGTCAGTTAGCAACAAATACAAGAATTAAGAAGGCGCATGTGTTCGTCCTGGTAAATTTGGTTATGTTGGTATGAACCGCTTTTGCCTTTCCCCACTTGAAAGTCAAGTCAAAGACATTCTGTTGAAGCATTCAACAAAATAATAGGGGATTGAATTTGAAAATAAGAGGCCGAAGGAACTTTTCCAACCCCTGATTTGTTCAATTTGTTCGTATATGTACACTGTACACATTTGGTCTTGGATGCTTTTTTGTTTTTTCTTTTCATTAAGACGCCCATTAAATCATAAGTTATTTAATAAAAACAACTTTTTCCTCATAAATTTTATAAATCTTTCTTAAAATTAAAATTTAAGATTCTTTTTTTAAAAAAAAAAAAAGTAAAATTTTACACTTTTAATTACCGGATGACCACCGAATGCACTTTGGATGACTTTAGATGGATAGGAAAACAATCGACTTATATTATGAATGAGGCCCACGGACACAATCCACGAGCAACCCTATTAGTAATATTGCAGTAGAGAGAAAGAAAAGAGGGAAAAAACAAACGAAACCCCTCATATATATATTCTCTTTTTTTCTTTCTTTCTTTCTTTCTTTTTTTTTGAGTAACACTAATAATATTTTCATCCAAAGATACACTTACCATTCCATTCCATGTTTGAATGACGTCGTATAACAAAATAAAATAAAATAAATAAATAACCAAGAAACACTAAACTTAACAAAGATAAACGTCGGTCTTTGGGAGTTCCTCTAAGCCTTTGGGCTTAGACCCGGCATTTGCCTTTTTCTCTCTGTTTTTTTTTTTTCAGGGGCCGGCTGCCAACCCTCAATTTCAATTCCATCAGATTTATTGGTCGCGAAATGCCAGTCACCTTCCTGCGGAATCATGCAAGACTGTTCAAGAAACAATCCCTCACGTCGTAACTTGTAAAGCACCAATATCATGCTCTCGCCCTGCTTGTACGGTGATGGAGGAAGTAATAATAATGATGATGATGTAGGGGGGGGGTCAACTTGTATACGGCACAACATTCGGTACGTTCTGTATCCAACATTCAGCTCCATAAGTTTAATCTCTGGGCATTCAAGTAAAACCAAAAGGCTCCCTCATCACTGTCCTATGTCCCACCTCCTATGTACCCAGCTGTCCGAGGAATGATGGACAAAAATCGGGCAGATGGTTTTGTCCGAGGCAAACATTTGGTCACAGAGTACATTAAAGTAGGTTACATCCACCAGGGAAATGCAAGAGGAGAAAGCTTCAGAAACCTGTGTGCCAGATTGCTCCTTCACCTTCCCCACAGCGCTGGTGCACTTCCTCCATTCTCTCTACTGAATTGCATATGCCACTGCAGCTCCAATCAAACGATGCAGCGCAAGGGTTCCCTGCTTGTGTCTTCCACTCACAATCTGCCGCAAGAGTTCAACAAACAGTAGCAATAAAACTCCTTATCTTCACTCCCAGAAAAAAAAAAAAACAGAAAAAAGAGGCTGCCATTTTGGTGTGTTTGCATGCATCTTACCCAGTGGAGTTCCGCAGCAGAGGCTTCGATCATCAATGTGCTCAACATCAAGACCTATAAACCAGGATCCCAAGGAGACATCTTCGTTTGCGTATCTATGAAGTATGTGCCTGGAGAGACACATCTATCATCAACCATCTAAAAGCTTTATTAATCCAATTATAAATGGTAACTGAAACATAGATCCATACCGATTCACTGAAATATATGTCGCCAAATCTTTCGAGATTGCATAAATTTGCCCCGTTGCATGCCTAAAATACTTATTTCCCTCCTCACCGAATTTCCAATACTCTGGCTCATGATACTTAATCCCTCTGCATATAGAAAACAAAGGCCAATACCAAACATTTGAACACATTAATATCAGAGTTTCTTTCCCTTCCCCCCCCCCCCGCCTCCATTCTTTAGTTGACGCATGACTGCATGCTTACTTCTGTGCTAGCACAGGCCCAGACTTCATACAGCCAATATAAATGTGGGGCTTAGATCTATGGCGAGCCAAAATAGAGCCAACCATACCTGTCAAAATTTTGAATCAAGTTAGTGTGCTGAAATCCCCTCCACTTCTGCTTTTTCATTAAGAGAAATTAAATGTGTAGATAAACTAACCAAGATTTATGTGCACATCATCATCAACTTTTATATAGAAGTCAGCATCCCACTTTGCAACAGCTGTTGAAAAGTATATTTGTGTTTTTGAGGATAATTCATGATATCCTTCTACATGATTCTGCAACATGAATAACCCTGCATGAGCCTCTATTAAAAGAGCGCTGCGAAATGATGCATCATTTCGGTCTCCCTTTCAAACCCATTAGCTCAAGTTTTAGCATTGGTATTTGATCATTACAATATCTGTGCAGGTTGCTCCTCCCATTTATTAGATAACCATGATCATCAATTAGGCTAAGAACCAGAGATGCCCACGTTATTATTAATGATAGTGTAACAGATCCAACGTTATAGGTGATCCATGTTTTGGGGAGCTTTAGCCGACCATACCAGTCTTAGGAAATCTCTGTGTTGCTCTTCTTCCGCTTCAATAGCACGATCTAAAATACCACCAGGAGATGCACTGCCAACCACAAAAGTGGAGCTTTTTTATTCTTTCAACAATCATTAGAAAGCATGTAGGCCAATCACTCGCAATTGTGAGCAAACACACCTGTGTCCTATAACAAACCGTATTATAATCCCCTTCTCCACTTCCAACTTCTTTAGCTCCTCCCCTTGAGCAAAAAATAACTGAAGAGCATAAGTTACTTCCAGAATCTATTTACAGTTTATTGACATTTGGGTTAACATGTGTTTGGTTTAACCTTTGGGCATCCAAGTTTCTCTAATTGAATCCCTTCGCTTTCTGCTGCTGAATGCAGTAATTATTCCCATAACAAAGAAAACTTTTTGTTGCTCCTTCAGATGCTCAGTTCCTGAGTTTATCACTAAAGAAGATCCTTCCCCATTATCTACTTTGGCAACTCGTGCAGCAGCTAGCTGCATCTCCAATGAAGAGATTGTTTTGTCTAGTGTCCTGTAATTATTTTCACGGATACATCATGCAAAATGTCATCAGTTTTATGAAACCAATCAACGAGAACCACCAGATGGTATAATGGCATATAGGGCTACTTTATGACCAGGGAACATATGTAGAGGTGATACATCAAGTTGCCCAGTAGTTGACATGTAGTTTTTCAAAGTTTCAATAAGAGGTCCTTGAAAATTTACCAATTTTACATCAGACTAGAGAGGTGACTCAGAATATTTAAGGCATAACATAATTGACTATAAAACCTTACATGATCGCATCATGAGTTTGAGAAACTTGAGAAAGGATATCACTGGACTGCACAGAAGTCTCCTGTAAAACTATAAGTGATATCATTACAGGTGTTACTGTGGGCAATGAAACTCATAATAGCAGTACCCTGGTGAAATGACTTGCCTTGTCACAATTAACCATAGGATGAAGTGTTTTTGATTGAGGCTTCTTCAAAGAAGCAGTTTCATCATCCACTTTGGCCGGATCAGGAATAGCCCAAAGCCTGTAAGGTTGTGAGTTGTCTGTCAGAAACTCCCTTCTCTCCCCTCCCCACTCAACTGTGATTGATTTTCTCAATGATAACTAAGGACTTAACAAAAATGCATCTTGAATGACATTAACACAAAAGTTACTGGTTAGCATTTGACGCAAGCAATACAATTCACCGTGTAAAATTAGAAGATGCTGCATCCGACTATCTAAAGGTGATCTGCTTCACATGTGGTGTTAAATGGCATATATGCTCTCAACATAAACACTAAAAGTTGATGAAAAGCTGGTGACAAAACCCACATCAGCAACAAGCTAGATCTCATAAGTCGACCTTTTAGTTTCATCCATAGCACCAAAGTTTTTGGCATTTATTTTTTCCAAAATACATATGCTTCTCTGGGATGCAGGATTTGCGTTTTCATGCGCCGCACAAATACTCTCTTAGGAAATCATGTCAGCTACTGGACATTGGGCTATGGAACACTCCGGTCGCCTTCCTATTGAAATGCATTACTCAGAGATGAGAGGGGTGCAAACATTACCGCGGCTAGTTAATTTGTTACTGAAAAGGGTATAACAGACATGACCGGAAAACACAAATCAATACCCAAGTTCGAGTAAACTGATGCCTCACTCCAGCGTGATCCCAAGCGCTTATCAATTCGCTTCATCTAGGCGACCGTCCCACCAATTAAGAAACAAAACCAAAGACGTAAGCTGCTACATGTGTACCAGGGAAAACTCCTATAATCCACAAAATGAGAAGTAAAATCTATGACGAAAGATAGCATTTTGGACATGAATGTGTACCCAAGCCATCTACTACAGATCAGAGAAAGAAAAGCAGCAAAATGGAACTGAAGTAGAAGTGAAAGTTCTAAATTGCATTAACGAGGGGCGAGGGCAGCAAAGTAAATGTAATGGCTGACCGCCGACAGTATCCTCGAAATTCCGAGAGAGAGAGAGAGAGGGGCAGAACCTGTTGACAAGGAGAACACCCAAGAGGAAGCTGGCAATGCAGAGGAGAGAAACCCATGTAGTGGATACTGATCCATTGCTGGGCTTTTGAGGTCTGCTGCTAATACCCATTTCAATCTAATAACAAAACAAGCTTCAACTAGAAGGAAGGAAGGAAGGAAGGAAGGAAGGAAGGAAGCTTCCCCTTTTCTTCTTTAAAGGCTAATGCTACAAAAGGAAAACAAGGGGGACTCCATTCTCATCCCCATCCAATGAAAAACAGGGTGTAGGAGACGGGCAACCAGTCTTTGTTTGCTGTCGTAGTTCTGTTCTGTCACTGTGATTTAAAACATTAACCCAGAAAAAGCAAAAAAAAAAAAAAAAAAAAAAGCATCTATCAATTCACAAATAAAAGTAAACTTTAGTTCTTGGTGTTTTTTTTTTTTTCCTTTATGTAATCCCTTAATAAATAAATAAATAAAATTAAATAAAAAATGATTAATGGTATTAATAAATAATAATAAGGATGATATAGCTGTAACAAAGTTTGACAAAAAAAAAAAGTCGCGACGGACAGCTTCTCAACTACCAATTATGCCCTTTGCCCTCGCGTGCGCGTCCCTTTTCTTGCATTGTGCGTGCCGCTCTGCGCTGGCCCGCTTCTCTTCCTTCTTTTCCCTTCCTTTCCAAATTTATTTTCCTCTGAAACTAAAAGGCCTGCGCCGCTGACTGTTTTATTTTTGGCTTCTTATTTATTAATGAATGAAACAGAGTATTGTTACTAGGATAGGATGTCTCTAACACAAAAAGGAGGCTACTCAGTATAGCACATATGTCCCTACATACATTTTGTTCGACGAGCGGGTGGGGGGGGGGCGGGCCACAAACTTTATGATTGGTGTGTTCATTTCCTTCAAATTAGGACAAGAAATACGCACAACGCATCGGATTCTAACTCGTTGCAGAGTTGTGAGCGTAGCAATTTGCACGTAACTTGTACGAAGAGTTAGCAATATCTAACGAAAGAAAAATATGTATAGATTATCTCCCTGGAAAAGACTACACGAACCCTTTTTTTTTTTTTTTTTTTGGTTGGACATACTATACATATTTAATAAAAAGAAAAAACTGCACAAACCAAAAAAAAAAAAAAGAGTTAAAAAAAAAGTAATTTTCTATAATTAATATATATTGTCATGCGTGACATTATTTATTGATAAAACGCTTGATCATTTTGTACGGTGAGTCCATAAAAAAGGTATGCCGAACGAGCATTTCCCTATATGTTATAGCTACATGCTGCCGTGTGCTGTCAGCAGTCCCAAAAACTAATTTGCAAGTAATCTCATCGAAAAAGCCACGATTAATTATGAGGACTGATGCTGCCGAATGTATGAGGAAGAAACCTCTTCGGACTTCGTCTAAACGAGAGCAATCAACATTACTCCACGAACAACATATTTTAGAGACCTTAATTGTCAACGGAGAGTATTTCACAATGTGAAAAGAACAATTAACAAGACATGTATATGTAGAGTGGATTTTACTGAACATACCTAACTTGGCATGGGTGTTATTGGTGGCAGATGAGATTAGCACAGGTGGAATTGGAAGTCGCACAAAAATTTCATCATCCAAAAAACTGTAGGAGAATAAAATAAAATAAAATAAAAGGAGAAACAAATGATGAAGGATGATATTAATATTGACAACGATATGGTCCAATTAGTAGTGGCGGTGAAAAAGTGAGAACCAGAGAAAGGAGGGGACGGTGTGTTTGTGTGGTGGTAAAATAAAAAAAGTAATAATAGATGAGAAGATGGACAAGAAGGCCTGGTTGGTGAAGTTAAAAATAGACGTGACGAAGACGTCCGACGACTCCTCTTTAAAGTATAATTTTGCAACCGCCATCGTGAAGTCATTTACATATGATGCGGGCGAGGCAATTAATGCTTCTGATTATGATGATTTTTTTTTTTAGTATATGTTTGCGACTAAAATAATCATCAACAATTTTGATTAGTGGCCACATTGGACGGTGCTTTCGAGAAGCTTCAATTCACCGTACATGTTAATTGCGCTCGGTGAAGATCTTCCTAAGGTGGACACGGGTCAGGACCGCCTGTCCAAAAGAGTTGGGATAAGGTGCTGCACCCAAAAAAACCAAGAAAAGAAAAAAAGAAAGAAAGAAGAAAGGTTAAGAATTAAAGGTGAATTTTAGTATTAATATTGTGATAATTAAGTCAAAAAAAATATAGAGAGTTATTAATATATATTAAAGAGTTGAATTATTAGTCCACTGCCTGACATGTGAATAAATTCTAATGACGATGTATGGGGCGGAGGCGCGTTCTCTCGTAAGATAGAATCCAAAAAAGTAACAGTTTTCAGTTGTTCGAATATGGTGGGCTCGCTGAGAGTCTGAGGCGCCCGCCACAGATCTGATCAAGAAATTTTGAAGATTGGGCCTAAGCAGACCCATAGTGGATTCCGGGCCTCCTTATCAGCGCTCGAAGTAAAATAGTGACGGCCGGCTGCCTTATTTTCCGTCATCTCATTCTCAGCTTCTCCCGTCTCGGCGCTTTGCTCTACAATATTTGCTGGCTTGCTGCCTCCCTCCCTGTTAAACCTTAACTTTACCGATAAATTAAAGTAAAAGAGCGCGTTTGATGCCCATTTTTGTTTGTGACGAACATTTGCGAGAACGAGATTCCTACCCAATTCCATTTCATACATAGGAATTGGATGCCGTTTGTGACGAACATTAATTCGCCTTATTGGACCTAATGAGATCCCAGCTATTGCTTGGAAATAACATGGATCGCCAGGATGGGCTTGTAACCTGACCCTGACCCGCATCCATCCACCCTATCCAAGCACTCAACGTGAAACACGGGGACAGCAGTTGCGTAGCTCTCTTATTCCGTAACTTGCCTGCCCGTAATCTAAGCACACGGGGGCATGTTATTGCCGTGCTTCCTTCGTCTTCGTCGTCATCATGCTTCCCCAATAATCTCTCCGGCAAGCTTTTGTAGCTTACGACCGGAAGTTTCTCCTCGATCCCTTCTGTTCGATTTTTGTTGACGTGCTTTACCCTAAGTAAGTAAGTAAGTAAGAAGGCGTTAAAGTTAATTTAAATTTATCACAAATTAAAAATTAATATTTAAATACAAATTAAATAATTAATTTTATATATTTTCAGTGAATTAATATTTAAATAAAAATTATATTTACTAAATACATTTTAATATTTGAATTTATTGTATAAATATTATTATTATTACAAATTGTATTTAGTGTCTTGTTGTGAGCAATTAATAGCAGGATTTCATTTCAATTTGATTTTTTTGTTTCGCTGATTTGGGTTGTGCCAAGCACCTTACCAATGTCATCATCCTGTGATGTCGAGGGCATCCAAGTGTTCTCCATCTAATCCATGAGAAGTGATTCCGGGGGAAAAGCTAGGCACAAGCTAGAAGAAGCATGCACCTATCAAACTGTGATTGTCAAGATGGATCTAAGTTGTGAGGAGTAACTGATTAGTCATCCCAGTAAGAGAAGAAATGAAGCAAAACGGTCAATGAATAATGAATCTGAATGGAGAGATGGACACGGTTTCGGCGTACAGAGAAAAGTGCGGTGCGGTTACTTATTGCTGATTATGAATTTTATTTTTTATCTCGGAGGAAAAATCTGCCGGGGTTACGGTAATTGAGTGTGCTTGCTCAAGGAGCGCCGAGCTGACTATTGCTGCTCTGGTGTTGTGGCCGACGATGACTCAAGTCAAACGGGTTGAATTCTTCTAGTCGTGAGCCACGAAAGTCCTCATTTCCGAAGGAAAAGGAAAACAAATTAAAGGAGACGGGTCTCGAAGGTCCCCACTTTCTCGATGCACCCGCAAGAGCACTAGAGACGGTTGAATTGAACAACAAGTATCCGAGTCACAAACAGACAAGGCAGGGCCAGGCATCATATCGTCGGGGCACGTAAGAATGAGATTGTGACTGCGACCCACCATTCACTGCCACGTGGGCGGGGGGATTCACATCGAAAGCGGAATTGGAGTTGGGGGGTTGGGGGGAGGGGTATCTGTCATACCAATAAGGTTTATTCATATTCAGGTTCACTTCTGAGTGGGAGCAAGCGTGTCCACACTCTCCTCAGTCTTTCTCTCTTTATTTTTATTTTTTTATCTTTTATTTTTAGAGCCAAGACTTTTACCGATTCCGTTATTTAATGTTTGCCATTGCGAGTTTCTCAAAAAAAAAAGAAAAAAAAGATTGCTACTGCGAGATACCATACCAACCAAAATATCTTGTTTATCGATTACATCTTTCTTTTATTGATTTTGAAAATTTCATCGCGTAAGCTAGGTAGAAGCTTGTTAAACCGAGAAGTGATGGTGTAAATAATATTTGAAAACTCGAGTTAAAAAGCTAGGAATGGTTATAATAAAGCGATGAGATGTACGATCTTCATTGCCTACTTAGTAAAAAAAAAATGGAAAAACGATAAAAACACTGGGGAGATTATGATGGATAATCCCACATTCTCAAGCCCGAAACAACGAATGGTCAAATAAACGGATGGAACTCCAAAGAAGATATTACACGGGAGACGGGTATTCTGGGACCTGCATAACTCAACTGCCCATAACGACAAAAAAAATGCAGAACACGCAACTTAACGAATTTGCAGACCATTATCCTTTAATGGACGATGTAGCAAATCATGATATGATACATTACGTATCATGATGATTCGGTGGGGTTTCGTTGATCCTTTGAAGGGTCAAGGCCAAGGTTTATGTATAATTAATATTTAGAATTTTTAATTATTGTGTTTGATTTTTGTCAAAGCCCCGCGTACAAATTGATATTTAGAACATAGACGTGTGGTGCATGGAGGAGGCCAGCCGCATATTTATTTATTTATTTATTTATTATTATTATTATTATTTTTCCTTCCGCGCTGTGATTATTCTTCTTATTAATATTATTTAAATTTGTTGTTTATCTATTTTATCTTAAATAGGTTTTCTTTTTTCTTTTTTTTTTGGAGAAGTCGTTTCAATTGATTTGAGGAGGAAAATTTTAGTTATTAGGAAGAATTGATGTTCGAATATCGAATTTTGAATGTTTTTTAGTAGTTAAATTCAGTCATATAAATTAAAAGTAAAAAAGAAAAAAGAAAAAAAGAGGGTTATATTTTCTCTCCTTATCCTGAAAGGATAACCAATAAAGAATTTCTCTATCTCTTTCTCTCACACTGCCAAACAAATTACCAGTTAAAGTCCCAGAGGCAGCCAATCAACTCAACTCAAGAAAGAACAAATTAATACTTACCATGTTTGTTGTCTATTATGAATCTATCAATTATGCGTGTCTCTGTGCGTGTCGCTCTCTCTCTCTCTCTCTCTCTCTCTCTCTCTCTCTCTCTCTATATATATATATATATATATATATATATATATATATAGATAGATATAGGTATAAATATATAATAAAGGGGGTCGGACAGTACAAATCCAGAGTCAGAGAAACGCGTATCTCGGCGATTTAGCCATCACCACTCATCATTATCCACTCTTTTGGACTCAATCTCAAAGGCCGGCGGTATCCTCCTTCTCTTTGTCTTTTCTTCTTTTCGTTCTTTTGTTTCCTTTCGCCCGCCGTCTCTGTTGTTAAATTCTTTTTTTTTCGAATCTAAATCTATCGCATCAATGGATTCCACTGTCTTCTTCTTCTTCTCTATGAATCCGAAAAAGACGCGAATTATGCTTTTGGTTGCGTCCAGAAATCACTGTTCCAATTAATCTTCATTCAATAATTCCCATAATGAACCCTGTTGTTTGTGGTGCCGTCGTCCAGGAATTTTCTACTGTTAAATACATTAGTTTTCTGGTTGGTGCTGGTGGCGGAGTTTTCACAGACAGTTGCTGTTCAGGGGTCGGATTTTGTTGTTTTTTATTTTTATTTTTAATATTATTCCAGTCTCCATCAGTTGGGTTCTATTATTTAACTACGACATGCAGAGCAAAAGGTGCTTGTTTATTCTATTGATCAGCCAGCTGTGAAGGGTCTTTTATTTCTTCTTTTCAGTTTTCTTAATCATTCAACAAGGAACGACCTTTTTATTTCCCTCCTTCGATTTAAAACTGGGCTTCTTTTTGCGACAATCGTCTTATCTACTCTTTGATTCTTCTATGATCAATTTTGCCGTTTGCAATGCATTTTTACTTCTGGGTTTTGCTGTTTTTACTCAATTAGTTAATTTATCTATGTTTGAATCTGTTATAATCCCTTTTCTCTATTGAACGGAAAGACTGGTTAACCATATTCTTTGGATTCATTCTGAAAGATTCCTGCAATGATAATGATGCTCATTAAGAAGTCCGTACTGTAATGGTCTCTGTCTGCATACCATCAGAGAATGCCTTAGTGGACAGGCACACTAACATGACCCCGTTGTCACGTGAACTACTGAGCCAATGTGCTGTTGATATAGTCTCCTGTGCTGAGGATTGCACATTTCTTCAAATTTTTCCTGCCTTAAAATTCGACTCTGTGGTTGCTTTATGATAGTATACAAACAATTGTAAAACTGGGATCCTGTTTGCATTTTCCTTTGGGTTGAATGTACAAACATTTTTAACCTGTCTGAAACCAGATTGATGTTTCGATCTGCTAACCATATTCTTGGATTCCCAAAGCTCATTTTATGTTCGCCATGCTGTTGGTTAAATTCAGATGGAAGTGCAGAACTCTGGGCATTCGCATGTAATTGAAATACGTAGAGGCATACCACCCTCTACAGAGACGGGCGTGGGTAGGATTAAGATTTGTGAGGGAGCAGCATGTGGATTTTCAGACGCTAAATCCATTTCTCAAGATTCAAAGGAGCGGTCAACATCCATGAAGAAACTTCTGATGGCAGTCGCACTTTGTCTTATTTTCATGAGTGTAGAAGTTGCTGGCGGCATTAAGGCCAACAGTCTTGCAATTTTGACTGATGCAGCTCATCTCTTATCAGACGTTGCAGCATTTGCAATATCCTTGTTTTCACTTTGGGCCTCAGGATGGGAAGCAACTCCACGCCAGTCTTATGGTTTTTACAGGATTGAGATACTTGGAGCTCTTATCTCCATCCAGATGATATGGCTGCTTGCTGGAATCCTCGTGTATGAAGCCATCATTAGACTTATCAATGGAACTGGTGAAGTTAAGGGCTTTCTCATGTTCATTGTTTCTGCATTTGGTCTAGTGGTCAATGTTGCCATGGCACTTCTGCTGGGTCACGATCATGGACATGTCCACAGTCACGATCATGGACATGGTGGAGAAGTTCACGGACCCTCTGGTCATGGTCATGGACATGGTGGAGAAGTTCATGGACCCTCTGGTCATGATCATAGCCATACACATGAGAGTTGGTTTAAGCACACCGCACATCACCATCATCATGAACATTTCCATGAAGGGAAGTCCGGGCACAAAGATCAGCATCATTCCCACGAAGCAGATCTGACCGATCATTTGCTAAAGACTTGCTCAGAAGGTGAGAATAAAATTAATGGTGGATCTAAACAAAAGAAGCAACGAAATATCAATGTACAAGGGGCTTACCTTCATGTATTGGGAGACTCTATTCAAAGTATTGGGGTGATAATTGGTGGGGCGATTATATGGTATAAGCCAGAGTGGAATTATATAGATTTGATATGTACGCTTGTATTTTCAGCAGTTGTTTTGGGCACAACAATCAGAATGCTGCGTAATATTTTGGAAGTTCTGATGGAGAGTACACCAAGAGAGATTGATGCTACTAAACTTGAGAAGGGTATCTGTGATATGGACGAGGTAGTTGCCATCCATGAACTGCATATTTGGGCCATAACTGTTGGGAAGGTTTTATTGGCTTGCCATGTTATGATTAAGCCAGAAGCTGATGCCGACTTTGTACTGGACAAGGTTATAGACTACCTTAGGAGAGAATACAATATCAGTCACGTGACAATTCAAATAGAGCGACAGTAGATTTGAGTTAATGCAAGCGAGGTGGAGGATTTGGGGAGGTTTAGGAGGTATTTGCTTTTGTTGTGCAGGAAGTACTGTTGGTTAAGATTTTAAATATAAATTATGAGGTTATAAAATAATATATGAATAAAAAAATTTGATAAATTTAATATTTTAAAAATTTTAATTAAATTAGGGTGTTAAGTTTAATAATTTATTATTTATTTAATTTTATTTAATTTTGAATTATTGTATTTTTTAATGTTGTTAATTTTTAGGTGTTAAGTATTTAATAAATTTAATATAATTTTAAACTATTTTTTAATTATAATAATTACAAATAAGTGATATTTAACATAACTATTTTTAATAACAATATTTTAATTACTTAAATATCTCTCTTATTTTTTATAGTAAATAAAAATTCTAATTAATTATTTTAATAAGTAATAATAATATATAATATTAATTAATTAAATATTATTATTTTATTTTATTCATCAATAATCATAAATACATTATTTAAAGAGCACTTCAATAACAACATATTTTCTTGATTTTGTATGAGTTTTCCATGTCTAGAGAGTTCAACTAGATATTATATGTTTCCTTGGCTTTCCTTGCACTATCTCTCTCGTTTTCCATACCTTATGTCAACATTATTGGTGCATTAATATGACCTCATGAGGTGATGGGATGGCCCAAACCTCGTTCTTTCTCTATTTCATAATATCAGGTTGTAGAAGATTATTTGGTCATCATTTGGTCGTTCTTCTTGACCCCTTAAATACTTGCACCGTTCCAAATTGCGTGCGGTTGTATGACAAGCGCCTCGGGCCTGGGCCAATGCTGATGGTCGATGTCATTGTGTTAAAACTTTTGTTTTTGTTACGTTAGAATTGAAGCATACAGTTTATGAGATTTTGAAGGAGGTGGAGATTTAACCTCCAAATTGTTTTCAAGAATTTTGCTCATGTCTAACAAAGGTTAGTTATTGAGCTTGAACTTTCAAGTTCAAGAAACCAATGTTGCTAATGGCATTTGATACAAATTGTTGCCGTCCTCTCAAGTTTTTCTCTTGTTGGGGGTTGGAGGGACAAAAATTGGTGCAAACCTTACTTACAAGGTCATGCCAATCTTATATGAAAACGCATGATGCAACTTGTTATGTATTGGCGTTTTGTTTTCTCTCATCAAATAAATATGTATATTTTTCGATGTACGGAAATGTTTTACATAACTTGTTTGTGGGCACAAAAAGAGATCCCCCCCTTTGAGTTTCAAACTCGGCAGGCGCATTGGATACGCAGGGACGACTCTTGTATGTACTGCCCTCTGACCGGTTATGAACCGATGAATGAAAATCGTAGATGGGGCGGACTCCACGTGTGTGCGCGTGGAAGAGTGCGTGTTGAGTTTTTGGGCACATCTTTCTAGCACAAGAGTGTGTGGCGTCTCACAACGCTTGCCATATAGAGGAAAACAATTATACTCAAGTTCGGAAGGACACCAACTAAATGGGAAGCCAGCACGAGCACCCACAGCATGGCAGGGGTTCTGTGGTCTTCTGTTATGCTTTTACTTGACTGTTTTAGCACTTCAACACCAATCACCCTTTGAATTTCTGTTCAATGTTCAACTCACTGGAAGGTTCAACACCACGCCCCACACATAAAAATGGGGCACAGAATGTTTTCGTGGCTGAAATTTAACTTAGTACATCATTAAATGTGGACGTATTGTTCCTACAATTGAGATCGGGATGGGACAACAACATGGAATACAGAATTTCTTCTATCATTCCAATTTTCACTGGAATTTGTGGGGCATCCTTCAGGAAATCGTTCCCTACGCATTCAACGCTGTGCATTGAAAAGAGCTCTGCTGACTATACCAGTTGCCTCGATGTAGCGATCCACACACCTAGAGATGCAGCTGCCTTCGCTCCCACTGAGGCTTGATCCTGGTTTTGTGATACACTTCTGAAAACATTTGTCCCTTACAGTCTGCAAACAAACCAATAAGAAGAATAAAATAAGTACAATCAGCCAACCTTAGTAAAATCTATTGTGTGAAGTTATTCCAGCACAACACAATTATGAGACAAGCAATAACAGACTCCATCAAAAAAGTTCCCGTAAGGAAACTCCCGTGTGCCATATTTGTGACCAAGTAAATTACGTTGCTCTCACGGTAAGGATCAGACTATTATCACGAACTCAGGAAGCCAAGCCCTGTCTCTCCAGAGCACTTATCTTCTAACTAGAAACAGGGTTGCTTAAGTTTCCTTATAAACTACACTCGCAGAGCACCAGTAAAGCGGCGCTTATGCTGTGTCAAAACTACATACCAAGCAGCAACAGGCCCTACACCACAAGAGGAATATTCAAGCGGAAGTGTTTATCCAATGACAAAAAAAAAAACAATGTAGACGCAGGGAAACCTACAGAAAAATAATTCGAATGCCGAGAACTGCAATCAGGGGCTTTAAAACGTAAGTTGATTTACGACAAGATTACAGGACATTGGCATAACATATAAGAGATTAATGAACAAGTGGTTCGGACAGGTGAGTTGAACCTCTAATCACGTTGCTGATAAGGAAGCTCCACAAGCATCATGGGAGTTCCAGCGATAAAATGGAATCTCAGATGGAAATAAATAAATAAATAAAAATAACCACATCAGAGAGTTTTCCCGGCTAATAAAAATGCTAAACAAGTGTCGATCACACGAGCAGTCTAAAATATCGACAGCAAAATCAAACTCCGAGGAGGTAGCAATCATGCGAGAGTGAGACAAGCATAGACATAGACAGGCAACATTAGGCACATGTTAAAATTAACTATATATATATATATATATATATATAAGAATATGTCCACATTTACATTTGGTAGACATATCGAAAAATAAGGAATACAGAATCAGCTCAAAAAATAAAGTATATATATATATAAAAGAGAATACCTCTAGAAATTCTTGGGCATAAGCTTGGGCGAGCTGACTCTTGAACTGGTCCATGAAATCCTCAGTTGATATTTGAGAGGATCCGCCCGACCCACTTGACGGCGATGATGAAAACGAATCCATTTGGCAGTCGGTACTTATGAATGAACAATGGCTTTTTTGCAGTCGGTGCTTATGAATGAAAGGATCTTCCAAGTTTGTGCATATCAAAGAGTTCTTGATAGAGGAGGGGAGGGAAGGCACACAAAACGAAAACCCTAGAGTTCTCCTCCCCGCTGCCCCGACACAAAGAGCCTCTCTGTTCTGCGAAGCTTCTTAACGAAGCGAGCAGGCAAGCTGAGATAGATGTTTCCGAGCCCACATGTGATTGATTAGGTCAATTTGGGCTCCTCAGGGCCCATTTAAAATTCCAGTTCGGATGCCCGGCCCAATGCAACAACAATCTCCCACTTCTCGTCCTTGTCCCCCCAAAATACCTTTCTTTTTTTTTTTCTTTTTTTCTTCAAATTTTGAGGAATCCCTCAAATACTAATAATTCCAGTGGAAAAAACTCAAAAAGTTTAATGAACACCGGCAACAAAAAACCTTAACGGAGGCGCCTTAGATACGAGAATGAAATAAAAATATCAATTACTTCTAATTTAATAATAATAAAACTGTTTTTAAAATCGAAAGTATTAAATTTAAATTCAGTTACAATTAATTAAAAAAGAAATAAAAATTAAATATAATTAAATTGACATTTTGTTGTGTCGATCCTATAATCCAATTACATTTTAATAACTTTCTCTTTTATATATATATATATATATAATTATGTTTTCGAATGTATCTGTTTCTCATGTCCGTTAAATAACAAAATGCGACCAGGTCAAGATTTTGGTTCAGAGTCAAGCACTTCTTAATTTAAAAAGAACAACTTCGTAATTTCCTCCCCCCCCCCACCCATCTTTTTTTTTTTAACACCACGCAGAAGAAAGGAACCCATTCTTTTCTTCTGTTTGTTTGATTGGTTTATTTGTCTAATGTTATAACCTATAAGCCGTCTTGCCATGATACCCATCAAATCAAAAGCACATTTAAAGTTGATTGTCCTCTTTGACAGGGATTATAATTGCTGAAACTCTACATATTGCCAGGCGCAACGTGTGTGCTGATCCTTGCTTTCATGTGTTGATGTACCATCACGTTCCTGGCCTTTATGCTCTCACTCAGAACCCGCGGGGCACCAGTTTTCTTGTTCTTTTGCCTTGTGTCTACCCACAGTCGCCGTGCGGCTAGCATTCCTTGTAGAGAGAGAGAGAGAGAGAGAGAGAGGAGGTCCCCTCTCTCCGCCTTTTCCCTCGAAAGATGCACATAAATGTCGCTATTTCAAATGTGCTTTTGGGTGGGGAAATGTATTCGATTGATCAGTCATAAACGTGCTTATTAGTGATGATGAAATCCTTTGGTAGCTGTTTCTTGATTGGATTTTTTCTTATTGAGCTTCTAACCGGAGATTTAGGTGTCTGGGATGACACTAATCTTAAACTTACAAAAAAAGAAAAAAAAGAAAAACTTGATGATATTCTTTCGTAACGAATAGCTACCCTGTTCATGGCACACGAGAGACCTGACCCCAATCTAAGCCGTTGTAATTTATGGGGTGGGGGGGACATAACTTTTAAAAAGCAAGCCGCAAACTAGCCCACAACTTTACTGCACTTATAAATTAATCCAATTCTGAAAATTGCTTAAATACCCATTACATATCTGGTTTACAAATCAACAAGGTCCAACTCAATTCAAAATATTGCTAGTGATCATTGGACTCATCATCACTATACGAAAGAAAAGATCACTGAAGTCATCATAATTGACAAAAGCTCTCGAGGGAGGTCGTGGGTTTACACCCAATTCCTTCAAATATCCCTAAAATGTGACTTTTATTTTCCATGTAAAAGAAAATTTTAATCAGAATGTGTCGTAATGTCATCAATATTCAATATATATATAAATGCACTCTAACCAGTTAATTATTGTCCTTTTTTTTTTCTCCTTGTTATTGTCCTTTTTTTTTTCTTCTTGTTAACAAGGAGAAAAAAAAGGACAATAACTAATTGGTTAGAATGTATTTATTTTTTCTTCAACTTGGATAACATTAAACGTTCAAGAAGCCGCATATATTATATAGGTATTAATAAAGGGCATAAACAATGGATACATATTACATGCATCTATCATGAGCTTATAGATTTATTACGTTCTACCTGCGTGGTTTTGAAAATGTTTACCAAGTAGTCTTCTCACACTCAACTTATAAGAACCTTTTTGAAAATTAACTTTAGAAATATATTCCATTTGAAAATTAAGTATGTTACAAATGAGGGACAAGAGGTCCCTTTTTATACAAGTATTAGACAAGTTACAAGTGTTAGATTCCTCCTTGATCTAATGGTGGATATCATATCCTTTCAACTTCCTATCTACATATATTTATCGACATTTATTATATGACTAGTTCCAATGTATTTCCCTTCTCTAAGAGCCTTTTACATTCATAGTATTATTTTTTTTAAGAGGTGTCTACATTCAACGTATTGTTCATCCCTAAGTGCAAAGAACCGTGACATTCTCCCCTACCTAATCAGGCGATGCCCTCGTTGCTTTTTCAACGTGATAGGTGTCAATCTCCTTCTTGAACTGTCAAAGAGTTTTATTAGGTTCCCAACTAGCTTCACTTTCCGAAAGACCCTTCTATCGGATAAAGTATTCACAACTCGATGTATAATACCGCTTCGTATGACCCGATCTGCCACTATGGATTCGACTTCTCGGTCATATGAACTTTTCACTCCAAGTGGAGCTCACTGTAACTCCCTTCAATTTGGATCTCCTTTGTCTACATGGTAAGGTTTAGGCATACTCATATGAAAAATTAGATGTACCTTTAATTTTGGTGGCAGCTTCAGTTTATATGCAACCTTCCCAACTCGTTGTATCACTCAAAATGACCCTTTGTAGTGGCGAATCAGCTCTTTCTGCACTTCTTTGTACCAAAAAATGATGTGTAGTTTGGCTAATACCAAGTCCCTGACTTTGAACTCTATATATTGTTGCTTTTTATCGGTCCACTTCTTCATGTGTTTGGAGGCTTTACGTAGACATGCTCTTGCCAAGTTTGTTTGCCATGTTTGCTTGTTCTTGCCAATCCTTAGCAAACTTATATGTAGATGAGCTATTTCCCTAATAGCTCGATGCAACCGCACTTGGAGTTTATGGTTGTTAGCCATTCATGATCTTGAATGGACTCTGGTCGGTAGACTCACTTTGTTGCAAGTTGTAGGAGAATTGGGTTACGTCAATTAACTTTGCCCAATTTGTTTGTGTTGTGCTCACGTAATGTTGAAGATAAATCTCCAAGAGTGCATTGACTCGCTCGGTTTAACTGTCAATTTGGGAGTGTAGGCTTGTAGAGAGATTCAACTCTGACCCTAGCAATTCAAACAATTCAGATTAGAAATGCACTGTGAATCGAGGGTCGCGATTACTCATGATCATTTGTGGGACTCCCTAGTACCTGACCACGTGTTTCATGAATAACTTGGTTACCTTATTAGCTGGGCAATCTTTTGTTGTTAGCACAAATGTTGCATATTTGGATATAGTCCAACATCCTTTGGACTTAGGTAGGTTTACTATGAAATCTATGGAAACACTTTCCCATGGACAAGTTGGGATAGGAAGTGGCTTTAACAGTCCTAGCGATGAACGTTGTTTAAGTTTGTCTTGTTGGTAAACAAGACAGGCCTTTACATAGGCTTCAACATCATCCCGCATTTGAGGCTAGTAGTATTGATCTTTGACAAGAGCCAAGGTGTAGTGGATCTTTAGATGACCCGCCTACTTCAAATCATGACACTTACACAACACTTCTTTCCTTAACTTCCTGTGGAGTGGCACATATGGTCATTGTCCTTTTGTGTATAAAAGACCGTCCTCGCACCAAAACCGATAGGTCTTGCCCTTTTCTGCATGTCCAATAAGGGTTTGAGCCTTCTGATCATGTTTAAGCTCTTCTTTGATGCGGTTGATCCATTGACTCAATATGTTTATTAGCCTTATCTTTTGACTAAGAGCATTAGCTATGGAGTTAGCCTTCCCCGACTTATACTCCATCATATAGTTGAACTTTACTACAAAATCTTGCCACCGAGCTTGCTTTGGACTCAGCTTCCTTTGGGTCTGAAAATAACTCGTGGCCATATTGTCTGTCATTACAACAAACTTAAACCCCAGGAGATAATGCCTCTGTGTTCGTAAGCAATGGACCACTGTAATCATCTCTTTTTCTTGAACAATATACTGTTACTTGGTATCATTCAACTTTTACGACTCATATGCTACTGAATGTCTTTCTTGCATAAGAACACCACCAATAGCAAAATCTGATGCATCAATCTTTAATTCAAAAGGCTTGGTGTGATCAGGTAACATTAGCACCGACTCTTCGGTCATGACTTGCTTCAATTGATCAAATGCCTTCTGGCATCGATCCGTCCATTCCTACGGTTTCTCCTTCTTCAGCATGTTCATGAGTGGCATGGTGATGTTTGAGTAATTCCAAATGAAATGCCGGTAGTAGTTGGTGAAACCAAGGAATGATCTTAACTTCGTCACTTTCGTCGGTGGCTTCCATTTAACGATGACTCAGATCTTTACCGCCTTCATATGTACTTGTCCTCCCTTGACAATGTGCCCAAAAAATGGCACTTCTTTTTGGGCAAAGGCACATTTCTTGTGCTTGACGTATAAGTCATTCTCGTGCAAGACTTGGAAAACTTATTTAAGGTGCTCGATGTGCTCTTCGAGTATCTGACTGTACACCACAATATTGTCAAGGTAAACCACTACAAACTGATCTAGGAATGAGTGTAATACTTTGTTCATAAGAGTGCAAAATGTGGCCAAAGCATTGGTTAGGCCGAATGGCATGACGAGAAACTTGTACAAACCATAACATGACACACATGCTGTCTTCGGCTTATCCTCTTCAGCAATTCGAACTTGATAGTAACCTGACCGGAGATCAAGCTTGGTGAACCAACATGCTCCTCCAAGTTAATTGAAGAGATCTACAATGAGTGGGATCAGGTACTTGTTCTTGATGGTTAATTTGTTCAACGCCCAGTAATATATGCACATCTGTAATGACTTGTTATGCTTCTTCTGGAATACGATAGGCGCACTGAACAGAGCCTTAGATGGCTGAATGTACCCTATGTTGAGTAGCTCCTTTAGTTATTTCCTTAATTCTTCTAGTTTAGGGGGTGTCATGTGATATGGTGTCATAACGGGCGGTCGAGCGTCAGGCACCAACTCGATTTGATGATCCACTTCTCTACGAGGTGGAAGCTTCTTGGGCAACTTAGGAGGCATCATGTCCTTGAACGAATTAAGGACTTGGCCTACTTTTTTCTGGACTTCGCTCTCTTTACTCTTGCTATCCTCGGTTTTCAAGGTTGCTAGGATGGTCACCTTACCCTCCTTCGCTCCCTTATTGAGTTGCATTGTCGAAATTATCTTTTGATCACGGTTTGACTTACGATGGACCAAAATCACGCACTGGCACCATTTGTCCAGCACACAAAGGCACTCAACAAAGAACAATATAACGGCATGGATTTTGTCCATAAATTTCAACCTAATAACAAAGTCATAATCATCAAGAGGAATTACCTCAAAGATCTCCTGGCTTCTCTATTGCCCAATCTGTAACTCCACGTCCCTAGCAACCCCAACGATAGGGACTTCCTAGGAGTTGATAGTCTTAAGCTACTTGACTCCTTTCTCAACCTGAAAGTTAAATTTCTTAGCAGTTTCTTCCGATATAAAGAGATCGGATGCCCTAGTATCTACAAGCGCATTCATCATGGTTTTTCTTATCTTCACATTTGTAAACATAAGTTCCTTTCGCTCTTTCATCATCTTAGACTTGATTGATTTGAGGATCCGCAACAAACCTAATCGTGTCTTCTCTTTTGGCTCATCTTTTTTTGCAGAGGGCAGCCAGCTTGGCCTTGTTCAGGTAATCTCGTGTCATATGTGGACCATCACAAAAGTAATCACAAAAGTAATACTTATAAGTACGTACTTTTTTGTGACCTCCATTACTGAATTCTGCATGAGTCTTTGAAGGGCTATTTAGCGATTTATCTCCATTCAAGCGATTGAATTTGTCCTGATCTCCCCCACCATTGCCCTTATCCTTTGGACGGGAGTCTGACTGGGAGGTGGAAGGTGTCTTGTACTTTACGAGAGATTCAACCACTATAATGGCTGTTGTAAGATCTCCTACTTAGAATTACTTTAACTCCTATTTGGTCCACAACTTGAGACCACTTATGAACTGGTGGTATGCCTCTATCTCATTCATTGAAGGGATTTAGAGCAGCAACCCCGAAAATCACTTTACATAATTGTGTATTGCACCCCTCTGCCCAAGGCGTTTTAACTCATTGCAAGCTTCTTCCTCTGTATATGCAAGATAGTAGTTCCGTTAGAACTCCTTAACGAACCTATCCCAGGTCATGATAAGATCTCCATACTTATCGTCTGATTGACGATGCCACCACAACAAAACATTATTAACTAAGTACATAGATGTAGTATTTACCCGTGATTGGCTGTCGTTGATCACCATGACTTGGAAGTACCGCTCCATGTACCATAGGAAATTGTCTACATCCTTAGCCATCTGAGAACTCCTGAACTCCTTTGGTTTGGATGAGTTTATACGTGGTCTTTGCACGGTGATCACCTTGTTCACGTGTGTTGCCTTCGATTTTGTGAGCTTTCCCTTGAGCTATGTAATCTCCGCATGTATAACTGCCATTATGGTCTCCAAGGACTCATCCCGCTGATAGAGTTCTACCCTTAAGGTCTCTAACAACTCTCCTCAAAGCTCTCCTATACCGATTTTGAGCTCCTGTATCTCAATCACAAGCTCCTCCCTTCTGGCATTTACACCTTCGATGGACTGAGTTAGGTCATCAATTGAACCTTGGACATCAGTGACGAATGATTCAATTTTTGTCCTACGATGTGCCAAGTCCCTTATTGGATCCCTCGAACTCAAAATAACATAATTCTTCTTTCCCTTGGTAGCACCTCTATCGGTTTTCCTCCCACGATCATCACCTATGATGAGTGCTTTATCAGAACATGACTCTGCCATAGCGCTTGGAATGAATTGACTCTGATATCAACTGTCACAGGCCTATAGATTTATTGTGTTCTATCCGTGCGGCTTTGAGAATACTTCCCAAGCAGCCTTCTCACACTTAATTTACAAAAACCTTTTTGGAGATTAACTTTAGAAGTATATTCTACTTGAAAATTAGATGTATTATAAATAAGGAGCAAAAAGTCTCTTTTTATACAAATATTAGATAAGTTATAACCGTTAGATTCCTCATTATATAACATCCTTTCAACTTCCCATTTATATACATTTACTAATATTTATTATATAGTTAATATTATCCTTATGTAGGAGGTATTTAGATTTAATGTATTCTCCTTCTTTAGGTGCAAAGGCCATGACACATCAATCTTATATGCGATGTTGGCTTTTTGGGCACTTTACTCTCTTTTTAGTCGACGCCGACTGGCGGGGAGTGGTTGGGCCTAAATTTCGCGACTGCATGCGTTCTTGTTGCAGAGCTGTAAATTTGTGTGTGCTGCCCCAATGCCTAAGTCCTCGGTCTCCGCAAATGTCTTTTTTCTGTAAGGGTCACCAGGTTAGAGTGGTCCATACGAATTGTTATTAATTAGCGTTAATAATAGTCAAAACCCCAAACGCTTTATCAATCAATAGACATGTATCTTTTTATATATTTATATGGACACACGCAATTGGAAGCATGCTGTCCCAAAAAAGATGAAGGCATGACTGCTGAATGAGAAACTATTCCTTTTTTGAGGGAAGAACGAGAAACTATTCTTTCTTGTGGTTAGATTATCACGTGGAAAGTTTATGTAATTAAAAAATTGGGGAAGGGAGTCTCGAAAGAATATTAGGACATTAATGTCTAACTTAATATGTATTAAACAGAAAAGAAAAAGGAAAATGTGGGGATCATCCCATGATGCGCCAATAGAACCCAAGTTGAGGAAAAACAATATTTAACAAGTAAAAGCTCGTGGTGTCCAGAAACAGCTGGCCTTTTATGTAGGATCTTTGTTGGCAAAAAATTTAACAAAGCGAAATGTATAGCATGCATTACCATTACCGTCCAGCATGATGACAACGACAAGCTCGCACGAGCCCGACCAGGCAATACTTCCAGGTCCCTACTCCAATCTCCATCCTCCCACCCCATCCTCCCACCGCCCCTGCGTATACTAGCTATAAGCACAAGCCCTTCCATCACTCTCGATCTCTCTTTCTCCAATGCCACTCAAAACAAAAATTGATGGAAAAGGGAGCAAAGAAAAGTTAGAATTTATTCACTGACGGTAGGAAAGGGGAAGCCAATAATATCTTCAAATAAGGAGTCCTGGTATACGGATACGAAATTAGGCAATAAAATAGATAGAATAAGAGTTAGACTTTTAAATATAAATATAAAAATTAAAAAAATTATAATTATTAATTTATATCTCGTAATATTTATAGTATTTACAAATGTTACCTTTTATCTTGTAAAATAAATACTATCGCCGTCATGACATTCAATTAAAATAAAAAAATAATAAATAAAATTTTTTAGATACAAAATTAATGTTTCTAATATATATAAGTAAATATAATAAATATATAAATATGTGTGTGTATTTCAAAGGTCTAAATACGCTGCGCCTTGTGCTTGAAACGTCTAATTGTGGATTGGATTCCCAGGGTGGTTGCCTTTGGCTAATAATGATTTGCAAGGTCTAGTTCATCATCAAGTTCACCAAGTGATTTGGTGCCTCAAAGTCTCTCAGTTCCAGCTGGTCGAAGACTTGCGGAATCACCGACTGTCTGCCCTTCATTTTCAGTCTCTGGAACTGTGACGAGAGCTAAAGCTACTCCTCCCTCTCTCCCTCTTCCTCTCTCAATTTCTTCCCGGCCGGCGGATATCTCAATTCTCCTCGGATCGTGGAATAAATCTCTCTACTACATATTGCGTAGCACTCACATTCAGAGTCAAGACTACTTCAGTTTTCCTTCTTTCTCTTCTTAATCAATTTCTCTTCTTTTTTTAAAGTTTTGTCTACGCTCTTTCCATATGTGTCCCCCCCTTTTTGTTCAATGGATTAATCTCCTAGCAATATATCTCTTCGTAATTAATTTCCTTTTCTTCCACACAGTAATGAATTTTCTACTTGCTATATAGATCCTTTAACTTCGTTAATTCCCTCTTTTTCTTTCTTCTCCCAAAAAAAAAAAAAAATGCTGTTACCTGATTTTCTTCTATCCAAACTTAAGTAGTTAGAGAGATCCACCAAAAAGTTAGAAGTCTCAAATTGTCGTCAATACTTAATACATGGAAGAATTGGGTTCGAGTTTCAGCAGAGAAGACAATATGATTATGAATAAGATGAGGACGGCCAAAGGTAAGCTACCTTTGTTTTGCTCTTCTAACTCCTCAATATCATCCCCATCATCTTCTTCTTCCCCCCAGCAGCACAACACCCAGTCCATAGCGGCTCTACAATGGCCTATCTACGAGAACCAGCACCGCCTCCAAGTGGGTTATTATTGGTTAGGAACCAATTACGATTGCGAGCCGGGGCCAGGAGGAGACACCTCCCGCAGCTGCAGGCTTAATCGCACTGGGACTGCCTCCAACCTTGAGCTTATGGATATTGAGGAAGATAGCCGGAGAGAATCGGCAGCTGTCGTACATTTGATGGAGAAGGAGCACATGTTCGACAAGGTGGTGACTCCAAGCGACGTAGGGAAGCTCAATCGGCTTGTCATTCCTAAGCAGCACGCAGAGAAGTACTTTCCGTTGGACTCATCAACCAACGAGAAGGGGCTTATTCTGAACTTCGAGGACAGGAATGGGAAAGCTTGGAGATTTCGCTACTCGTACTGGAACAGCAGCCAGAGCTATGTCATGACTAAGGGTTGGAGCCGTTTTGTCAAGGACAAAAAGCTTGACGCCGGCGATATCGTCTCTTTTCAGCGAGGGGTGGGTGATTTGGGAAAGCATCTTTTGTACATTGATTGGAGGCGCCGCCTGCCCGATGCACCCGATCCGACTATTGCTACTTCACACCAGTATTATCACCATAGCTATCAGCAACCTTTCTTATCCATCCCTTGCAGCCCTCTTCTCATGCGTCCACAACCAACATCCCAACTCTTGCCTAGGGACCACGTCCACCTGTACAATCCGCCAACCAATATAAATGCTTGTTACAGCGGTGGTGGCTCTTATGGCTATGGACCTGATTCTGGAAATGGTCACGGTAACTACAGCAATGTGGTAAAGATAAACCCTTGTTCATCCTCCCTCGGGTCGACCTTCTACAATATGAGATCGGCTGCAGCAGCCCCAGCCCCGACCCCACAACAACATGCTTCAATGGGAATGTTCCAATGGCAGCAAGAAGCGGGTGGGGTTGTGGAGTCAATGGCGTATAAATCGGTGCCAGTGGTCCAAGGGAAAGCAGCAGCAAAGAGACTAAGGTTGTTCGGGGTTAACATGGTTTGCCCCATAACTGAGCCTAATGAATGTGATGTATTGCCTTCAAAAACAATATCACCACATGCTACTCCTCCGCCACTGCAGCAGCAACTTACTCAACAACTTTCTTCTTACCATACTCGGCATGAGTTAAGGCTTTATGGTGCCACGCCACTCCTACTGATTCCATCCTCCACTTTATTCGACAAGAAGGAGCCATCCGTATCTCAGGACTTGGATATTTGATTTTTCTCTCAGTGCACTCTCACACAGCAACAATGCATCAAAAGATTGATCGTGATACGACTTAAGAGTGGAGATCCATATATGGCAAGGCAGCTAATCAGTTGATCACTTTCTTCTTTGTTCTTTGCCTTCTTTAATTCGATTGACTCCCTCCATTTCTGCTTATATTATACATGCTCACCTTTGAATCAATGTTGCAAATACTCAAGATGCTTCTTGGGGAAATCTTTGTTACTTGTTTTCTTGAGGAAAGGGAGAATTGGGGGTAGTTTGTTTTTGCTAGATGTTTGGGGTTCTTACTTCTTGCTTCTTCACGGGTGTAAGATAACACATGGAAGAGAGCGCCGCTCTCCGGTCTTCCAATTTCTACCATCTCTTTCAATAATGTTCTTTGTAGTCTTCCAACAGTGTTCTTTGCAGAATAAGTTTTGTATAATACAAATATGCATAGATTACAGAAATTAAATAGGTAGCAGCTATATCAGACATGGTCTCATGTTGCCCGACATTGATGTTTTCTTTTTGTGAGTAGGTGGTAGGGCTTTGTTTTCCCCAATGTCTCAGCAACAACGTCTGTGCTTTCCAACTGATTTTGGTTCATGTTTTATTCTCTTTGGCCGCCAACTATTCCTCTCTCTTCACTATTGTGGCGTTTTAAGTGAATATAAACAAGTTAATAACCTTTCCGGGCTCATTAGTACAGGACTTAGCCACCCGATGTCATCATGTAACGAAAACGTTACGGAATAGCGCAAATAGAACCGAGAATTAGATGCACAAGATGTAAGCTGTAAGCCATTGATTGCAAATCTGAACTATTTAATGTAGCTTAATACTCTCTCACAATTAATAGTTAAAATTAAAAATTAGATGTAACGACTCAGAATTTGCACGTACAATCATGATTTTCGTGGTTCCATAATAAAACTCATCATGTATGTCAATGAAGGTTTTCATCTCTCTCTTTCTCTTTTGCGTTTTTATCTTTGTAGGTTGTTACTCTTGTCGCTGCTTCGTTCGGCACGCCAGCAGGTTTTGCAGAAAAGGTTGCAGAGCTTTAAAGGGTACCGTTTTGCCTTTCCCTTGATAAATAATAAAACGGGCCATTAGTTTTGTGTAATATAATCTTATTGTTTAGTTATTTCCTGGGTCTTTTCCCCCTCTCACTGACGTCTTTCCGCATCATTTGAATCCATTACGAACTACCAAGTCTAATGTAGAAACAATAATATGGGTCTCAACCAATGTGATCTCTAAGTAGCTAACTGAAGCCAAAAGACGGTATGTATGGGGAAGAAAAATGTATACTTGCACCAGAGTCCTGAACAGATGGTTGGTGCTTAATCTCAATCCAGTCTGTGCTGCGTTCCTTGCCGTGTTCCAAACTTCTGATTATAATTATAGGTTCTGACTTAATTACTTCTCCTTTTAAATAAATGTTTAATATCTTAAAGATCACATCTTTTAATCACAAAAATAATCATTCTGTAAAAATAAAATTAAAATTCCATTTCATTATTCTCAGATCTAATAACATGAGAATCTAGTGCACCAAAACACTTAATATCACGCGCTTTTATGTGATTAAATTGCAGATTCTACGCACCAAATTCCTTGCCACTAGCTTCATGTATGAACCCTTGTCCCTTCATAATCATATATGTAAAACCTTCTTGTGATCAATCATGAAAAGGAGCTTAAATGAGGAATGACGCCGTTTCCCAGCTTTCTCTGATCAATTGCTTCATCTGCTAAGCCTAAGAAATGTGATTCCCACCCACAACATATATAATATTTCTCCTCCGTGCTAATCTCCTTGTATGTTTTTGTCTCAATCCTCAACCAGAAGTTAATTGAGATGAGACGACTCTCCCAGCTCGATGTCAAGCCTCTCCATTCCAAACACGAGTAAAATGATTTCGTGCAAGCAAACTATTTTTCTCTTAATAGCATAAGTTAGGAGGGCGTGAAAACAGGGAACAGGGTGGAAGTAGCGTAATCAAGACCGTTAGTTATTGTTGATTATCATGTACAGAATGATGGTCTAATTGTTACTGAAGGTCCTGATTACACCGTGTCCACCCGTCTCCTGTTTTCGCGTCTTCCTAACAGAACTCTTCTTTTAATGGATGAATAGCACACAACATAGAGATAATCTCGTTGGTCACCTGTTTACGTGTAGCACAATAGTCTCAAAAGCCCCTGTATTTTGCTTCTTCTTTGAGACAGGAAAAGTAGATTATTAATATGTCACTCAATTTGCTCCTTGCTCAGTAATTGAGTAGAAGAAGTCATTTGAGTAGAGGAAAACCTTGATTGGACATTTCTACAATGATGTGTGAAACGTGAAAGCCAAATGGTGACATTTGCAAGAGCACGACTGGTAGTGCTCCAAAGGCCGATGTAAGCTGGCTTCGCTCCTAGACGGGGAACTCGTATAGTTTTATAAATGGAGATTATTATATATAAATTTAAGAGTAGAAACAGGTGAAATGAACATTACTTATTATAATTATAAAAAACATATCAATTATAATTGATAATTATAATAAATAAATACTTATTTTTTTTTATTTTATGAGTTTTTTTTTTAATTTCTTTGATTCACAAAGTAATGTAAACGTGTATAAAGATGCAATTGTCATTTATAAATCAATGATCAGTACAAATATAGATATACCTGTTAAATTAATTGATATAAGTGGCTCTTGTTATTTAAAGTATAACTAAATATAAAAGATTTAATATGATAATTGGTTAGATATAACGGTAATTTGGGTTATCGGGTTTAAAATCCCTCCACTCTCCCCATTAAAGATAACAGTTATAGAAAAAAAAGAGATAACTCTCTCCATTAAAGATAACGGTTATAGGAAAAGAAGAGATAACTCTCCCTATTAAAGATAACCGTTAAAAAAAAAAGAAGACGTGATTTTTCTATTACAACTTTTTTTCCTCTTCTCCACCATCAGAGAAACCAAAGAAAAGAAAAGAAAAGAAGGGAAAGGGGAAGAGTAGAAGAAATTCATCAACAGGTAAAATCAGAAGAAGATTTTTATCTTTGTAACAAGAATCTGACATCATGGATAGAGGTATGTAAAATTCATTATGATTTATATATTAGTATTTATATAAAGAAAAAATTTTGTATCACAGAATTGAAAATTTTGGTAAAAAAAATTTTTCTTTTTTTTTTTACAATTTGTATTAAAGTGAATTTGTGATTACTGTAATTTGCTATAAAGAAAAGAAATCGCCGACATTGAATTGAAAGGAAAAGAAATGGCCGGCGTTGAAAAGAAAAGACATTCACGCCGGCCATTGGGTTCCACGCCGCCGAGCCAGCAATCATTTACCGTTTGCAAAAAAAAAAAAAAAATTATTCTTTTTTCCCGAATGTCCACCACCGATCCTTCCCCTTTTCGGGTTTGATTTTTTCATGTCATTTTAGTCGTTGTGGTCGACGGGAAGAAAGAAATTAATAAATGTTGGGGTCTGACTATTGGAATGGTACCCTACTGGCATTTGCCGGTGTGGGGTATAAGCCAGCTACCAGAATAGTACTCGGTGTATTGGTTGGTGTTAACCTAAAAAGGAATTTTCACACCGTTTCAAATATTGCCAATGTACAAATAAATTTATTTTCCGCATCAATGATAGTTTATTGATATTTTGTCAAATTGAATGATCTCAATAATTAAAGATTTTGAAGTTTATTGAGATCATATTGACATCAATCAAATATTGAAAACTTGTTGGTTATCAAAGTAGCCTAGTTTGAAAGAATTCAAGTATTTGATTGTGAATTTTAATTGTTCATTTCTTTATATGCTAATAAAACGTTATATAGATTTGAAATGAACAATTGTGATTATTAATTATAAGGCTGGGAGATCATCCAAAGATGGATCATTACCTATAATTAATGATACTAAAAGAGATTCATTGATATACTGGGTAAATACGATTGTATATCCAAAGATAACATTCATGTTAATTCTAGTATGATTGATTGATCTATCAAAGTATATCTAAATTAGCATTATTATTGATTAAAATTATGTATTTGAGGATCACCCAAGGTGAACTTAAATACATAATCAAAGTTTGTAATATATGTATCTGAATCTATTTAAGTTTATTCAAAGTATTAATGTGTAAATTTAGATTATTTTTACAGCTTCCAATAATATGTTCGCCTTAGGCAATGCGATGATAAAATTCAATGGACTGAATTATGTGGAATGGTCTGAGCATATTCAGTTTCACTTAGGCGTTTTGGGTTTGGACTTAGCAGTTATCTCAAATGAAAAGCCTACAACCATTACTGAGACCAGTACATAATCTGATAAGTCTCTTCATGAGGCTTGGGAACGGTCTAATAGGCTGAGTTTGAATTTGATGCGAATCACGATAGTTGAAAATGTCAAGCCATCGATGCCTAAGACGGAAAATACAAGGGAATTTATGATGAGAATTAAGGAATACTCTCAATCAAATATAGTTGATAAATTCATTGTAGGAAGCCTAATGAGTGAGCTGACGACCAAGAAATTTGATTGGTCACAGCCTATTCATGATCATGTGACTAGTATGACTAATCTAGTAGCAAAGTTGAAAACAATGGGCATGAATGTGAGTGAATCCTTTTTGGTTCAACTCATCATCAACTCACTGCCTCCTGAATTTAGTCAGTTCCAAGTAAATTATAACACTATCAAAGAGAAATGGAACCTTCAAGAAATTAAGGTCATGTTAGTTCAGGAGGAAGGGAGATTAAAGAAGATGAAGGATCACTCTATTCATCTTACTGTTCATAATGATACTAGCAGTAGCAAGTCTAGACCATATAAAAATGATAAGAAGAAGGACAAAGCCTCTATGAAAGTCACTAAAGGTCAGATTCACAAAGATAAAAAATCCTTCTTCTGTAAAAGGATTGGTCACTTCAAGAAAGATTGTCCAAAAAGAAAGGCTTGGTTCGAAAAGAAAGGTATGTACTATATATCAGTATGTTTTGAATCAAATGTAATTGAAGTATCTAATAATACTTGGTGGTTAGACTCAAGAGCTACTATTCATGTGTCACATATCATGCAGGGATTCCTTTCAATCCAGCCCATAACAGGAACTGAGAAATTCCTTTATATAGGAAATAGAATGAAGGCACGAATAGAAGGAATTGGGACGTACAGATTAATTTTGGATACTAGGTGTCACCTAGATCTAGAAAAGTGTCTCTATGTTCCTGAATGTGCTAGGAACTTAGTTTCTGTTGCAAAGTTGGATGAAGTAGGATTTAACCTTAAGATTGGAAACGGTGTATTTTCACTGTATAGACATTCGTACTATTATGAATCTGGTACTTTGGTTGATAATTTATACCGTTTTAATCTTGATGCTATGTATGCTGATTTTCTATTTCTTATTGAGTATAATATAGGTAACAAACGTAATGCACATAATGATAGTTCTACTTTCTTATGGCATCAAAGATTAGGTCATATATCCAAAGAAAGGATATTGAGGTTGGTGAAAGGTGATGTCCTGCCTCAATTGGATTTTACTGATTGGGAGGTATGTGTTGACTGTATAAAAGGGAAACAGACAAGACACACATCAAAGAACCCAGCCATGAGAAGTAATAAGCCTTTAGAATTAATACACACTGATATTTGTAGCCCCTTTGATATTTCAACATGGGGTGGTGAGAAATATTTCATCACGTTTATAGATAATTACTCACAATATTGTCATTTATATCTACTGCGTGAAAAGTCTCAGTCAATAAACACCCTGGAGGTGTTTATAAATGAAATGGAAAGGCAGTTAGATAGAAAAGTGAAAGTGATTAAGTCAGACAGGGGTGGTGAATATTATGGAAAATTCAATGAAAGTGGACAATGTCCTGGTCCATTTGCAAAATTTCTTGAAAGTCGAGACATATGTGCACAGTATACAATGCCTGGTACACCACAACAAAATGATGTAGCGAAAAGGCAGAATCGCACACTTATGGATATGGTTAGGAGCATGTTAAGTTGCAGTACTGTGCCTTTATCCTTGTGGATGCATGCATTAAAAACTGCTACATATCTGCTGAACAGGGTTCCTAGTAAGGTTATCCCTGAGACTCCTTATGAGTTATGGACAGGTAGGAAACCCAGTTTAAGACACCTTCATGTTTGGGGTTGTTCAGCAGAAGTAAGGATATATAATTCACGTGAAAGAAAGCTTGATGCAAGAACCATTAGTGGTTACTTCATTGGCTATCCTGAAAAGTCCAAAGGGTATAGGTTCTATTGTTCTAACTATAGTACTAGAATAGTTAAATCTAGCAATACTTGGTTCATTGAAAATGATCAATTCAGTGGGAATGGGGAATCACGAAAGGTGAATATTAGAGAATTACAAAATGAAAGATCCACAGTGAGCACTTCTACTGAAATTGTTATCCCCACACCAAGTGTTTCTACTCAAGTTGTTGTTCCTTTTGTTGCATCACAGTTACGCAACATGCAAAGACAACAAATTGATATTCGAAATACACAAAGTGAACACATAGGAGATGAACCAAGTGACAATATGTAAGTTACAAATGAGCAAGTGATACCATAAGAAATGACATTACGGAGGTCTACAAGATAGAAAAGATCAGCTATATTGAATGATTATGTGGTTTACTCACTTGAACATGAATATGAATTAAGCATTGATAAAGATCCAGTCTCATTTAAACAAGCCATGGAATGTAATGATTCTGAAAAGTGGTTCAATGCCATGAAAGAAGAGATAAAATCGATGGATGTAAATCAAGTCTGGGAACTAGTGGAGTTGCCTAAAAGATCAAAACGAGTTAGCTGTAAGTGGGTCTTCAAGACCAAGCGAGACTCAAAAGGCAACATCAAAAGGTATAAGGCCAGACTTGTTGCCAAAGGTTACACTCAAAAGGATGGTATTGACTATAAGAAGACTTTCTCTCTAGTCTCTAAGAAAGACTCTTTAAGAATTATTATGGCTTTGGTGGCTCACTATGACCTAGAGCTCCACCAAATGGATGTAAAGACCGCCTTTTTAAATGGTGACTTAGAAGAGGAAGTGTATATGGACCAACCTGAAGGTTTCATAACCACAGGGCAAGAAAATTTGGTGCATAAATTAAAGAAATCGATATATGGATTGAAACAAGCCTCCCAACAATGGTATATTAAGTTCAATAATACCATTACATCATATGGTTTTGTAGAGAACACTGTTGATCGGTGTATCTATATGAAGGTCAGTAGGAGCAAGTTCATTATATTAGTCCTATATGTCGATGACATTCTTTTGGTTGCTAATGACATGGGTTTGTTGCATGATGTCAAGAAATTTCTCTTTGAAACTTTTGAAATGAAAGATATGAATGAGGCATCTTATGTGATAGGAATAGAAATATTTCGCAATAGATCACAAGGATTGTTAGGATTGTCTGAGAAAGGCTATATCAATAAAATATTAGAGAGATTTAGAATGGAAAATTGCTCTACAGGAATAGTTCCAATTCAGAAAGGGGACAAGTTCAGTGAATTGCAATGTCCAAAGAATGATTTGGAACGAAAATCAATGGAATTCATTCCCTATGTATCGCTGGTTGGAAGTTTGATGTATGCTCAAACATGCACTCGGCCAGATATTAGTTTCGTTGTTGGAATGTTAGGCCGATATCAAAGTAATCCTGGAATAAATCATTGGAAAGCTGGAAAGAAAGTACTTAGGTACTTACAAGGCACTAAGGATTATATATTTACTTATAAAAGATCAAGTCATCTTGAAATAGTAGGCTACTCGGATTCAGATTATGCTGGATGTGTAAACTCGAGGAAATCTACATTTGGTTACATGTTTCTATTGGCTGGAGGAGCAGTTTCATGGAAAAGTGGGAAGCAGTCTGTCATTACTATTTCCATTATGGAGGCTGAATTTGTAGCATGCTTTGAGGCTACTATTCATGCATTATTGTTGCGGAATTTTATCTTAAGGTTTGGTTTAGTCGACAATATAGAAAAGCTATTAAGAATTTATTGTGATAATTCTGCAACTGTTTTCTTCTCTAAGAATGATAGGTATTTTAAAGGTGCAAAACACATGGATTTGAAATACTTATCTGTTAAGGAAGAAGTGCAAAACCAAAAAGTATCCATTAAGTATATTGGTACTGAATTGATGATAGCGGACCCATTAACTAAAGGTTTGCCACCAAAAACATTTACTGGACATGTGGAACAAATGGACATTTTGGACAAGTCCTCATTCTCTTGAAAGTTAATGTTTTGTATTGCTCATATCATTGTGACACTTATGAATTCAATTAAGGTCATGGTTTTGTTTACGCTTTTGTTATCTACATTAAGTTGTATACAGTTATAATTTATGAGATAACTAGTAGTGTATTTGGAAATGACAATTTAAAATCTCATTGTTTCTCGGTTAAGTTATTATGAATTATGATGATAATGTGATACATGAAAGGAATCATATCGCTTAAAGATATGTGACCGCCATGATCCAATCATCTTAATTCAATCAAGTATTATGGTTTGATGATTTCTAAGTATGGTGCATACTTATTCGTTATTGATTCATCAAGTCATAACATGGGCCAAGTGAGAGATTGTTAAATTAATTGATATAAGTGACCCTTGTTAGTTAAAGTATGACCAAATACAAAAGGTCTAATATGATGGTCGGTTAGGTATAACGGTAATTTGGGTCATCGGGTTTAAAATTCCTCTACTCTCCCCATTAAAGATAACAGTTACAGGAAAAGAAGGGATAACTCTCTCCATTAAAGATAACGGTTACAGGAAAAGAAGAGATAACGCTCCTATTAAAGATAACCATTACAAAAGAAAAGAAAAGGAAACGTGATTTTTCCATTACAACTTCTTTTCCTCTTCTCCACCATCAGAGAAACCAAAGAAAAGAAAAAAAAAGAAGGGAAAGGGAAAAAGTAGGAGAAATTCATCAACAGGTAAAATCAGAAGAGAACTCTCATATTCGCAACAGGAATCTCACATCATAGACTGAGGTATGTAAAATTTATTACGATTTATATATTAGTATTTATATAAAAAAAGATCTTACATCACTGAATTGAAAATTTTAGTAAAAGAAATTCTCCCCTTTTTTTTTAACAATACCAAGATAGCGTATATACCGTACATAACAAAAGAAAGATTCCAAATCTAATCACTGACCAAATCTGCACATCGATCAATCATCAATTCTGCACATCAGTAAGGTTGCAAGTTCTAACATATGAATAAAAGTCCGTGTACCGAACATGGATTTAGTACATAGACTCAAAGGGAAGGGAGGCGGGGGAAGAGGGGTGCCGGGCAGTGGAATCTTCTCTCAATAAAGGGAATGGTACCAAGCCGCACTCGATACTCTTATCCAAACTCATAACATATATGTTTTTATTTAGACATGAATTTATTTACAACATTGTCTGATTTATTTTTTTTTATTGTATGCATAAGGTTTTTCGGTGGATCATGGATTCATGAGATCATTAGTAATCTACAGGTTGTTGGACCACGATCTGAAAGTTTGGACATGTGATCCAAATATGAAATTCTTTATATTTATGTTTTTAAGATTTGAACTCTTAATCACAAGTTTTAGATTCAATTATTTGCTAACAAGACAACTCCTTTAATTTTCTTTTCCTTTTTGGTCCAGTTTGAGTGGAAGTCCATAAGATTTAGTTGATCAATTAGTTGTCAGCCGAACAATTTGTAAAAAGACTTGGTCCATGTCTATTTGACTCTCAAAGCTCTCCACCCTAACACTCGGCCATTCAAGATCGACGCGTAGGGGCAGCAAATTCCTAGTTTGGGGTGTATCAGTAAGTGTTGGAATCCACCTTGACTGGCTAGTAGTCTAATGACTAGGTAGTAATTCAACAGGATTATTTTGGGTTGGAGATTTGTCTATCAAATTTGAGATTTGTCATTAAAGCAAAAAGGCACAACAATTACAGGGACTTTTTTTTTTTCTTTTTTTCATGTTAATCAAGATGTTAATTGTGCATAATTTACCCAAGAGTATCTATTTTTCATAAATCTCACTTTTTTTTTGTTTTGTTTTGTTTTTTTTTTTTTTTTGTAAATTTGAACTTGAGATCTCCAAAAGGAATGTCCAGTATTTTGCTTGCAGAGTTACCCCTCGAAGACAATGGGGGACTGATTTAAATAAATGGGTCTCTAAAATAAAAGAAAGGGAAAAACTGTAAAAGGGGGCTAGTTTGAACACAAGAACTTTTTTTTCTCAATTTAATTAATTTCTTATGTGTTGAACATGCTTCGAGGAAGTAAAAGGTAAATTTCGTATGGTCCTTAAAGTAAATCTTCCATTTTGGTATGCTGGACTATCAACGTGACCATAGATCCTGCAAACAAAACAAACATAGCATTGGCATTCATGTTAATAATATATGAAGAATGAATTTTAGAGACCACCATCCGCTCACGAAACCGTTTAATTGCTTGTGCGGACCTCTAACTCTAATCATTCATTCATCAAGCTTGAAAGGGTTACAAATGAAGAAACTCTTCCCTCCTTACCATTAGAGCGGACCAAAAGGAGAAAGAAAAGCAATATGGCGGCAAAAATTAATATGACACGCAAACTGCCACTCCTCAATTGGGTAATGAATGCAACAGAATGAGATTCCAAATCACGCACTATACAACATTTTAGAAAACTAATAAGTCTTGGCGCGGCTTCATAGAGAAAGAGAGAAAACAAAAAAAAAAAAAAAAAAGGAGACTCAGAAATGAGTTAGTACATGGATTTCATTCTCTCTGTCCTCTAACTTTAGTTTTGCGTGGACAAAGTTTATGCAATTGCTTTATTTTTGGTCCGTAGACTACGGACATGTAGTAGAATACAATTTTTTTTTTTTTTCTTTAAAAGGGCTCAAATTTCGTAGGGGGAGACTTTGGAACGGTTCGTTTCTCTTACTGATGTATATTAACTCCGATTAATTGCTCTGAAACATTTATGATAACCCTCCAGACCTACAAAATGTTTGCAACATAACGTGTTTATTTTTTATATCCTGTCGATAGATAGGACCCGGCACGTTTCTTCTTCTTCTTCTTCTTCTTCTTCTTTGTCGTTCTTTTTTTTTTTTTTTTTGGTTTTTGGTGTGTGTGTGTGTGTGTGTGTGTGTGTGTGTGTGTTTGTTTTTTGAGCTATGAGTTTGTGATCATAGGCTAGAATCTGCTTATGATATAGACAGAACCTGTATATGGTTAATTATAGCATGCCCATCTAGAAAGAGACGCATCAGTACTAGTAGTTTGTTAAAGTTGGCATAACCAGTCAGCGCTTTTGGACTGAGGAAGACAAAACACTACATAGAGCCACCACTCCTGCAATCATAGAGGGACAACTTTAACTACTTCTCCAGCAATCCCAAAATCCCTCTGTGACATCCTCACCTTCGTGAAATTACAAGGACACTATTCTTTTGGACGTTTTGCAATCCCATTCTCTGGATATCGATACGGTATTTAAACCTCAAATGACATAACTGCCCCTTGATGCTGAAATCAAAAGCCATATCGTCACATATATAGTCATTCAATCCCTTTTTTGGGTCTAGAAAATAGTTATATAACTTTAAATGTGTTTTATGCCATCATGAGAAAAAGAAAGAGGTATCCTTGTTGCGCTGTGTAACTCATGATATTGCGAGCCTCCTCGTGGTTATACTAATGTTTCCCTTCGTAATAGTTGAGAATAATTGTTCAACCTATGACGTCTTTAAAGAGTACAAATTTTCAATATTAAATACGACTCTAAGAAGGTTTAAGTTACACTTCTAAAAAAATATATACTTTTAAATGTGATCAATTAATTACTAAACTCGCAGCCGGAAAATGTGTATGCAAGTGAAATTTAATAAAAGAATGATGTTCGAGATGCTAAGAGTTGCAGTAATTTTTTGTTTTTTTTGTTTTTTTAGTAAATCATGTGATACAACTAAACACATATATGTTAGCTAGTACAATCAACATACAAGATGAAAAATGATCGAACCATGTCACTTTTACTGTAAAAGTTGTAGTGAAGTCTTAATATCCCAAACGTTACTCTTAATGAAAATCCATGAAACGAGAAATTATTGGAGCTCGACAGGTATACCAACACCTACTTAAGTTTCTTGGCTCGTAAGCTTGTGAGCCCATGAGGCTCGTGTGAGGAGTGCTTTAACCTATAATATATGATTGCAACTATGCCAATTTTATTAACCCTTGCAAACTAATTGTTGGTCATTAATATATCTTGGAAACAAATCTATATTTTGTGGGCAATTTGGTCATTAGCTGTTAGCGCACAGGTGCAGGGGGAGCCCAGCTGATTCCAATATGTTCTACAGATAGAGAGAGGGGGGTATCATATTCATGCATGGACCACGTCCACGTACGTATAATGTTGGATATTTTTGCTTTGCCTTTAAATGGGTCCCTTTCCCCCTGACCCCCTCTGTCTTCTGCATTTGAATTGCAAGTTGATCTCTTCTCTCTCTCTCTCTCTCTCTCTCTCTCTCTCCCTCGCCATATCCTTGCTTGATTTAGCTCTTTTCCAATTTCTGAATGCTAAAAAGATGTATCCATCAAATATATAAAGACCCCTCTGTTCTTTTTTCTTATGATCTGCTTTCTACCCTCGGAAATTAACCCAAGGGAGACAGAAGAAGGGAGGAGTAGGGGAAGGGAACGAGAAAGAGAAAGAAGTACTGGGTCAGGCAGGCTGGCAGGCATTCTTTCCTTATTCTTCCACTAAATATTCCACATCCCCTAAAAGTTAAAATGGACAGCATATTGCATCTGGACTGTTGCTGACAGACGGTGAGCCACCCAACATCTTGCATACCAAAGAATCAATGGCTCAGATTTAAAGGGATAGGCTTCACTTTTGATTTCGTTATGCACACTTTCATGAAGTGTACGATTATACGGTAGCAAATAATCGAAAAGAGCAAAGCAAAAATTAAAGTAGAAAGAAGCAGCAGCAGCAGGATGAAGCCAAAGTGTACATCGTGACATGTGCAGAAGAGAAATGAAAGAAGAAGAAGAAGGAGAGGGAACTAGAGATAGAAGTAGAATGGAAAGAAATAAAGCTGATGTAGGGTATTCAGTTGCACTACACGGCTTTACTGCTGTAATAATGCACTTTCTTCACAATGACAGTGCAAAAGGCGGGGCAGCCGATCCCTGAAATCAACTGCAACTAATTATTACTATGAAATATGAATGTATGTATGTATATATGGATGGGGGTGGGTGTGAAGAGGAGAAGCAGTTTCCCCCTTAGCTTGTTATAAACATTGATTTCATTGATTAAAAATACTATCTCCTATAAGTCTTTTGTAGGTTTTACATCGACAAAAATTCTACCAACATAACTCCTATAACCCACTAATTTAACATGTATAGCAACTATTCATCAAAATAATTCCTATAATTCACTAATTTAATTTGTGCAGTAACAATTTTATAGACTAGGTCCATAACAAAAATTCCTTAAAAATAGAACTTCACAACCGTTAATGAATCAAAATATAAAATATGTGAAAAATAATTCTGTACTAATTTTACCAACATTCCCTCTCTTAAATTGATGTTCACTAACATTCAATTTAAAATATTGACTATTCTCAGCATGTGGACACCTAGTAACCTTCTAAATTTCACAAACGATCCTATCTTGAGGGCCTTGGTAAATATATTAGTAACTTGATTTTCACTCCTATAATAGATTAGATCAATTATTTCATCATTGTTAAGATCTCTCAAGAAATAAAACTACATCAATGTGCTGGCTTTTTCCATGTAGTATATAATTATTGGAGAGTTTGATTATCAAGTTATTATCACAAAAAATTTTAGTAGCTCTTAGATGTTTGAATTGTAGCTTCTCAAGAAGTCTTTTTAGCCAAATAACTTGGCAAGTACAAGTTGCAGCATCAACAAATTCAACTTATGTACTTGACAAAGTGATGATTGATTGCTCTTTGAATGACCATGAAGTTGCACGTATCCTATACATAAAAGCATAACCCGAAATACTCCTCTTATTATCTTGACCTCCTGCATAATCACTATCCTTAAACATTAACAAATTTGACTTTTGACTCTTTTTGTAAGATATCCCAAAGTTTCTAGTTCCTTACAAGTAACAAATGATTCTTTTGGTAGCTAATAAATGCATTTATGTAGGATTCTTTATATATTTATTGATTAAACACATAAAATACATTAGGTTTGGTCTTATTGCAGTTAAATACATCAAATTGCCCATAATTTGTTTGTAAAGTGTGTTGTCCACCTTCTTCCCTTCATGATCCTTGTGTAACTTTAAACCAAACTTAACTGTAATATTTATAGGATTACAGTCCTCCATCTGAAATTTATTTAAAGTATCTTCCATATATTTCTTTTAAGAAATAAAGTTCTCATCACTTGATTGTACTACTTCTATACTAAGAAAGTGGTGCATTATATTAAATTAGACATTTCAAACTTATCCATCATAAACTTTTTGAACTTTTTGAACTTTTTAAACATGATATCACAATTGTCAGTAAATAAAGATCATTAACATACAAATAGACAATAAACATTTTCCTTTTATCCCTAATTTTAACAAAAAATATATGTTCATAAGGACATTTTGAAAAACTATTCATAAGAAAACAAGTCTTGATGTGATTATACCAAGTCCATGGGGCATGTTTTAGTCCATAAAGGGCTTTTTTTAATAAGTAAACTTTATACTCATTTTCATATTTGACATAACTAGGGGGTTGTTTGACAAATATTGGTTTGTCCAAGTACCTATACAAAAATATCGATTTGACATCTAGTTGAAAAATAGACCAAGAATTCTATGCCACAAATGTAACCACTAATTTAATTGTGTTATGTCTTACAACTAGCGAAAAAAATTTCTATATAATTAATCTCGTATTGTTGCTTGTGTCCTTTGGTTACCAAGCGTGCCTTGTACTTGTTAACTTAACCATTGTTTTTCACCTTTTTTTTGAAGACGCATTTTACACCAATGGTTTTGTGTCTATTCAGAAGATTAGATAGTTTCCAAGTATCAATTTCTTTTAATGACATCAACTTCATCATCCATCGCTCTTCGCCATTTTTCTTTTTTGATGGTACTCTCAAAAGTTAAAGAGTTATATTTTGAAAATAAAGCAAAATGAGTAATTGGATTTTTAATTTTAGTTACCTTATAATCTTTTATCCAAATAGGCCTTTTTCTAGCATGGCTAAAATATTGAACTTTTTTATTGATTTCAGCAAGTGTTGGTGAAGTTTCAGTTGCTCTAAAAGTTATATTTGGTGAACTTTCAGGCATATAAGGTGTTGAAATTTGCTCTTGTTCAGTATTGTTGTCATAAAGGACTTAGTAAGCTACTTTTTATTCCAGTCTTAAGTGTTTTCTTCATAAAAACAACATCCTTACTAATCACAATTTTTTTTTCAATAAATTAAATAATTTGAATGTTTTGGATGCTTCAATTACACCAAAAGAAATGCATTTTTTTAACTTTGTTATTAAGCTTCTTCCTTTTTTAATTTAGGATATAGACATACGTTATGCATTCACAGATTTTGAAGTGATCAACAACTAGTCTTCTCTCACTCCAAGTCTTTTTTGGTGTCATATCTTAAATAGCAAAAGCTGGATTTTTGCTCAAAACATGAATGCTCTAATTTGTTGTTTCTAACCAAAAAATCTTTGAAACTTTTCTTCTTGCCAATAAACTTCTCACCATGTTAAGAATGATTTTATTTTTTCTCTAAGTTACACCATTTTGTTGTGGTGAATATGCAATTGTGAGCTCTTTTCAAATGTTATGTGTTGCATAAAAAGTTTCAAACTTTTTTTAGCAATATTTGTCACCACAATTTGCTTGAGAGGTCTTAACAATCTTTTCTGCTTCATTTTCCACTCAACTTTGAAGCTTTTAAATGTAAAGAAAGCTTATGATTTTTCCTATAAAAAATAAACCCAAGTTTTTTTTTTTGAAAAAAATCATTAATAAAGGTAATTAAGTATTTTTCACCTCTATTAAAAGTTGGGTTTATTGGACCACAAATGTTCAAATAGACTAGTTGTAAAACATCTTTTGCTCTCCATGATTTCCCTTTGGGAAATTAAGAACAATGTTGTTTGCTAACAACATATTTTTCACAAACTTAGGAAAAGGTAACAATCTATGGAAGGCCTGTCACCATGTTTTTTTTTGTTGGAGGGTCTTCAAGCCACCAAAACTCAAGTGGTCATAGCGAAAATGCCATAACCATGAGGGATCTTTCATTTCAACTACCAAACAAGATTCAATACCTTTAATCTTTAATGAAAATAATCTATTTGAACTCATCTAAACAATTACAATGACATCTTTAACAAAATCATTAATTTCACAAGCACCCTTCTTAATAGTAATAACATCACATTTTTCTTATAATTAACTAGCACTCAATAAGTTATTTTTCTGGTCAAGAGCATATACCATATTAGAAATTATTTCCACAAAATCATTCTTATCTTAATATCACATTTTCTCATCACTTTCACAATAAAATGATTACCAAAACTTATAGTAGAATGAAAATCTTCATATATATAAGAAAAAGAAGACTTACTTCCACTCAAGTGGTTACTGTAACCTATATCCACATACAAAATATCTAACTTGAATTTCATTTCATCTTAAACAACTATCAACAATGTTTATGCTTTCTTCTCTTCAACAAAATTTAAACTCTCCTCCTTTTTTTATTGTGATGCATCGTAGTAGAATATACAAATGCATAATGACCAAATTTATGACATCTAAAGTACTCCACTTTGAATTGTCCAAGATCTCGTCCTCTACCTTTGCCTCGAAATAATTGGCTTTGAAATTCCAGCTAACATCTTTATTTCCTCGATCTCCTTTTCCTTTAACTCAACCTTTGAAATTATTAGAATGAGTATTGGTAGAAGCCTTTAACACTTGCTCCTCAATTGTTGAACTTATGTTCATCTTTTGTTCATGAACCAATAAGGAGCTTTGCAATTCATCAAGAGAAAGTGCATTTATATCTTTTGACTCTTCAATTGTGCAGACAATATAATTAAATTTTGGTGTCAAGGAATGCAAAATTTTCTTCATAATGGAGACATCATTTATCTTCTCGCCATGAAATTGCACCTTGTTGTTGATCTCAATTGTTTTGGTGTAATTACTGGTGATAGATTCTCTATTCTTTATCACTAATGTCTCAAAATCCCTTCTCGAGACTTGAAGCTATGCATACTTCACCGTAACAAAGTCTTGATATTTCTTCTTCATACAATCCCAAATATCCTCAGAAGTTTCTTTGCAAAAAATAGTTTTCAAGATGAGACAATCAATAGCCTGAAAAAGATAATTTTTTGCCTTTAGGTCCTTTAGCCTTCTAGCTTCTAGTTTTGCTTTTTGGGTATCTATCAAAGTCATGCTTGCTAGCAACTCTTGAATTCCAAGTTCAACATCTAGCCAATACTCCTTGGATCATAGAAAATTCTCCATAAGCATATGCTCTAATGATCATAGTGACCATTAAAGTGTGGGATGGTTGTTGGTACAAAATTGAAATCTATAGTCATTACTGTTATTACAAAAACTTGTTTTTGGTTTTCATCTTACTCATGCACACACTTTTTATTGTGGTGGCTTTGATACCACTATTATAAATATTAATTTCATTGATTGAAAATATCATTTTCTATAAGTCTTTTATAGGTTTTACATTAATGAAAATTCCCAACATAACTCTTATAACTAATTAACTTAACATGTACAACAACTATTCATCAAAATACCTCCCATGACCCAATAATTAAATTTGTGCAGTAACAATTCCATAGACTAGGTACATAACAAAAATTTCTTAAAACTAGGATTCCACAATGGCTAATTGACCAAAATACAAAATATGTAAAAAAATAATTCTGTACTAATATTACCAACAAGCTTCCCATCTATCGGACCCTTTTTCCATTTTCTTCTCCGCCCCCCACCCCATTACAGCTATTAATGTTGTCTTTACTCCCCTCGCGATATATATATATATATATAGAGAGAGAGAGAGAGAGAGAGAGAGAGACTTTTCTTCCCTTTAGCTCGCTGGTCTTTTGCTATTTTTCTCCTTATCTCTCTCGTACCGGCTTTTATGACACATTGAACAAGTAATAAAGTGATTTTGAATGATTTATAAGTATTTTCAAGGTCTCAATTACCATATGAAACTTTCTTTGCTTTTTTTTGCAGGACTAACCACGAGATTAATTGGGCTAGACCATATAGCAGAATTCTTACATTTGATATCAAAGTCACCTCGAATGTGAGTGTACCACGACCATCCAACGAGAACTCCTGCCAGGATCAGACGTGAGAACATATCACGGTCCGTGATAAACATTTCATCTCCCGCAGTGACAATATTAATTATTGGTTTGGCATCTTGCAACGATGCTTCAATATATTGTAAGCACTACGTGGTGAACCACAGGTACGGACCATATCCATATGCATGACCCATATGCATGAGACTTGGAAGGTGCCGTGGAGAGGGTTTTCAGATAAACTGCTTCACATGTTTGGCGGCTTATCTCTTCGTGGCAAGAGACATTAGTTCCCTCTTCTCTTGTCCCTCTCTTTTTCGCCTGTCTACCCATCAACATATGTACACAAGACAGAACAATATCACTAATATATGTATAAATTGTTGGGTTACGGTAAAGGTTCGCCCTGTTTGCCAAATCGGGTGTCTCCCACCCCCACGACTTGTCCCTTTTGTCCATGTACTTTTTAGCTAGGCTTTCAAGACCTAAGCCTGAAATCTCTCATGTGGTACCATGCCACAGTAAATTGAAGATAAATGACTTGGTTCCTAATCCTTACCCAAGTATTTCTGTGAATTTCCGAGTTGTTTGTTTTTCCTCTCCTCTCTTTTAAAGGTAGCAAGCCAAGAAGAAAGCGTAGATCTGCAGCGACCATTTCTTATCAAAAGGTTACAAAGGAGTTTCTGTTTTTTCTTTTCTTTTCTTTTTCAAAGAGTGCTATGTGGGCTTATTGTGATCCCTTACTTAACGTACACAATACTTAATTACACTTAATTACGACTAGTATTTTTATATTGAACTTATTTTCACAAATCAGAACTCCTCAAAGACTTCAAAAACATTCGAAGAGACTTGAAAAATAAAAGTTTTCTTATTCTTTTAATTCTTTTGTTAAAATTGGACAATTCTATATTTACTCATATGGCTTACGAAACTACTAAATAATGAAATAACACACTGAAATAACTGCTTATGAATTATTAAAAAAAGATAAATGAACAATGATTTGCTTGTAATGAGCAGAATTTCATTATAATGGCAAAGTATATATGTCCTGAGTAAAAATATCAACTTGACCATATTTTTCTAGTATATAATTGGATCTAAATAGCTGGCTTTTATGTCTAATCGTGAAATTCGTAAAACCAATGTGACATTTTTCCTTTTTTTTTTCGGTAAAACCAATGTAACATTTTGCGTTGCAGTGGCGTTAGATGGTGGGAATTGGAGGGCCGAGATGGTCCAGATGGTGCGTAAACAAGAGAAGAGAATGGGCCTAAGAGTTGGAAATCTGCTGTTTCCGAAATGGGATAGTGGGGAATGTATTTTACGTGGTACATGGGGAAAGGTGCCAATGGGCCTTTGAAGATGTAAAACTAATCAAAGTCTGAAGCGGCGGCCCATTCGGTACCAAGGCATAGGATTGTTATTCGGTATGAGAATGTCCTACCGCCTCGAGTGGCTGATAGTAATTCGGTTTATCTCCTCCACTTCAGCTTGGGTTCGAATTACTGTGTTAGTGTCCTTTCAGGTAATTTTGAGGACTTATGACAAGCGTATTATCGAGAGCAAGGGAGCTAACTTGGAGTCGTTATTGTGACAATGGTGAGCTTTTTTTTACAAGAGAGGTTAAATTAAGAAAATAATAAATAATTTTAGATTTGAGCAGATAAAAGATAATAATTTGTGTGTGTATATATATATTATTTATTTTATTTTTATTATTATTTTTTTGTAAAGTATGTGCATGTTGATCTGTTAGGCCTAACTTAAAAAGAAGCGAGACAGTGATATCTTTTCCAACCAGATCCGAGAGCATTGAACTCCAAGCCCAAAAAATCTGTACCTTAGCGCGCACGGCACAACAGGCATCATGTGGGTCAAGGCCGAACGCATGAAAAGATGCAAACTGCATGAAAAATAGGAACACGTTTAAGGGGGAGCTCGAGTAAACTAACGACGGCTTTTCACTGTTTCTGGTGGGTAACCTCTGGGTTTCGATGCTCAACTCGATGCTTTATACTTCGTGGTAAAATAGCATTGCTTCAGCCTCGGCCATAGATTCTTCAACAGTGAAACATCACAGTTCAGTAATTTTATGTCCTGTAAAAGCCTGGTCATCTGAATCTGTCATGTGGTGTAGAGAAACCCAAGGACTTGTCCATCTCATAGAATGGCATGAATTTCGGGCATCCCATGTCTCAAAAGTCTCCACATCCAAGCAGTGAGGACTGCCTAAAACAGAACACTTTATTCTCTAGCAATCGCTGATTTAAAACTTTTTGTGAAATCATCAAGCCATTTTTACTTGTCACCAGAAGATTCATTTTCGAGCAGTAAAGACTGTTTTTCACGTTTTTATTATGCAGCAATAATCAGCGGAGAAGGTAACACCGAACAACCCGACATACACAGAAAAGGATCGACTTGTAGCGTAGAACTCGTCTACATCACCAACGCTCGCAGACATGAAATGAAGGTTAAAGTTGCTCTTAGTTAAATGAAATAAGCCGCCTGAATCTTATCCAGAGACGAACCATTTGACAACAAATTTTATACATTTTGGCCCTCACAAACAGAAAAACATCCCGGAAATATCAGGAATCAGGCATGATGGATAGAAGAAACTTGACAATTCTAAAACGAGTGACATGCTGCAGGCTCATCAATCTTCAGAAACTCAATCGCATGCCTATCATGCTCTTGAAAAAAAATCCAGATTGAACGTGTATGACTTAAACACACCACATTCATTCATCATCCCAAAAGGGGGTTAAAAACCAAAAATGCCTAAAAGTCTTGCTTCCATTCCATGGCCCAACGCTCACAACCAGACCCTCAATTGAAAATTTTCTCGCTCGTGCTCACAACTGCATTTTCTTACTCCAACCTTGTATACGATGTAATTCAACATCTAGATGGAAATTCAATACAAATCCAATGGTTCATCTACGAATCCCAACTGGCTTTGCTATTATCGCTGCATATTGTACAAGAACTTGAACAATAATTCATTACACACTATTATAATTCATTACACACTATTGTTTGCCCAGCTTTCATTCTTATATATATCCATAATATCTGTGCATGTTTTAGACGCCATCTACAAATACATCGAACCCCTTATCAACAATGGATACATTAAACCATCTATTTCGCCCAACTCCCCCATGCCGTAGCCTATCATCATAATAAAAGGCCTTTCCATATTCCAACAAACGCTATGACTAGAATTAAGGCCACAACAACACAGACTACACTAACTGATAATGAACCGTGGGCACGATGTGCCTTTCCGGGAGGCAAATCCGAATTTGCTGTTGATTCTATCTGACTGCTCTCAGTTTCCCCCTCAGGTTTCACCCTCAACCTCATACCTTTAGAAGTTCCCATAGCAAGGTCCCCATTCCCTTCAATATTGGACAATGTGAGCTCTTCCTGCTGCTTGTCTAACACACAGATCTGTTCTTTGACATCACTGACCTGCACAAAACACAACCAAAAGCCTCAAGTAATTGATCTTATGGAAACAGAGATTTAGAGCACGAAATTGTTAATGGACAATGACAAAGATGTACATCAACGTCAATTCATGGTTGACACAAACCTCTGTCACAGCTGATGGTACTTCATCTTCATTTTCACTATAGTTTTCATCTTCTTCATCTTCATTTTCACTATAGTTTTCATCTTGTGGCTGGAAATTCTCAGTCAATCCGCTCAAAAAATCCACCTGCAAACGGATTCTTCTTGAAGCAGTACCCTGAAAGACAACATTGTCGGAATTTGGCCATATATGAGGCTGGCAAGAAGGACCACCCTCAAAGAAAGCATATTCGGGATTTTGCCATGTATGAGGCTGGCGGGTTCTAATCTTAATTCCAGTGCCACCAACATCACTGTCACAGTTTACAATGTTCATCTGATTGGTCGACTCTTCCATACAACTGTCAACACCAAAAGATGAGCCTATTCCTGTATTGCCAGATGAAGCATCCTGCACAGCAGAATTAAACTCAATGTCACCAATATTTTTACTTTCAGGTTCTGTGTCAAACAAAGATGCTTGAGCCCAGTAAGATCTCAATGGAGCTTGCATCTGCAGTTCTTTGCTATCAAATTGCTGCTGGTACCCATGAAAAACATGACAGGTTGATTTTTAAATATCAGAGGTTTTATTCAATGACTACGGATCTACCATGTCAACATGCTCAACAAAAAATACAATGTAAAACTATAATAATATGGATCTTGATTTTAACAGCAAAGACCTATGCAGGATTCAAAATATAACAGCCAAAGTTACCAATGATGTTGGCCTGACCACTAGCAGAAGATGCTACTTTTACCTGCATTTGGGCCATATCCGTGTCTACTTTGCTGTGTACAGGGTTGTCCTCAAGATGGAATAGCGGCAAAAATCCTTCCATTTTTGTCTTACTTCCAATGACATTATTTTTTTGACCAGTTGAATCTTCAGAAAGACACTCATAATTGTCATGGAAGACCTCACCCAACAATTTTGTGAGGGAAACATCCTGTTCACAAGTGCCATCCTGAAAATGGAAACCAAAGTCATCATTGTTGAAGTCATTGGCATAAGGTGAATCCGTGCAGTATGGCAGGTGTGCAAGGAAATTTGATTGCGTTGGAGAGAACACTTTGCAATCAAGTTGATCAGATTTCGGCTCATACAGTTGAGAATTGTCCTCGAGCAGCAGACATTCCTGCATATAAAAGTTGGAAAAAAGAAGGAAGTCAAGACATTAAATTTCTCATACTGCTGAAGTTATAGGGGGTACAAGAAGCAAAATAACAGAATCCAGTTCTCACCTCTACAGCTGTGACTTCTGCTATGTGGTCTTCAACATCAGAAGTCATATGACTATTGCCACAGCTATCAGCGGTTACAGCAGTGGTAGGGGTCATGTTTTCTGTGTTATCTGTCAACAATCTGTTTAAGCCTTCGGACTGCTTATTTGCTTGCATATCGGGAGTTGGTGTTTCTTGGACTATATCTGACGAAGTATCATCAGGAGAGGACCTAGAAGTGACTGGAGAGTCTCCAGTTTGCTCTGCTTCATTGTCTTTTGCAGCATCAGTTTTGTCCTCAGGTTTTCGGAACAAGCGACAGAGGAAAAAAGCACCCTGTGCCATGTAGAAGGAGAGTGAGTATGAGCAGCTGACTGGTTTTACAATGCAATCAAATACACACATACTAATCAAAGGGACAAACAGCTCTAAGAAAAAAAAGGAATACAAGGTACCCTAAGGGCTAAGAATTAGTAATATATACAAACTTTGGCACGTGTAACTTTGTGAAAAAACTGAAGAAAGAAATTGGAAAAATGGAGTAAGGAAACAGCTCACAGAGGGGAATTTGGTGGAGCAGACCTGTCCAGGTGTGGTACCATCAAGATCTTTTTCGCTGGCACGGTACTCGTGCATAATCCAGTTGGTGCGCTCGCCCCTAGGAGCACGACCTCTGTAGAAGACCAAGGTTTTCTTCATTCCAATCAAGGCAGGGGTGGTACCAGGCCTTCGAGACTTAATAGTGCGATCCTTGCCCGTTGCTTTCCAGTACCCAGCATCTGTAGCTCTATTCGACCGGCTGCCATTTGGATACTTTCTATCGCGAGGGCAGAAGAAGAACCACTCCGGATCATCTGTCTTTATCACGGATAGTCCTATAATAAAACCAAAAAATAAAACTTCATTAAAACATAGCACAAGAAAGGAAGGATATATACATTCAAACCCCAAAATTAGTAAAGCGCTGAGGGATTGATTCACCTGATTAGTCAAAAGCAAATTACCCAAATTAACAGTATTTTTGGAATTTGGCTGACACTGGTATGGTATTAGCCCTATGATGACTATGGTGCAGACTAGGTTCAAACATGAGATACGAGATAACTATGGAATCAAATCAAAGAAAAAATTGAATCTTGCGCATAAAGAAAAGGTAAGTTGCCAGATGTAAGGGAGGGGGGCAAAAGGGAGGAATTGATTCGGAGTGGGGAACGAACCAAATTAAGCCTAATAAAAAGAAAAAGAAGAAGAAAAAAAAGGAGAAAAAGAAAACTTTACCAAAACCAAGATTCAGAACGGTCGACCTCAGAACCCAACCGGTTTTGTTCTTTTCCAATTTGGTTTAACTGTTAGAAACCGATACCCGATTGAGTGGTTGATTTATTATAGATAGGCATCTCACCTTTTAATTTTTTTAATTTTTAATTTGGATTTTTTGAAGAATTTTAACAAGAAGAAGAGAAACAGACAGGGAGGGCGGAGAAAGAAAAAAGCAGTTGCAGCTGGAGTTTGTATGATGACGAACTGTGGGGAGGGAGAAGGATTTAGAGGAGAAGGAGAAGGGTTTTTTTTTCTTAAAAAAAAAAAAGGAGGAGGGGGGGAGGGGAGGAGGAAGAAAGAGCGAGGAAAGGAGGGACGTACCAGGCAAATCCCAAGGCTCCCATTTGCAAACATCGACTTCGGGGATAACTTGGACCTCAGAATTGCGGCCATTGATCTTCAGCCTCAAGTAGTGGTTGATCAGCTCTTCATCCGTCGGCCTGAATCTAAATCCCAGCGGCAGCGATTCCATTGACACCCCTCCCACTCCCACTTCCACTCCCATTTCCTTTTCTCCTCCCTCCCTTCTTCTTTCTTTTTTTTTTCTTTTTTTCTTTTTTTTTTTTTTGGTGTTTTGGCTCCTCCTCCTCCTCCTCCTCCTACTCTTCTTTTAGTTTTTTGCCTTTTCTTTTCCCTTCTGAACTGTCGATCGACAACACGGAGAGGCAAAACCACCTAAGCCCAGGAGAGAGACATAGAGACTAAAAAGTGAGACTCCGTAGAGTTTAATGTTTAATGAAATGACTATTGTTGCCGACGTCGTCGTCGATGGAATGTGAAAAAAGGTTTTACTGTAACAATACCCAGTGGGCAACCCCCCACACGTTTTGGTTAAAAAAAATAAAAATAAATAAAAATAAATAAATAAATAAATATATATATATATATTAAGATAAAATTCTTTATTTTAAAATTTTTTATTCGTAACTTATAATTTTATTTAATTATTATTATTATAATAAATACAGGTCTTTGAAAAGTCATTCAGATCTCTCCGCGTAGACTTTTTATCTAATCGGCAAAGTCATTCATCCAATGGAAACACGACACGCCACGACACGCCACGCCACCGCGCTTTCTTCACTCTCTCTAATCCCACTTTTTCTTGTTGGGTGCTGCGCTCCCCAGGACAGGCCCACCACATGCAAATGCAATCAACCAATTTTACTGTTCTGATTTTTAAAAAAATAAAAAATAAAAACCCGGAGAAAACTGAGAGCAACCAAACCTAGAGAGCCCTGTAACGTAATGCGAGAAAAATGGGTTCCTCTGCGTAGACTTTACCTATTATTTGAGGTATTAATTTACTCAATAATTATATTTTTTATATTAATTAAATTTTAAAATTTTTTATTTCTTTTTAATAAATAAGATTTATATTAAAACTGTATTATTAAGTTTTATACTTATTATTATTAAAATTAAATTTAAAAGAAATTTATTTAATTATAATAATTTAATATAGTGAGTTTTTTATTTAAAAAATTAAATTAAAATATCAATAATTAATTTTATTGTTAATTTATAAATATAATAATTAATATATTTGTAATATATTTTATTTTATACTCCCAACAAACAAAAAAAAAATGTTTTACTCACAAAATTGTTCTAGTTTGACACTTAATATAGTGCTTTTTTTAAAAAAACAAAGGAAACTATTTTATAATTGCATTACTTCAAAAAATCTTTACAAAGTCGTGAGGAGGACCATTCACATGGAACAACAGCATATTTTGGCACATTTTGCAAGTTTGTTAGTCTCTTTTTATTTTTTATCTTTATCAAATAAAAAAGGTTGTTTTTTAAAATTATTAACCATTGTATTTATATACTAAAATTAAAAATTATTTGTTAATATTTTTATTTAACTTTTTTTATCAATAACTTATTATTCGAGTGTTATTAGAACTAAATAAATTTTTTCTATATTCGATTTTAGTAATGTCAATAAAAAAAAAAAAAACTTAGACTAAATAAATTGTACATGTCTCCCAAGTCCCGCTGTATATGAGTATATCATTGAAGAAGACTAGAATGAATTTCTGCAGGAACGACCAGAATACATTGTTCATCAGGTTTTAAAGGGTGGATGACGTGTTAGTCAGGCCGAACAGGAGGATAAGAAACTCGTAGTGGTAGTCATAAGTCTTCAACGCTGTCTTTAGCACATCTGTTAGACTCATCCTAATTTGGTGGTAGCTTGATCACAGGTCCATCTTGGAGAATGAGGCTGGTGTGCTCTTCCCTGCCTTTACAAGCACATATGTTTTAACTGACGTATGATAAGAAAGAAAATTGAATGACAGCCCTGCTGAAAGTTTCAGCGTTCAATCAATGATTCTTCCAGAGGTTCGAACAAGAGTTGCTGGCAGGAGTGGGCTTTCCTTTAAAGAGAATTAGTCAAAATTGAGTATTGGGTAGAAGTCTGAACTGCCCACCAATAGCTTTGGATGGCTAGTCCAACAAGAGAGTTCTATTTTTTGAAGTCAGCTTCTTAAAACTGAAAGGTGGTCTAAGGAGAACAAAATTTCCCAACAAAATGGTGCATACATGAGAGCACACGGATCACTAGTTCACAATAATTCCCCTAGGAAATGAAATGTAATGTAAACAGACAGATACTGCACAACAAATTAAGAGTCCATTTGTGATTTCTAATTCGCATTTTGTACAGATTTACCTATCAAGCAGGATGATACCCAAGATTGAGAGGTTGGCATCAGCCCTTTATGCTACTCTCCTGAAATTCCACTCACGACAGAACTCAAGGGCAAGCCTAAGAGCAGCTCCAAGTCCCAACACAACGAGAAGGACAAGCCCTCAAGAACTCTTATACTTTCGTAAATATTTACAATTAAATTCTAAGTTTTTAAATTATTTTTAAATTTTTAATTATTATTTTATATAAGTCATTTTTTTTGGTAAAAATTTTGTTAAACTATCATATATATATATATGTATTAATTTTATAAATACTTTCTCAAAATATATTTTAAAATGACAAAAATATATTTATATGTGTATTTAGTTAAATTTTTTAACATATAAAAAACAAAAATTTTAATTTTTTTTCTCATAAATTTGAGAAAATAGAAAAAATTAAAAATTTTTGTCCTTTGAGATATGATAAAAGAAAAGAATTTAACAAGTTATGCACATAAATATATTTTTAAGATGTATTTTAAGTATTTTTTTATACATTAAACTATATTTCTTATAATTTAACGAAATTTAATTTTAAAATATTTATATGTAATAAAAAATAAAAAAAATTAAAATTTTATCTAGAGATTAAAAAATAATTAAAACGTAATTATAAAAATTACTAAAAATTTAGAATTTCTTAAAAGTTATCCCGCGACAATAACACATATATGTTTCCATCTTTGCGTCAACTTCATAGAGATAGAACATCTTTATTTTGGACAATAGGACTTGCATTTCGAGTTAACGACAAGTCCAGATTCCTAGAAGTGCCTAAAATTAATCCTGTGCACTTAAGCCAATAATTATGTTAACAGGCAGGGCAGAAACACCAAGAGTAATGGACATGAACACATCCAACCAGAGGCCACCGATAAGAATCGCGAATGCCGCTCAAAGCGGACTAAAACAACCCTATTACAAAAATAAATCAGATTTTCACGTCAATGAATATAATTACCTCAAGAATAAGCACAACGCGTGTGGATGCACCACGATAATCTCCTTACCCTTCCACGATCTTGCGGTCTAAAGTTTTTGGGCCAATCCTCCAAACCCAGTAGTTAGTCTGCTCCCAAAAAAAACACACGAGACAAAAATCAGAAACAACGTCTATTTTTAACCTCAAATTCTAAGCATCAACTGGTTCCCTTTGCCTTATCAGAATTCGTGCTGCTATCAATAAGAAATGCTTAAGCGTTCACGAAACTACAACGAAACATCACACCTTTCAGCTGTGCCATTGTCTGCAAGCAATGCTTCCGCGCATTCTATAATTAGCTTTATCCTTAATTATACTAGAATAAAATTTCCTCATTGCTGAACACTGGCCGTGTTGTGATTTTAGAAACCAACGAATAGTGCCATCCGAGGGGGCCAATATGGACGTCTTTGGTTTCCATGCATGCTCCTCCAAATCAAAGATAGACTAAAGGAGATTTCAGAGAGCGTGATCAGAACCTTAGCTTCCAGAAACAGAATACACACGCTTGGGGGTGATTCGGGGGGCGGTACATTGGTACCAACCTCTCTGCCAAAAACGTTGTAACAGTATTACGAGATTCTTCAGAACTATTCTAACTTAATGACTGCAGTTGGCATGATGAACGACTTGCTGACATATGAGAACCTCTTCCTTGCCCTGCTGACAGATCCTGAGAAACATATCAATCTCAGCTATAACCTAGATGATTGTTTTTTAACTTCTAATCCATTTTTGCCAGAATATGGAAAACATATAGACAAATGAGGTTCGAAGAGAGTCAGATGTTAGGAAACTTGACAAACAGAAAGTCAGTTAGAGAGTTTATCACGACCTGTAGGACACGGTAACCGCCGGAGGGAGGGGGTAGAAGGAAATTTAAAAAAAAAAAAAAAGTGACACACAGAGTTGAGATAACCTGATCTGCGACAAAAGGACCCATAGCAAGGGGAAACGTCATGAATTGGACTTGCTTTATTTAAAAAAAAAAAAAAAACAAGAAGACAAACAACTGTTCGTTGTTAAGTTGCAGTTCGCATTTGACATTAGTTCGCATCCGTTTATTTTCTGTCCTCCAACATTTCAATAATTATACTTGAAACTGCCACCATTATTATGGAAGAAGATAACGGACTGCGTCAAATCTCAGAATAGCCTTACCTTGCAGACTGTAAGTTTAGAATCGTTTGTAGCCTTTCCATACTCGCGCTATTTCCATCTTCCGCAATTTGGGGCAAAATTGCCTCGTGGGATGTGAAGAGCAAACTCGTGCCATGCTTTCTAGCAATGCGTCCCTGTTGCTGACTGGTTCAAGATGGCACACAAAAATGAAACTTTGATATTTTATTAACCTGTGAAGTTTCCTCTTGTGGGGCCAATAATGCATATGTGCCAGTCACGTTGCTCCGCAACATGGCAGCATCACCATATTTATCTCTTTACTTGTCATTTAACGCAATAATATTCTTTGGGTTGTTTACACAATAGCTGGTTTCTTGTATTCGACGATTATGTCAAGGAGGACATTAAGCTTAAACTATAGATATCAATTTCCTAACAGACTGGCACGATTTATGTAGTTAAACGTACGTAACACTAAATTGATCGTGTCCAGTTCATGAGGTTATTCCTGGGTTGGGAGACCATGTTTACAGATATGAATTTCCACCGCATCAAATTCAACTATATCATTCATTTTCCTGTATCTTGATTTTAATTTGTGCACACGTAAAGTGATCCATATGTAAACTCTTTTCCACCTATCTGCCTCAAAATGCACAACACAAAAACTACACTATGAAGAACTATAGTTGACTGGTATTGAGTTTGACTGCTAATCGAAATCAATTAACTGAAAAAAAAAAAAACCTTCTGTGTTTCTTAAATGTGCACTTTTAGCTACAAGGTTAAACTAGATTGGATGTCCAACAATGTTAGTCACGAACTGGAGAAGTGGAATTTACGTTTTACTAGTGTTCAATTGTTTGCCTTCTGTTGAAAGAATAAAAAACAATAAATTGTTACTTTTATCGTCTGGACGATTATCAACAAGATAGCCATGTTTTACTTTCAGAAACTGGGTTCTATGTTAAATCATATATATGGGAGAGGCAACAAAGATACCCCAAATATTCAGTTGCAAATTGCTTTAAAAAGACTCAGTACGCAATTAGTTGATTGTAAATTGCATAGCACATCAACTGAGAACTTCCTGTTGAGAATGATAGAACTTGAAGCACTAAGCGGCGTTTGGGGTTTTCCACGCCCGGGGGGGCGGGGAAGGGGATTGCGCAAGAGAAAGAATGATTAGCCGGTAAACGTTGTTTGTTGAGTCATGAACGACAACAGAAAACTATTAGAGTAAAACCATATATGACGGATGGAGGCAGTGAACGATGAGCCTCTGTCATCCTAGCACTGAGGAAACATAGAGGAGAGGATCCCATGAGCCATTAGCACTGGGCCAGCCGTTGTTCGCGCATTGCCGAAACTGCTGCTCGGATGACCAAACTCCCTGATCTTCTGCTCCAGCAATCTGGGGCGTTGGCATACTTATTATACTCGTCATCTTGGCAAATTTGTTCGTCGGCGGCAGATCGGACAGATTATTTGCGTAGGAAAAGAAGTCGACGGTTGATTCAGTCGCTCTTGTAGCTGAAAGCTGCCATGTGGGCGTGGGCGCTGCAGTTGCAGTATTGGTGGTGCCAAAGAAAGCATTCTGATCAGGGACATGGTTCAACTGGGAGGGCCAGGCAACTTCATACCCTGCTTTGTTAGACCAAGCCAAGTTTGTCGTAGCGGCAGTTTGGGAAGGTCGATGCCACCGATGGGTTACAACGTGAGGTGCCACCATGTCACCCGGCTCAGGTTCTATTTCTAAATTAAAAATGTCAGGCTTGTCATTATTATTATTATTATTATAAGGAGTACTAAGAGCAGAACCCTGAATGCCAGCCACAAGTGTAGCAAAAGCAACTCTAGTATTTGTTGTCGGCTCATTCTTACCATTATTAAAGTTGTTGTTGTTGTGAGATAAGGTTGCAGCCGGGTTAGACGACGAAGGGAGATTAGCGGTGGGGAGACCTCGCAGTCCCTTGCCATCAAGCAGCTTGGCCTTGAGAGCTCCAAGAATCCCATCTGCTTCGGTCCCCATCCCACAAACCTGTTCAAAGCAAAAGGGCTCGACATCATCCGCAACATCAGCAGCACAGGCGCCGGATGATGGGTTCGCTGCGGACTGAGGCAATTCAAAGTTGGTACGGGCATTAGAACCCCGCAAGGCTCGAGCAGCGTCATCGTATGCTCTTGCTGCGTCCTCTGCAGTGTCAAAAGTTCCAAGCCAGAGCCTAACCTTTTGCAAGGTGTCCTTAATTTCAGCCACCCATCTCCCAGACGGCCTCTGTCTAACTCCAACAAACCTGTGGCGTCCCCTTGATGATGAATTCCTCCTGCCTCTCAAACCATCGCCTGGTGCCCCCATATATGTATATATAAATTGACAGCTCGATCCGCCCCTAACTAGCTAGATTTTTTCTTCTTTCTCTGGCGAAACGTGGCCAATATCTACGCTGCTAGTTTTTATAATGCCCAAGCCTTGACAGGCAGCTGCAGGTTGCTTGTGTTATGGACACAAGAAGGATACGCCGAGGTTTAGCCATTTGAATGATTTGGGAGTTATGGTGGAGGAGGTCGCCATTAACCGCAGGCCTTCTTGTTCATATCGACACGTGTATATAAATATTATATATTAATATACTTGTTGCAACAATGGAAAACTTGTGGCTTTAGCAGTTTTCGCAGTATATCACTCCTACTCTCCAAGTTCTTACCAAATTCCTAGATATTCTCTAGATAGTTTATTTATTCATAGTATCCTACAAATACAATAATCGCGTGGGCCTCCATATGTGTCGTAATTTAGATGGAAATTAACATAGATCTACCCACAGATACGCATACTGATATATAGAGATTTATTTATTACTACCACTAAGCTACTACAAGGCAAGTCACGTGTCCTACTTGATTATTGTCCGCGATGTTGTATTTGAGAATTGGTTTGATATATAAATATATATAGCAGCGGCAGGATAAGGTGGGAATGAGGAGGGGATGATTTCTCATCATCAATAACATCGTGGTTATCTGCATTGTATGGACCGAAAGAAAAAAAGTTACCTGCATTGCATACTTTCTCAATAAGTTTTTGGAAAAATCAAGACAACTGATATTAATTTATAGCTTGTACACAAACAAACAAGAAAAGGAGATGAACAAGAAGAAACAAATCCAAGCATAATCACTTGTCATTACACTACTTGTCCGAAGACCAGTGGGGCCTATCATAGTCGTCTAATATTTGGAATACCAATCTAAGTATCCAGTATCATCTTGTGAAATAAAAGAATCATTCGCAATGCTACTCGTCATGATTTCATACGTGGGATTAAGAACAAAATGGCTTTTAAAAATCCCTCTGCATTGCATGTCGCGCTGTATGTAATGATCTCATAGATTCACTCCTCTGTCCTATTCCCACTGCTCTTCAGCGTGTAGTCTACAGGGTCTACCCAGCTAGTTTATCATTCAACCCTTTGATTTGCTTCTTTGCTTCCCTTCAATCCTCTTTCCTTGCCTTGATTTTCGCAAGGAATCCTGAATCATGGAAGTTGGAGTGGAATGTGCAGCTCTTGACCATTGTATATTGCCCAAGTTGCTGCGCTATTTCTCTTATGAATGCATAATATAAGCTCAACACCCGACATTATTCTGTAGTCTTTACTACTGGACAGTGACCTGAACACTTTCGCTGAATTCAGGGGGTTGTTAACTCGGTGTTGGTCTACTGCATACAAATATGGTGTACCAGTAATAAGGGGCCTGTTTTTGCAGCCATGTTCAGTCCGCTTCTCCTTTTATTATTGTGGCAATATTTTCGGCTATTGCTTTTGCCGAGCAATCTGCATCTCCTCGTATAGACATCTGGACTGGATTTCTCCTTGCAGCTATTCCAGTTCCAGGGCCTACTTATGGGCCTTTTGGCTATGGCCCTGTTTCTCTTGTGGAGTACTTTCAGCACTCGGGCATTCCTTTCACTCTTACGTTTGTTTGTTGATTGCATCTCATATACCTAGATGTGTTTGGGCATTTACCGGCGTCATAGGAGCAGTACTCATCATTCTAGGTCTCTACAGCGTGTTGTGGGCCAAAAAGCAAGAGACTATTGCTCCTGGGCAGCTGGACGATGGAACGGCCTTAGCTGATGGCAAAATGCTGGAGTCTGGAAATCTCCGTAATAAATGATGATCCATCACCGAATTCTGCCACAGTTGGAAGGGAATGACAATAAGAATACTTGTTCTCTTTCCATATAAAAAAAATAAAATAAAATAAAACAAAAACAAAAACAAACGAGTACTAGAATTGTAATATAGGCTTATCGACATTACTCTTTCGCCATTGTAATTTCCTCCACTCTCCTTTTCCCCATATTTGCAAAGGTTAAGGCGCCTCCAGTAACCCAATTATTCCACCTACTTCTACAAAAAGACAAACGTATGTATTTTCTCACTAATCGCCAGCCACCGTGCTTGGTCAGTCGATAGCTCTCCGAGGTTTTGGTCCCAGATCTAGAGTATGAATCTCAATCTTACAAACCATAAACAATACATCTTTCTCAATAAAAAGAGAAAAAATTGCTCTAGTATTGTAGAGCACAAACTGTCAAGTCAACTCAAGAGACAAAGTTAGGGGTACAAATAAGAAAGTGGTATGCAAGGGCGACAGAGAAGACACTGGTATGCAAGGACGACAAAGGATTTAAGATGCACTACATCATCGCATGGGCATTGATGCCATTCAAATTCTTACATGCAGGCGCAAACCAAGCCGATGATGCTCTACTTATTTTGTTGAACAATCTCCAATTCTGGTTTGTTTATAAGAATGAACAAGCTTGGTCATACTCTTAGGCTCACAACCAGACTTCAACACGAACCTTTCAATACACTTGAAATCAAGATCCAAAATCACTAAGTCAAATATCCTCATCCTGAATCCACAGTAACATACAAGTTCACATAATTGCTTCTTAATGCACCGCCTGACAGTATACTTGACCATTGAAGATGTCAATCTTTACACCACACATTATTGGACTAGTAAGATCTAGTTCATGATCAGAGACTACAAAACAATAACAAATGCAACATATATGAAAATGAGCATAACTCTTTGAGATTTCTCATCAAAATCACAACAGAAACAATGAGATGTGGAGAAGACTAAAAGCTCCCAACTTGGGATAGGGAAAGGGCACCATATAAAGGGAAACCATCAGAAGAACAGTGAATAGGAGACAACTGGTCTGAAGAACCATGAGACCTAATTGCGCACTAAATCACAATAATACATTTTGTGCCATAGCATTGGTGGTCCCAGCATGTCTTCAATTGTGTCGATTTTTTTGCTTTATGGAGTGCTTCTCAGTCTGCAGTTTCAGTTCTGCTGGACCTTTCGATTGATCAGTTTGTAGTTCATCGGGCAAAGTGAAGTACAGAAATTTCTTGCTGGAACCAACATGGCTGCAGAGCAGCTTAAGAGCCTTCCTCCCCCTCATCCATTTAAGCATTATTTTCATGTGCGTTTTGCTGTTCAATCCATTAATATCAGCTTCCTGTTATGAAACAACAGATAAAATTATAAGGATATAATGTAGACATGAAAATCTACAAAGGGGACCCTGTACTGTTTTTGAATAATGCTAGAAGTGCTAAAGTTTTTTCTGAGACTTTTTTTTTTGTTTTTTTTGGCTCCTGAAATAATGCATTCTACAGGTGCTACACATCGAACCAAATAATTGGCAATTTTGGTAGTCATAGGCTGCATAAATGATCAAAACTGTTGGTCCACATCAAGTAGCCATGCCACTCATTAAAAAGACTCAGTAACCACAGCATTACTTCCTCTTTTTTGGGTAGTTCACCTGTTCTTTGTTGTTAAGAACTTGAATCCTTTTATAGACAGGAAAGAATATTATCCAGCAAGCACACAGTGCAAACACAAAAGAAACATGACAAACTAAAACTCCGGTAGGTTTCCCCCATAATCCACATACAGAGATGTCCCAATATAAGAACAGTCAGTGAAATGAGTACACAGGAATATCATTTTTGGCCAAGTAAAAAATATGTATTGGTAGGCAAGGAAAGGATATGAATTCAGAGGCCTACATAAGAAGCAAACAAGCTCTAGGCTACAGAAGCAATTACTTTGGACAACAAAGGGATTTTTACTTTTATCAAGGCAGGTAGCTCTACGCCTGTCTCAAGTGCGTATACAAGTTTGTGTATATAGATAAGTATGTCTCATCACTAACTGATGCTCGAAAATTCAGGAAGACTCTTATAAACGTGAAAAATCAAAACTGCAGAGAAGAAGTTGCTCAGTCAACAAGGGAATGATATGACTCTAAGGTATGGTCTGTAAAAATTATAAAAAAAAGAAAGGAAAAAAAAAAAAACAAAGGATTGAGATGAAAGAACAAGGAGAGCCATTGGTTGCAAAAACAGAAGGCAAGAGGAGCTATCAATATCAGACAATTTTCTAAATTTGAAACATACGGATAAATGAGATATAAAATGGGTAGTACAAATCATTTAAAAAGAGAAACTTTCTTCGGCGTTCGAAATGGGATGGGGAGCATTATTATTTATAATATAACCTCCTGAAGCCCCTGAACTGAATTACATTACATTGGGGAAAACAACACAATTTCACAACAGAGCAGAGAGAGAGAGAGGGAGGGAAGGGACCTTGGCATAATTCCAGGTATCGGCAATAGAGAGGGGGCCATGTTGCTTGATGATGTGGTAAAGGGATTGGGCGATGGAAGCAGCTTCTGGAAATGGAACCTTTGGATTTATCTTCCTCAAGTTCTCCGCTCGTTTCCGCGAGAAGTACCTCACCGCCGTACTCCTTATGCTCCTTATCCCAATTCCGATGTTGGCGCCGCCGCCTCCGCCTAGGCCTAACCACCTCATTCCAAATCCTCGTTTGGCTTGGCTTTGGAGTGCCTTTGTATTCTATTTCTTTGCCCCTTCCTCCCCAAGTGTCACCTCTTCATAAAATAAAAGTTCCAGACTCAGCCGCCACCACACTCACTGTCCCGGTCTCTCTCAGCGAGTAAGGGTTTTTTCTTTCAGATTCACAGAAACAAAATCAAATATCAAAAACAAAACAAGCTATTTTGAATTTTTTTATTTTTTATTTTTATAAATATTATGGATGCCATTGTTGTGTCGTGTGTCGCGCTGATGTCTGTATATTTAGTAATGGACCTAGTAGGCCTTGGGCCTTCTTTCAATTCACCCAGCCGGCTCACTCCGTAGGCTTCGACTTGTTAGTTGACCCAAATTAACCTTTACGTTTGCCCCTTCAAGATGAAGACCAATAACACCTCTTCTTCATCTTTTATTTTTCTTCTCTTTCAATGCTCCACTTCGTTACGGAAAAATTGAAAGAAAAAAACAAAAGAACAAATTCATCATACCATCAAATTTAATTTTCTCTTTACATGTCATTAATTATCAACGAAATCATTAATTTATTAATTGTGTAGGGTGAGTCCAATAAAAGGTCCTAGTACCAGTGCATCTATTGAGATGACATGCATGTGTTTGTGTAGTCTGGATTTATGCATGCAGAGGACCATCAACCATGTTGCATGTTCTTAGCGTTGCTTCAAATGCTGAATCCCAAACTTCAAATTGCTTCCAATGCTGCATCCCAAACTACAAATGATTATCTTGTTAAGGTAAGCACGTTCTTAGCCACGAATGCTGATTGCCAAACTCCAAAAGATTTTCTTTTTAAACCGAGCATTTCACTTGTATAGTAGTACCATGCCGAGAATTACAATGTTTATGCTCGTCCGTACGTAGATAATTGTCTCATTTTGTGATGAAAGTGAGTAAAGGAAATTGAGATCCAATAAGGGATGGAAGGGGAATGGAGGAAGTTGCACTCTTGTTCTTAATCATGCAAATCAACGAGTGCTTAATTCCATTCCTATGATTCGTAGTTGATCGGTATTTCTATAATTGTGTGCTAAATGTTGCGGATTTTGGTTACATGGTCAGGAGATCGAGATTATGGGAACTGCAGGGCACTTGAATGAATTGCAATGATTCTCGTTCTATATATTTTAACATAAAATTTTAAAATATTCAATTTACAAATTTTTTTATTTATATATTATTTATTTTTTAAAATATAAAATTCTTTTAACCTGAAATTTTTTTTTCTTTAAGTATGTGTCTACGAATACTTTAAGAATTATGTTCAGATAAACTTATATGTGCAATTCATGTCGTCCTTTCTAATGGGAGTAGTAACTACTTGTTGGGTGGACCTCCCGTGTGTAATTCATCTTTTTTTTTTTTTTTTTTTTTTTGCTTTTTATGAGAGTATTAGCCACTTGTTGGTAGAAAAATATGAAAATTTAAAATTAAAAAAAGGTACAAGTAAAATTTGAATAAATAATAAATTTATTAATTTATTATTTTTTAATTTGTATATTATTTATTTACTTTTTTAATATAAAATTCTTTTAATCATACAATTCAAATATTTACTCTTAAAATCCTGACACATACAAAATAACAAAAATAAGAAGAGCTAAAATGCTTGTAGTGAAAGCGCAGTTAGCGTTCGGGCGCTCGCTCAAATGTTTGGAGAATCTTGTCCTTTTGAACATTATGACGGGTAGCTAAGTTGGCTATTGTGGTAGTTGGTCGTTACACCTAAAAGAACATGTCCGTGCATTGTGGGCTTTACAAAGCAAAAGAAGATCAGTATTTACTAGTGATGGTGATAGAGCTTGTAGGCTACGAGAAGAAGTGGGAGAAATGAGAAGTTTTGCTTGCTTGTGAAACATTTAGTAATGACTGTTTAAAGCGGAATGTAATTCTGTTTAGTCACGCAGTGTTTCATCAAAATATAATGCAGATAGGTGTCTAAGTGCAATGGTCCCTACATTCAAGTAACGGTTTGATATTACAAAACCAGGAGAAGGGGTTTTTGTGATATTTCACTACATCATAGTTGTTTCAAGTTGCAATCAATGCTCTCGATTATGATCTTGCATTTCCTACTTGATTGAGGAAATCGTGGTTTTATATTGTAATTCACAAATTTTCTCTTTTAACATTGCATATACAATAGAATCAAACTATCATATCTTCTATTATCCTATCTCGTCTCGTGTACCATAGGTAGCTTAAAGTCTTCGGCTTGTGTGTCTCTTTCGTCAGGCTATCAAACGGTCTAATCTTAATCTTCTTTTGTTGGCCAACAAGGCATCACTTGTTGGAGTTTTCATATTGGCAAGATATGGGGTCTTTCACAAATCAAATTCCCTAGTCTCAGGGGACCAAATTCATCATTTGAGATCTGAAAAACAATGTTTCCCTGATCTCTGAACTATCTGTGAAAATGTTATTTTTGGGTAAAAAGCTGAGTTGTTTTATTCTATTTTGATTCTGTCAAAACTCTTGAGTTGAGGCTCAACATTAAAAAGTTTGGTCTAGTGACCCTATGCCCTTGCCCTAGAACTTGACATGAGAATGCAAAGTCCAGAATTTGCAGCAGCCATCATAGACTTTATTATCTAATTTTAGTGCTATGACTTGCCTACTTTGCTGACAATCCAGATGCATCATGGTACTTGCATAATTTGTTAATTCAATTCACACCCTCGTGTTAATTCAATTCATAAGTGTTTTTAACACTTACCTTTCCTTCCTTTGCATAATATGTGTAATGAAAATGCATCACTTCATAAAAATTTGAAGTTATAGAGACAAGGAAGTTTGCATAACCCCACCGCCTGAGGCAAGCAACTCTGATGAAGTTGTTAGCGGTGCATTGAAGAAGTGGCCAGAAAGTGCATTTGTTATCCCTCCAAGAATTGCTCGCGGTTCAATGCCACGTATCACAGTAGAAAATTCAAGGAGGACAATGAATTATGGAAGGACAGAGTGACACATTATAAGCATATCATTAGTTCGCTGGCCAAGGAAGATTTCGGGATGTGATGGGACATAAAATGCTTACCGCGGAGGATTTGCAACGGCTTTGGCAAAGTATCCAGTGCGGGTAATGAAAGTGGTACCTGCAAATTCAGATCAGGACACACTAGGTGCAATCGATGAACCAGGTTTCATTGGAACAGATCAGGATTTGTGCGAGGCATTGTCGACGTATCCAAAACAACGATCTCATCCATGCTGGCGGGGTGTTTTAGTATATAAGAGGAAGACAGGTAATGATTGAAATTATGATTTGACGAATGCTATGTTTGGGCGACAGTGGCCGGTTGATCTATATATGATGCAGTAATGACTTTATCCTCATTTCATTTTGCATATATACATTGATTGCAGGTGCGAGGTCGCGTACATTCTGCTGGAGATGGATATAATTCTAAGGCCGGAAGGGACGGTTATATTCAGGGATAAAGTGGAGCTGCTGGTGAAGATCCGGAGTATAACAAACAGGGTGAGGTGGAAGAGCCAGATTATGGACCATGAAAGTGGACCATTCAATGCGGAGAAAATTCTTGTTGTCGTCAAGACTTAAGTGGACTGCTGAAGCTTCCACCAAGTAACACTCAATTGTCGTAGCAGTAGTAGTCGTAACTGGCTAGTGGGCATACTACAATCCTTTACTCCGTCTCCTTGTGTAAAATTCTTTAAATTAATTCTTTTTTGTTTCTGTTCATACTTTGTTGTAAAGAAGGAGAAGAACAGGACAGTCGTTCGAGAGAGAGAGACAGAGGGAGAGCGTCGAAAACGTAATCGGAGACTGGGAATGGAGACGAAAAATAAAAAAATGGGAGAATCGGAATCGAGAGAAGGAGAAGGATATAGAGGAGGAAGAGGTGGGAAGAGTGTTGGAGGAAGGCCAAGGAGCTTCAGGAATCTGCACTCTCCCTAATCTCAAGCTCCTCCAGAGAAGAGCAACCCCTTCGGCAGCGGGCTCTTTCTCTTGACTCTTCCATCCGTCGTTTCCTTTTTCTTCTCTATTCCCTTGCTTCTAACCACGCTTACCATCCCAGGCTGGCTGACAAGGTTCTTTTTTTATTCCCTTTTTGCTTTCTCCTTCTCACCCTTTTGCTTCTTTTATCTATTCATCATAAAGTCAAAAATGTGTAGCAAAAAAAATTGACCGTATAACGCTTGCCATCTCGGCGCTTTGCTTGGGGGGGCACTCTCAACTCTTAGGGCCTCCTGCCACCTAATTCTGGCCTGCCATCAGGGCAAGGATTCAGAATTCCATGCCATTCGTAAAATTTGTAGTTGTAAATTCATTTTCGAAATATAAATAGGACGACGACGACGACGACACTGTTAGATATGATCGTCGTTGTTTATAATTTATTGTAAATTACACATGATTAGTTGCAGAAAAATAATCTTAGAAAGGGAGTAGTGGTAAGATGTTGTAGCGAAGGTGTCACATTTTAATTTGGAAACCAACTATTGTTTTTACATGCAAGTAAAAAAATAAAAAATAAAAAATAAAAAATAAAACGTAAACAGAAACAAAAAGCAGAGAGCAAAAGAACCAAAGATGAATATGGTTCGCACTCCCCACCAACGTGTTAGAAGGTCCCCACGATCCAAATAAAACCTTTTACCCTCCGTACTACTGGAATTAGAAACAAAATCGAAAGGGTGTGTATATAGAGGTTTATCAAACTGGTATATTATTTGGGTTGAAGTTGTTGTGCCACCCGAGAGGAGATTCTAGGCCACCAACGTGGCCCAATGGAAGGGATAGGATGGCTGGGCCCATTTCGAAGCAAATGGACAATTCTCATTCTAACCCAACTTGGGCCCAAAACTCGAATGGTATCTCCAACTTGCAGAACTTGGCTGCCGACGCCCCAACCGGTGATAGTGTCTGAAAAATAAAAATTATCGGCGAACGAACCGAATACTAAATAGAGTGACCTGACCCGACTCGAGAAGCGGGAGGAGAGAGAGCGAAGAAGGACTAAAGAGGATGTCGTCTGCATTGCTTGTAATATCTTTCGCAGTCCCTGCGAAATACCGAAGCACAAGTTTGTCTGGCATCTCTTCTGGCTTCTCTGCAACCCGCTTAAGGAGTATAAGTAGAATATCCAATTTCAAGTCCCTTTCTTGCAAATGTCAGCTGGCCGATGCCGCCTCCGCAACCTCCGCCGCCTACGGAGCTATACTTCTCGGCGGCGGCCTCTTTGCCTGTAAACCCCCCTTTTTTTCCTTCTTTTTTTTTTTTTCCCTCTCGTACAACCCTCATCACCACCCTCCCCCGGGTCTCGCTGATTTCATTTACATCCGTAGAACCCTGAAATTGAAGAACAACGAGCAAGTTACTGCTGGAAATTCAACATCACACAATCCATCTATGCTCTTGCTAGTAGACTCTTTTTTGGGGGGTGGGGGGGGGGAGCGGTCAGTGTCTGCAAATTATTTTTTGCTTGACTCTAAGTTAATCTAATAGTTATTGCAGAATTTTGTTGCCGAGTTTAGCTAATAGCTGTTGAATACGTTTACACGAAAATCAATGCCAGTTTGTAATGTGTATGTCGCTGGCAGGAATGGAAGAATGAGGATGGGTGTCCTTTTTCTGCAACTTTTTTCCCCTCCGTTTTCTTTCCATATCCTTCTCTTTCCTCTTTCGTTCTACTTCCCCACTCATCCTTCTTTGTCTCTCTTTCTCCCAACTTTTCTTCATTTTGGAGTTTCTCGGTTCACTGCCATCAAAGTCCCTCCCCCTTTAATATTTTTCCCTCAAAATTTTCTTGCAGTCAATAAATCAAAGAGTAAAGGGTCGCTTTTGGGCGGATTGACGGGTGCTACGCTCATGGCAATGGTAACTCCGCACAGTTGCAGTTGTTATTTTCATTTATTTTTTCTGCTCTTAACTAATTCTTGAGCCTTCTGACTTGATTACAATATGTATTCTGCAAGTGTTCTCGGTTCTTATAGTTGGCCAGTTAACAATCTCTGATCTCGCTCGAGAATCAGGACTATATTTGCATCACTAAGTGCACAGGATTTCAAAGCTAGTCATTCAGTAGTGCATCGAGAAAGGTCATGCATACATCTTTTATACACACACGAATTACACAGTCAAAATCCACACGGTAGCACTTGCTGTCTGCAGTAATTTCATCTATATTTTTTGGTACTATTCACGGTCTTTGTTTCAAAGTAAGTTGAAAGAGAGTTATGCAACAAGAAAGGGAAATCCTTAGGAGTTAGAAAATATGGAATTTATTTAACAGAAGTTAAATTGCTATGCGCATTGCTTTAAGGCCTTTGTATAACAAAGTGTATCAAGAGTGCATACTACACGTAGTTAAAATACAGCTTCTATTTCTGTTCAACAGATTGAAAGGCTATGATATAATGGCTGTGGGAATGTAGATGGAATCTCACAATCTAAGTAAGACATGTAAAGTCTGCGTTAATTGCAGGGTGCTGAGGGTAGTAGTAACTTTTCGTAATTTGAGAAAGAGATGTAGGAACTTTGTGAATAGATGGTTTAATGCAGTCAGTCTTCCTCTTCTCCACTGTGTTTGGGCTAGAACCTTCTGGACTGTTGTGTATGCGCTTCTCTGAATAGCATGGATTCAGGGTTGGATGTCCATAGGGGAAAATTGAAGATCACTTTAGATGCTATTCCTTTGGCAGTTTGGTAGCTAATGTGGAGGGGAGGAAGTCAAAGAGTTTTTCAAGCAAGAGAAAATCTTGAAATTCTGTCTATAGATAAATAGACATTTATTATAGTTTTCTAGAAATTTGTTTGTAAATCTGCTTAGATTAGCCCTTTTTTTTTTTTTGGTTGATAGTCTGTTTTGCAAGAATTGATGAATTGTTTACATCAATTGAGCAGGTGTTGGTGTCCTTGTGAGATTTATAAATCTATGCCTTTTTCATATCCAGAAGAGGGAAAAAATAATGCAAAGAATGTAGGTTAGTTGTTAAATAATCTACTCTAGTGAGCAGGGGTTGGTGTTCTTTGCAAAATTTATAGATCATTTGTTGGTGAAATCGTGGCAAGGGAGCAATATTTTCTGTGACATTCGGCCTTAATTTGCTGCAGATAATTTTACCCAACTTGATGTGGAGTTGTAGTTTTAGAATATAATATTGGGGAACAACTTGAAGCTTTTTTAAAATAAAATTTAGAACCTTAAGACAAGAAGTTATCTACCGTTGGAAAAATGATAGGAAAAAGTGGTGGAAATATTTGTGGTCAAAGGCAGTTTCAACAGGCTCCCAGATTTCATTTGATAGGGGACACGGACAACTTTTCCCTTTCACATATAATTAATGTGAGGATCCTATGTTCAATGCAATCTGCTTGTTTGACACAAGGTTAAAATTATCTTCAATTGTTTATGGATCTGACTTATCTGAGTAGTTTACTGAATGTGCATACACTGCTTGGCTGTTGTGACAAAGTGAATAGTCTGTAATCTTTTTTGTTCTAGTTGTGAATTATAATGGGTATGTTTGGTTTTCCCCTTGTAGGCTTACTTTCTGATGCAGGCACAGGAGACGAAAGCTATTGGTTATGCTCTTGGTTTTGGATCTACCTTCCTTTTCTCTTCTGTATTTGGTATGTAATCTCTGCGTTTGTGCAAGAGGGAAACAGTCCTGGGTGTCCTATGTAACATTTTTTTTTCTCTCTTGTGCACCCTTCTAGAGATTGATGCCCTTCTTTTTTTTTTTTTTTTTTTTACCTTTGATACTATCCAGGTATACGGCTTGCAGCCACTAGAAAGCTGGTTCCCGCTGGGCCGTTGTTAGCGGTGTCTCTTTGCGTGATGGCTTTATTTGTCTCACTATATTTACAAGATAGTCTCTGATTTTTGACCCCGTTGAGGGAGTCAGTTTGATACCAACCGGTTTATTAATGTGTTGAAAATTCTATTGTTTCAAATTGATGGAGAAGCTGAATTCGTAATTTGGATTTGTTCATGTGCTTTATAAGTGTGAAAAGAGGGCATCCCAGTGAACCCTCGTTTTACAGAGATTTTTTCTACTGACTTGAACTTGTGACCTTTAATGTTACCATAAAGTAACTTTATCTTTACAACAAAGTACTTTTCGATGCATATTTTGCCAATTTCTGGGTCCAAGATTGAAAATGAGCCATCTTCTGTCCTCTATCCAGGGATGGGGGCAAGGGTTGTAGAGGCATCTGGCCAAAACAACGGACCCATTATGCATTCAAGCAGGTTTACGTGGGGTTATTCAGCCACAATCGAATGATTACACAGTAAAATGGTTAGCAATTCATGACTCAGGATGCATGGAAACTGAGGAGAAAGGTTACAAGTGTTGGCTGGCTCAAATTGGTATGGGAGTTTTATTTTTATACTTGAGCATAGGTCAGTGATTGGGCAAGTTATCTTAAATGACTTGGCGCTAACCAGAGACTCGTTAGAAGACTTGCAATTAATCCAAATTGCTTGCTATGTGAAGAGGAAGAATCATGGCTACATTTATATTGCTAGCAAGTTCTTGAGCTCTCTTGGGAAGCAGTCTCTGCGTCAATCTACAACTGAGACAGTTGGGAGCTGGAATGAAAAATTCAACTGGGCTAAAAATCATATACAAAAGAAGATGTCTGCCTCTCTAGTCTTAATAAAAGATTGGCTTGGTGTCCAGTGACATACATGCAGCCCAAGGAGGTGAAGAAATGAGAGATTTAATGAATGGTAGTTACCGGAAGCCTTACCAGCATCCTTGTTGTATAATATGTGGTCTGTAATGAAGAATAGATGAAAAAGGCATAAGGGTATGTATTAGGATGTATGCACCTTTTAGCATGAAGTTTTGCCATGTAGTAATCACAATTTTTCAGTGACATCTAACAAATTTTGTCATGTAAGAACAAAGGGCAGTTTACCGATGTACCAAAAAAGAAACAATGGATTTCAAGAATATTTAGGTAGGTCATTCTAAACTCTCGACAGGGAATTGCATTCATCCTCATTAGCAATTTGGAGGGACTGTTATCGCAATTATGTTATAGGTGAACGTTTGAGCATTTTTGGCGAACGAGACCGCGATGTAAATATATCACTGACTCGAGACTACAATATTAAGGAGGAATGTGGACTTTCAATGTGTCGAAACTTTGGACTTTCAATATGTCGAAAATACCTTTTTCTTTTCCTTTCTTTTTTTAGGTCCTTTAACATTAAATCGACTTATTGGTGGCAGAAGTATGTGTGTATATATATCACTTTTTTTTTTCTTTCCTGTTTGAAATTTGTACCAGACAACCACAGTTATCACAAAAGGGGCGCGGATGCCCCACGGTTGAATAGTCTTATATATCACGTAGCTAGGGCGTAGTTATGGGTGACGCATCCCAAAAAAACATATTTTCAAAGGGACAAATAGTCTGATGATTAGTTTTTTGCTTCGCAATTTTTTACAGCATAAAAGGCTTTTTTTTTTTTTTTCAGATCTTCCAGCTAATTAAACATCAAAGAGGATTTCTGATACAAAAAATTATGTGAATAAAAAAAAAAAGAAGTAGATATAAATACAAGTTCATCAAAATATAATTTTAATCATTAATTACAATTAACATATATTTTTATATATATAATAATCAATAATAATGATTAAAAAATATAAGTATGCATCTAATTCTGGCTTTATTATTATTATTTTTTTTTTTTGCACCATCCTATTGAAATTCTTTCTCATATCATGAAAAGATAGACTAAAAAGTCAGAGGGGGCAACAAATATTTTTGAGAGAGGCAATTTATATGTTAAAAAAAAATACTTTTGTGGGGTCAGGGGCAATTCTCCAGTTAGTTAGTGGTCATAAAAAATTTCTAATATTTTGAATAGGTAAGACAAGAAATCAAAGGTGACAATAAATTTTTTTGAGTAGGTAATTTACATATTAAAAGAAATATATATATATACTTTTGCGGGACCAGTCCGTCCCTGGTTATGCCCACAAAATTTTGCATCAACAGAGTTGGTGAATTTGTCGAATAGAGTGTACCTAGATCAATTTAGATAGAAAACGAATAAGGTTAAACTTTGGCGGACAATTATAAGAATGAATACCGAGTACAGCCATGCTATGTACCTTTGGAAATAAACATATACGAAGTCTTCCCTCCCCACATCCAAAGAAAAAGGAGTCGCGTGCAGGGAAAGATAAAACGCATCACACAGTCCTCTTCCAATCCTTTCAAATATCCTTATTATGTGTGTAGGCATAGACAAACTGTTCTATACCCGAGTGGGTGAAATTGCCGTCTCGACATTGACAAAGCAGTTTTGTGCCTTTATTATTATTATTTTGGCCTTTTTGGGTTATATCAGAGCCACTATTTGCTCTCCTTACTCTGTAGATAGTGTTTGTGGACCTGTGCACTTGAGCGCCCAAAAAAGAGATTTATCGATCACCAGTGTCTGTCGGAGATTGGATTATGACCCCAATTCAAACATATAACCTTCAACTTTAGTTGATGTGGCTCTCAACCTCAAAGAATGATATGTATCTGAGGAGTTTTGTGGTCGGTGTCCCGGTCAGACCAAACCATTCGCTTTGAAGAAGACCGCACAATGCTATTGCTCTGATTCATGATTGTGCTTGGCGTCATTCCAAAGTTTTATAGCACCATTTTATATTTCCATATACAAAAGAAAAGGAAAAGAACCAAAAGAATAAAAAAAAGGGCAAAAAATATAGTATATAAACTATACAGTTCCTAAAGTTGACCACAAACCCAGCACTTTTAAATATATTCAAATGACTTCTCCTTAAAATAAAAAAGAAAAAATAATCATGAGTTTCTGCAGCACGCTCGCTGCTCTCAACCGTCCATTTATACCTTTCATTCACCCGGTCGTGGGCCGCGCACCACCACCAATTTTTTTATTTATTATTACAAATCAATGGTAAAAATGTTTTTGAAAGTCCATCTTGGGCGTGGTCCTACGATAATATTGATAATTTTCATCTTCTAATTTAATAAAGCGTGAGATTATTTAAGTTAATAATTTAATATATTTTTTATATTAATTATATTTAAATTTATTATTTTTATTTATCTCATAATAAATAAAAAAATATATAAAATAATATATCGAATTCAAAATTTATTAACATTAAAATAAGATATGAAATAAATTTATTCAGATTTTAATTTTAATAAAGAACTTTTTTATGAAAAAATTGAATAAGATTAGCAACTTTAGTTTTAATTTATAAATATAATAATTAATATATTTATGATATATTTTTTAATTACAATAAAAAAGAGTATTAATTTATATAAATAAGAATTATTTATATGAAAACAACAATGCAATTTTAATATATTATTAGAGTGTCAGGACAATAATAATATGTTTTCTCAAATTTATCATATGTAGTAAATAAGAATTATTATTTACAGGTACAGAAGGACAAGACACGCACAAAAGCAACGATTTTGAGAGCAGAGGAAACACATTTGGGAGCAAGGTAACGAGTTTTGCGTGTATCCTACTATTTTGTACTTGTAAATGACAATTCCCAAGTTTCATACAACGACTCAAAGTGAGGGAAAAGCCCAAATGTTTAAGCAAATAATGACGATTTTTAGGTATCAAAACGTCAAAATAACAATATCTACTTCCAACTGCTACACGTAACCAATTATTTTTCTACTTAGACTCAGTAATAATAGCAATAATGAAACTATAAGTACTCATTAAATAATTTAAATTTAAGTTATTGGAGCTTAGAACTTAGAAGTTTGAAAACGCCATTGCCATAGAAGGATAAAAAAAAAAAAAAAAAAGGGAACGTAAAGGTCGGTCCCTTCTTACGGCGAGTGATGAATTAGTGGGCTTAACTTATAGTTAACGAAGGCGTGCTAAAGTTTATGCCACGTGAAATTCCATTAGAGCTTTTTGAGGTCAAACTCCACCCCGCAACGTAAACTCGCAATGATTATCTTTGTATTAATTTATAGGTGCAATCGACAGGGGACACGACGTCTCGCACATAATGCATTACCCATCTCATCACAATGCATTCTTTCTTTCTTTTTTTTCTTTCTTTTACGAGGGAGCTGAAAAGCCCAAAAATTAAAAAGCAGAGTCGCTAGCAATCAAACACAAAACTAAAATATTTCAACAATGATATTTCAATCAGTTATACCAGAAATACAAGATGAAATAGTGACCATTATTAGGTAAGAAGTGCGACCCACTAGAAATTCATTTCTTCGTGTAAACCAGCCCGCTAACTGGGCAGGCTGAGGATCGGTTCATTTGACTACCTCAAATCTCCACTCGTCCACAAAATCCAATTGTAACTCGTTGATACTTCTTGCAAAAGCTTTGGCATCACAAGTTTTTTTATCTTTTTTTTTTTTCGCGCCCGGGGGCGGGGGTAGGTGGATAAGTAAGACTTTTTATCATTTGGCAAGCGAAAAATGTATATGAATATCGGAAATTTCAAAAATAATCTTACAGGTTAAAAGGAACTTTTGTGATTTTCAATATCTTTTCACTTTACAACCAAGCGAAATGAAGCTCCCAAAGGCACAAACTAAACAACAAATAATTTATGCGAGAATAATTTTCTCATTGTATTTAATGTAGTTCTGGGATGTCTTATTAGATACAAAATTTATTATTACATTCTGTATTTATAAAATACATGTATCTATCTCCACAAGTCAATATGACAGTAAGAAGATTTGCACCAATATCGTGACAGTTAATGGGCTGGCTGCAACCGCCTCCATGATACGAACATTGTAGGTAGGATTGGGTAAATTCAACGCATCGCTGCTTGTTTATTGTTCAAGTGGTAACAATGGGCCTCAACCATCTAGCTGGCTAGCACCTAATGTATGGCATTGACGGTTGCATTTTTTCTGGCGTTGGTAGTTACTTTTGTATTCCGACGTTAGTACACGGAAAACGTTGGTAATACCCATTTGTGACAACCCAAAGTTTGTTATTTAGATGAAAAAGGCAAACTTGATGTATAACTCAAAATTTTCAAAAGCTTTGATACTATTACAAAATAGTTTGGTTGCTTACCTTATCACGACATACAACTTCAATTTAAAGAGTTCGGGTTGCTTGATAATTGATGTACAAATGAAAAAAATGAAGTTTGTGATCTGCACTTTGACCCCCTCTCTCTCCCACCCCCAAAACCCCATCCCAACGAAAAACAAAAAACAAAAAACAAAACAAAACAGAGAGAAAAATTCTTGCATCTGCATGTCAAACTGCATAAATGTCGCGCGAGTTTGCTAGCTGAACGGGAGTTAAATCCATAGACTTAGAGCTTTGGGGAAAAGTAATTTCGTCAAATCGATTAAAATAATACCTCTGGTCAGGCTATGTGTGGGGAAGGAATATTGGTGCAAGTAGAACAGAGGAAAGAACAAACGCATACCGACTGCCAAACTTCTAAACAAAACCTGCGGGAGTGCCGACAAGAAAGTGGGGGCAGGAGGTCTAAGGTTTTAGGTGCTGGAAGATTCTGAGTAGCTACTTAGAAAAAGTAAAAAGTACATGCCGAGGAAGATGAAATTGTGAACAAATTACAAATAGAACTGATTGGAATTTGATACTGCGATTCTGACTTGATTATGTCTAACCAAAAAGCAAAAGTAAAAATGTGCAAACATGATACTCGACGAGGTCGAGGGCATGCGGTTGTATTTATTTAAAAGGCATTATTTGTACTAAGAAGATTAGTGGCTAGATGCATGCGTAAAGTTCACCTTAAATTAATGGCAGCCTTGATATTTTATATGGTTTATTAGGGAGAGAGGGAAAGCTCTTTTGCGAATTCAACAGCTGGATTATTGATCGGGGGCGGGAAGTGGAAATATATAAAATTAGGGGAAAGGATTGGGTGACAGGGCATGTTGGAGCTTTTCCAAGCAACGAGTTTTCTATCCATTTTCATTCTTGTTTAATCTTAAAGTTTGAAACTTTTCTTCTCTCTTGAGAGTTGTTATTTTTTGTGAACTAATTTTCTATGCATTCTCTCTCGAGAGTTGAGACAATGTAAGTGGCTCCTTTTAGATATTCAAAACGAAAGGGTGAAAGGATGAAAGGAAGCTAAACTGGATTAGGAGATTGTTCTGTTATTTACTTTAATTGCCACTAATTTTCTGCTTTGGCTGGCCAAAATAAAAGCCCTTTTTCGTCTTTTCAGCTTCGCGAGAAAATGTATGGCTTTGCACTAATAAACCGCCATGTCCACGTCGGGTACCGATGGTTTTGCTATTCGGCTTATGAACTTCAATGGTTTATACTTTTTAAATCTATACATTAATTTCATCATTTTTTTCTTTATTTATGAAATTAATTCATCTGAAACCTTCTACCATCACAAGTATAACGCAATTTTAAATTATTATCCATAAAATTATCATCAACTTGTTTGACACCGCAATGGTCGTGTCGGCGCGGAGCCGAGTAGGGCAGGTCGAAAGCACTACAACATTATTGTGATTGGGTAAGGACTGTTACGATGATGGGATGGCCATTGACTTTTTCCCCGCAACGCGATATGATAATGGAGTAAGTCTTACTTGGCCTCATTCTTGCGCATTAACAATGGGAAAAGTTTTTGGACCATGTGACAATCATAAGTATTAGATTTTTTTCCGAAAAGCCAAAAAAAAGAGAGTATAAAGTCTAATTAGAGCCCTTTATGTCAAGGACCTCCGGTCCCTAATTAGACTTATATAGAAAGATTTTCTAATTAAAAATATTTAAAATGTGAATATTATTAAATAAAAACATATTTTTTTTTTGCCTTTTAAATTTTACTTCATGTTAAAAATAATAGATGAACAACTAATGTATTTCAATATTTTTATAATTTATTTAAAAACTTTTTTGTTGTATATTGTAATTTTATAGTTATAAATTTACTTATTCTGAACGAAAAAAAATTAAAATGTTAAATTTTAAAAAATATTTGTTCTGGATCCTTCCTTTCTGATTAAATCTTCAAATCACAACACCAAATTCTTAAAAATACCATTCATTTAATCCAATAATATCTTTGCATTTGCATTGCCGCAAACATAATAGATGCGCACACACACACTCTCTCTCTCGTCTATTCGTACAGATACAGTAGACTGTTGGCTATAAAATCAAATAGCACGTACAATCCCGATACATCGCTTGTCGCTCTTTCCATGTTTTCCCCTGCTTCCCCGGCCGCTTTATTCCACCAGATTTAACGCTTTTCCTTTTCTTCTCCGGTCTGGCTTGTTTCGTTTCCCTGCTTCCTTAGCGGCACTTTTATAAAAGCTGGGAAAGCATGTAATTTTTGTTCCTCAGTTGCATCCGCCTCCCTCCTTAGAAAAAAAAAAAAAAATTCCGCAGTGCTTCATGATGTGTCCGTAGAGATCCTCGTATGACGAACCTGCTGTGAAAAAACCATCATAAAAACTACAAATCATGTAATCTCCTCTTCTATCCTATCATCATCATCTCGCTCCCCCAAAAAAAAAAAAAAATGAAAAACGAAAAATAGAGGTCTATCATCTTTTACGTATAATATTATATAAAAGCTTGAAAAGTAAGAAGAGAAATGCCGGAATCCGAGGCAGGGACGCCAACGGTGTCTGCGCCAGCCACTCCGGGGACGCCGGGTGGACCGCTTTTCTCGTCGCTGAGGGTGGACTCGCTGTCTTACGATCGCAAGTCAATGCCAAGATGCAAGTGCTTGCCAGTTAACGCTCCAACGTGGGGTCAACCTCACACTTGCTTCACCGATTTCCCTGCACCCGGTGTATCCCTCACCCGCAAGGTATACATCTTTCGCTCTCTCCAATTTCATCTTCCCCGTTTTGCTAAATACTATTTCCTGTCCAAAAATTGCTAAGCATGATGCAAACGCGGCTGTTTTCAGGCCGTACCTATTAGTTTGTAGATATCTTTGATTTGGTATGACAATGTATTCTATGTAATACAGTATGATTTTCTTTGTCTTCAAATCGGCCGTTGAATGCTGGGGATAAGTGGCACGAGTTACAAAGCACAAGTTATAATGTCTAAACTATTCGCCGATTAATTTTCTCAGTCCGGCAAATTAACTCTTCTTTTGACATATTGTTTTTATCCTTTCCAAAATGTTCTTCCACGCTTGGCCTAGAGTTTGAATAGAATAGTGTATCTTAAATTTTGATTGGTAAGTTTTTGTTCTTTCTTGGATGCCATTGTCATCAATTTTAGCATATCAATTCGATAAGTTTAACTAAATTTTTATTAATATATTAATTAATAAACTTAATTGCATACAAATTTATTTTTTAAAAGAAAAAATTTATAAATTTTTATCTAATAAAATAAAATAATAATTAAAATAAAAATAAAATAAAATTAGAATAAAGTAATTTAATTATAATGAGTCAATTTTCAAATTATTTATTTATTTATTAATTTTAAGAAGGGGCAGGATCCATAAAAACTTACTTTGAAGCAACAAGAAAAATATAAAAAAGAGAAGCCTATAACCCACTCGTAACCGAGGCCCCTAATCAAACCCTTATTTTTAACTTTACGGTTACGCAGTCAGGACTTTACTCGATGTGAATTTGTGCTAACGGTAGTGGTATATTTGTTCAGAACTGTAGCTGAAAGAAGTAAAGTCAATCTTTTTTCACTTGCTATGATTCCAAACTTTACTCGGGCTGAAAATATTATACTTAGGGACTCCCGGACAACGTCTTCAGACATGCTGACGCGACAGTATGGGTTTAATATATATATATCTATTGAAAAAACATATGATGTATACAGAGATAAAATAAAATGTGAATATATATCAATAATGTACATATAATATTTTTGATAATTATTTGTATATTCTGCTTTTTAACTGGTTGTAACATTATATATTTTAAAAAGAGCAACGGGATTCATGCGAAACCCACGCTGCTACATCATCTCTTTTTATATATGCACCCATTACACGTGTGTGCTTGTGTGTGCGTGTGAGTGTGTGCTCTCCTTTTTTGAACTATGTGAAAAATTTGGTGTTTCTCGGATTTAATTGAATATTGTCTTTCACAACTTACACCTCAGTTGCATTTTCTGCATATTTTAATGCCACCAGGAAAACTATGTTTTTATTTCGGTCCGCTTTAAAGAAAACTCATTATATTTTCAAATACAAATGACCGAAAAATGTTGGACTTATGTATAGTTTTAACGGTAAAGAATGCGTCCGATGAATGAAGAAATAACGAGAATTATAGACTCATAAATTAATACTATCCGAGAGAGGAGGTTTGGGGGAGATGATTGGCGGGGCGGTGCAATTGGATTGACTGCGGAGGTTATTATCCCTAATTTGTTACACTTATTTATTTATTTTTTCTCTAAGTGTAATATATTTATAATTTAGAATCAAATAAATTTATTTTAGTTTTGTATCATTTAAATTTTTGATTTTTTTAAATATATAACATTGAGTTAATTTTATCATTTTTAAAATAAAATAAATTAAAAATTTTTATGTCTAAAATATAATAATTTGTCTTTTTTTTATTTTTGAAAATTGTTTTTCCTGTTCCCACGAAATGATCGCGTCCTATTATATTTTTCCAATCAAAATACATTCAATTGATATTTGAGATTTCTTTTTTCTTGGTAAAAACTGACATTTGGGATTGCTTTTTGGGGGGATAAATTACATAATCAATTACTAGGTTTATTATTTATTTTTAATTTTATCACTCAATTTTAATTTTATTTTAATATAATTAGTTTGTTAATTTATTAGATAAAACATAATAAAATTTATCCTCTAAAAATAATGATAATAAAAATAATTAAAAAATTTAAAAATTTTAAATTTATTTAGGTATTAAGAAAAATTTATTCTTCTAAAACTTAAATGTTCAAAAAATTTAAAAGTGAAAAGAATTTTTTTTAATTTTCTAAATATTATTCTATAATTATATTTTGTAATTTAAAATAATTTAAATATTTTTAATATATGAATATATTAATTGAACAAATTAAATAGAACTTTCTTAATTGTATAAAAATATATTTTTTAGTAAATAAATTTTGAAATTTTTAATTTTCATCAAGTAATATAATGATTAAATTAAAATAAATAATATAATTTTATTAAATAAGTGATAGAAAATAAAGAAAATAATAACTTTGAGGATGAATTATATAAATTATATAGATTTTCTGCATTTTGAGTTAAGCCAGTTTTTTGTTTTTTTAAATAAGCAAGGCCGATTTACTGTTAGTGTGGATTCGTGATGCAGATCGGAGCAGAGTTCGTTGGAACCTTCATTCTGATATTTGTGGCAACAGCAGGACCCATAGTTAACCAGAAGTACAGCGGAGCAGAGACACTGATAGGGAATGCAGCATGTGCAGGACTGGCGGTGATGATCATAATTCTATCAACAGGGCACATCTCTGGTGCTCACCTGAACCCCTCCCTCACTCTTGCCTTTGCGGTGCTTAGGCACTTTCCCTGGGTCCAAGTACCAGCATACATTGCAGCGCAGGTATCAGCCTCCATATGCGCATCCTTTGCATTGAAGGGGGTATTCCATCCCTTCATGTCTGGCGGCGTTACAGTTCCATCTGTAAGTACCGGACAAGCCTTCGCACTGGAGTTCCTTATCACTTTCAATCTCCTATTTGTTGTCACTGCCGTGGCCACTGACACTCGTGCTGTAAGTGCTTTTTATATTGCTTGAATTCTATCCATCCACAATCTAGTAATGGGGGCATGCTCACAGCTTCTTACCATTGACCAGGTTGGGGAGTTGGCAGGAATAGCAGTTGGAGCCACTGTTATGCTCAACATTCTCGTTGCGGGGTCAGTGTCCTCTCCCCCTCTCTAATTGTATCCATGTATATCTGGTTATTATTTAGTCTTGTTACAAGAATGCTATGCACCTTAAATCCCAATGCAGTTATAAGGTTACCATGTTTCTGTTTTTGGCGACAATAACCTTTCGGAGCTCTTTACCTACATCCACATTGTCCCCTATTTTTCTAGTAGTAAAAGCATATTTTATTTTTGGAGCGGTAAAAGTACTGGTACCCTGCCATTTAATTACCGTACATCTCATTATGAGGCATTTAAGGCTTACGAAGTAATTATCTCTCCTCACCGAATGTCTATACAAATACAAAGAGCTATGCGAACGATATGGTCGTTTCTGGGCACTTGCAAGAGTGAGTTTCACCTAAACAGCTATCTACCGTGCGAGATAGAAGGAAAGTTTACTAGACAATCAAAAATTAATCTCAATACTAAGAGTGTAAGAACATAAAGGTAGAGAGATGCTCTTTGTTTGTTAGCATTTGTTGCCATTTGTTGCCTGGATCCTAAATGGTTTGGTGAAAAAACATGAAGGATATAACTGTCAATTTCGAGATGCAGGACATCCACTGGTGCCTCCATGAACCCTGTGAGAACTTTAGGGCCGGCAGTGGCAGCAGGAAATTACAAATCATTGTGGATTTACCTTGTGGCACCCACACTTGGAGCAGTGGCAGGCGCAGGCACCTACACAGCTGTGAAGTTACAAGAGGACGAAGTCGATCCATCTCTCCAACCCAGGAGCTTCCTCCGCTAGGGGACTGTTCCTGTCCCTAGTGTCTGCCTGCCGGGGCTTTTTTTCCTTTCGTGGGAATCTTGTTTATATGTAATCGACTTTGCTGGTGTGTGTCAAGAATAAAGGCGATATGAATGTGCCACTGCACAAGTCAACGCCCTACAGTGTGACTAATTAAAGGCCTATGAAGCACTTGGAGCGGCCGTCATTGTCTCCCGGGCCATCCAATCCCGCGCGTGCAATTATGGTGTTTTAAAAAAGTTTGACGACGTGGCTTTCTATGTGAGAAGACCTTTGCTTAATTATTATCTGTGTCTCGTGACGTGTAAGAAAACTCCGCTTTCTATTAAATGATCGTTTTTATAACGTGCTTTGTTTGTCATGTGCAGCCTAATAACCAAAAGAAAGCCTTTGTCCTCTATAACGTATATCCCATCAATC
>JAIRCJ010000284.1:0-45557 GCA_020883675.1 Bruguiera gymnorhiza
TTAACATGAATAGAGTGCTTATTGTTTGTTCACAAGCTATTTTCAACCTCATTAAGTGAGAATGAGTGATTACAACAAAAATGACCAGCCTTGTTAGAAGGAAATCAAGTGAAGCACACATTAAAGAGTGATTAAGCTGAAAATACTTGTAAGAAATGCTGATGATCAATAGATACTCGTTATTAATGAATTTCAATGGTTTCCTAATTCCAAGGAAGTGTAGATGGGCTTGTTAACATGAATAGAGTGCTTATGTTTGTACACAAGCTATTTTCAACGTCATTAAGTGAGAATGAGTGATTACAACAAAATGTCCAGCCTTGTTAGAAGGAAATCAAGAGAAGCACACATTAATGAGTGATTAAGCTGAAAATACTTGTAAGAAAACCTAACGATCATTAGATACTCGTTGTTTAATGAATTTCAATGGTTTCCTAATTCCAGGAAGTGTAGATGGGCTTGTCAACATGAATAGAGTGCTTATTGTTTGTACACAAGCTATTTTCAACATCATTAAGTGAGAATGAGTGATTACAACAAAATGACCAGCCTTGTTAGAAGGAAATGAAGTGAAGCACACATTAATGAGTGATTAAGCTGAAAATACTTGGAAGAAAACCTAATGACCATGAGATACTCGTTGTTTAATGAATTTCAATGGTTTCCTAATTCCAAGGAAGTGTAGATGGGCTTGTCACCTGAATAGTGCTTATTGTTTGTACACAAGCTATTTTCAACATCATTAAGTGAGAATGAGTGATTACAACAAAATGTCCAGCCTTGTTAGAAGGAAATGAAGTGAAGCACACATTATTGAGTGATTAAGCTGAAAATACTTGTAAGAAATTCTAATGATCATTAGATACCCGTTGTTTAATGAATTTCAATGGTTTCCTAATTCCAAGGATGTGTAGATGGCTTGTTAACATGAATAGAGTGCTTATTGTTTGTACACAAGCTATTTTCAACATCATTAAGTGAGAATGAGTGATTACAACAAAATCACGCAGCCTTGTTAGAAGGAAAATCAAGGTGAAGGCACACATTAAAAGAGTGATTTAGCTGAAAATACTTGTAGGGGGAGAAATGCTGATGATCATAGAAATACTCGTTTATTAATGAATATATCAATGGTTTCCGAATTCCAAGGAAGGGTAGATGGGCTTTGTCAACATGAATAGAGTGCTTGATGTTTGTTCACAAGCGTATTTACAACGTCAATGAAGTGAGACATGAGTTGTTCATACAACAAACATGAACCAGCCTTGTTAGCAAGCAAATGCAAGTGAAGCACACGATTTACATGAGTTGATTAAGCTGAAAATACTTGGAAGAAAACCTAACGACCATGAGATACCTCGTCCTGTTTAATGGAATTTTCAACGGTTTCCACTAATTCTAGGAAGTGTAGATGGGCCTTGTCAACACTGAATGGAGAGTGCCTTATTGTTTGTGAGAAGCTATTTTCAACAACACTTAGTGAGAATGAGTGATTACAACAAAATGTCCAGCCTTGTTAGAAGGAAATGAAGTGAAGCACACATTAATGTGTGATTAAGCTGAAAATACTTGGAAGAAAACCTAACGACCATGAGATACTCGTTGTTTAATGAATTTCAACGGTTTCCTAATTCCAAGGAAGTGTAGATGGGCTTGTCAACCTGAATAGAGTGCTTATTGTTTGTTGAGAAGCTATTTTCAACAACATTAAGTGAGAATGAGTGATTACAACAAATGACCAGCCTTGTTAGAAGGAAATGAAGTGAAGCACACATTATTGAGTGATTAAGCTGAAAATACTTGTAAGAAATTCTAATGATCATTAGATACCGTTGTTTAATGAATTTCAATGGTTTCCTAATTCCAAGTATGTGTAGATGGGCTTGTTAACATGAATAGAGTGCTTATTATTTGTTCACAAGCTATTTTCAACCTCATTAAGTGAGAATGAGTGATTACAACAAAATGACCAGCCTTGTTAGAAGGAAATCAAGTGAAGCACACATTAAAGAGTGATTAAGCTGAAAATACTTGTAAGAAATGCTGATGATCAATAGATACTCGTTATTTAATGAATTTCAATGGTTTCCGAATTCCAAGGAAGGGTAGATGGGCTTGTCAACATGAATAGAGTGCTTATTGTTTGTTCACAAGCTATTTTCAACGTCATGAAGTGAGAATGAGTGATTACAACAAAATGACCAGCCTTGTTAGAAGCAAATCAAGTGAAGCACACATTAATGAGTGATTAAGCTAAAAATACTTGTAAGAAATGCTAATCACTATTAGGTACTCGTTGTTTAATGAATTTCAATTGTTTCTGATTCCAAGGAAGTGTAGATGGGCTTGTCAACATGAATAGAGTGCTTATTGTTTGTTCACAAGCTATTTTCAATGTCATTAAGTGATAATGAGTGATTACAACAAAATGACCAGCCTTCTTAGAAGGAAATCAAGTGAAGCACACATTAATGAGTGATTAAGCTAAAAATACTTGTAAGAAATGCTATTGATCATTGGATACTCGTTGTTTAATGAATTTCAATGGTTTCCTAATTCCAAGGAAGTGTAGATGGGCTTGCTTAAATGAATAGGGTGCTTATTGTTTGTACACAAGCTATTTTCAACGTCATTAAGTGAGAATGAGTGATTACAACAAAATGTCCAGCCTTGTTAGAAGGAATGAAGAGAAGCACACGTTAATGTGTGATTAAGCTGAAAATACTTGCAAGAAATGCTGATGATCATTAGATACTCGTTGTTTAATGAATTTCAATGGTTTCCGAATTCCAAGGAAGTGAAGATGGGCTTGCTTATATGAATAGGGTGCTTATTGTTTGTACGCAAGCTATTTTCAACATCATTAAGTGAGAATGAGTGATTACAACAAAATGTCCAGCCTTGTTAGAAGGAAATGAGGAGAAGCACACGTTAATGTGTGATTAAGCTGAAAATACTTGCAAGAAATGCTGATGATCATTAGATACTCGTTGTTTAATGAATTTCAATGGTTTCCGAATTCCAAGGAAGTGAAGATGGGCTTGCTTATATGAATAGGGTGCTTATTGTTTGTACGCAAGCTATTTTCAACATCATTAAGTGAGAATGAGTGATTACAACAAAATGTCCAGCCTTGTTAGAAGGAAATGAAGAGAAGCACACGTTAATGTGTGATTAGGCTGAAAATACTTGCAAGAAATGCTGATGATCATTAGATACTCGTTGTTTAATGAATTTCAATGGTTTCCGAATTCCAAGGAAGTGAAGATGGGCTTTCTTATATGAATAGGGTGCTTATTGTTTGTACGCAAGCTATTTTCAACATCATTAAGTGAGAATGAGTGATTACAACAAAATGTCCAGCCTTGTTAGAAGGAAATGAAGTGAAGCACACATTAATGAGTGATTAAGCTGAAAATACTTGGAAGAAAACCTAACGACCATGAGATACTCGTTGTTTAATGAATTTCAACGGTTTCCTAATTCCAAGGAAGTGTAGATGGGCTTGTCAACCTGAATAGAGTGCTTATTGTTTGTTGAGAAGCTATTTTCAACAACATTAAGTGAGAATGAGTGATTACAACAAAATGACCAGCCTTGTTAGAAGGAAATGAAGTGAAGCACACATTATTGAGTGATTAAGCTGAAAATACTTGTAAGAAATTCTAATGATCATTAGATACCCGTTGTTTAATGAATTTCAATGGTTTCCTAATTCCAAGTATGTGTAGATGGGCTTGTTAACATGAATAGAGTGCTTATTATTTGTTCACAAGCTATTTTCAACCTCATTAAGTGAGAATGAGTGATTACAACAAAATGACCAGCCTTGTTAGAAGGAAATCAAGTGAAGCACACATTAAAGAGTGATTAAGCTGAAAATACTTGTAAGAAATGCTGATGATCAATAGATACTCGTTATTTAATGAATTTCAATGGTTTCCGAATTCCAAGGAAGGGTAGATGGGCTTGTCAACATGAATAGAGTGCTTATTGTTTGTTCACAAGCTATTTTCAACGTCATGAAGTGAGAATGAGTGATTACAACAAAATGACCAGCCTTGTTAGAAGCAAATCAAGTGAAGCACACATTAATGAGTGATTAAGCTGAAAATACTTGGAAGAAAACCTAACGACCATGAGATACTCGTTGTTTAATGAATTTCAACGGTTTCCTAATTCTAAGGAAGTGTAGATGGGCTTGTCAACCTGAATAGAGTGCTTATTGTTTGTTGAGAAGCTATTTTCAACAACATTAAGTGAGAATGAGTGATTACAACAAAATGACCAGCCTTGTTAGAAGGAAATGAAGTGAAGCACACATTAATGTGTGATTAAGCTGAAAATACTTGGAAGAAAACCTAACGACCATGAGATACTCGTTGTTTAATGAATTTCAACGGTTTCCTAATTCCAAGGAAGTGTAGATGGGCTTGTCAACCTGAATAGAGTGCTTATTGTTTGTTGAGAAGCTATTTTCAACAACATTAAGTGAGAATGAGTGATTACAACAAAATGACCAGCCTTGTTAGAAGGAAATGAAGTGAAGCACACATTATTGAGTGATTAAGCTGAAAATACTTGTAAGAAATTCTAATGATCATTAGATACCCGTTGTTTAATGAATTTCAATGGTTTCCTAATTCCAAGTATGTGTAGATGGGCTTGTTAACATGAATAGAGTGCTTATTATTTGTTCACAAGCTATTTTCAACCTCATTAAGTGAGAATGAGTGATTACAACAAAATGACCAGCCTTGTTAGAAGGAAATCAAGTGAAGCACACATTAAAGAGTGATTAAGCTGAAAATACTTGTAAGAAATGCTGATGATCAATAGATACTCGTTATTTAATGAATTTCAATGGTTTCCGAATTCCAAGGAAGGGTAGATGGGCTTGTCAACATGAATAGAGTGCTTATTGTTTGTTCACAAGCTATTTTCAACGTCATGAAGTGAGAATGAGTGATTACAACAAAATGACCAGCCTTGTTAGAAGCAAATCAAGTGAAGCACACATTAATGAGTGATTAAGCTGAAAATACTTGGAAGAAAACCTAACGACCATGAGATACTCGTTGTTTAATGAATTTCAACGGTTTCCTAATTCTAAGGAAGTGTAGATGGGCTTGTCAACCTGAATAGAGTGCTTATTGTTTGTTGAGAAGCTATTTTCAACAACATTAAGTGAGAATGAGTGATTACAACAAAATGACCAGCCTTGTTAGAAGGAAATGAAGTGAAGCACACATTAATGTGTGATTAAGCTGAAAATACTTGGAAGAAAACCTAACGACCATGAGATACTCGTTGTTTAATGAATTTCAACGGTTTCCTAATTCCAAGGAAGTGTAGATGGGCTTGTCAACCTGAATAGAGTGCTTATTGTTTGTTGAGAAGCTATTTTCAACAACATTAAGTGAGAATGAGTGATTACAACAAAATGACCAGCCTTGTTAGAAGGAAATGAAGTGAAGCACACATTATTGAGTGATTAAGCTGAAAATACTTGTAAGAAATTCTAATGATCATTAGATACCCGTTGTTTAATGAATTTCAATGGTTTCCTAATTCCAAGTATGTGTAGATGGGCTTGTTAACATGAATAGAGTGCTTATTATTTGTTCACAAGCTATTTTCAACCTCATTAAGTGAGAATGAGTGATTACAACAAAATGACCAGCCTTGTTAGAAGGAAATCAAGTGAAGCACACATTAAAGAGTGATTAAGCTGAAAATACTTGTAAGAAATGCTGATGATCAATAGATACTCGTTATTTAATGAATTTCAATGGTTTCCGAATTCCAAGGAAGGGTAGATGGGCTTGTCAACATGAATAGAGTGCTTATTGTTTGTTCACAAGCTATTTTCAACGTCATGAAGTGAGAATGAGTGATTACAACAAAATGACCAGCCTTGTTAGAAGCAAATCAAGTGAAGCACACATTAATGAGTGATTAAGCTAAAAATACTTGTAAGAAATGCTAATCACTATTAGGTACTCGTTGTTTAATGAATTTCAATTGTTTCTGAATTCCAAGGAAGTGTAGATGGGCTTGTCAACATGAATAGAGTGCTTATTGTTTGTTCACAAGCTATTTTCAATGTCATTAAGTGATAATGAGTGATTACAACAAAATGACCAGCCTTCTTAGAAGGAAATCAAGTGAAGCACACATTAATGAGTGATTAAGCTAAAAATACTTGTAAGAAATGCTATTGATCATTGGATACTCGTTGTTTAATGAATTTCAATGGTTTCCTAATTCCAAGGAAGTGTAGATGGGCTTGCTTAAATGAATAGGGTGCTTATTGTTTGTACACAAGCTATTTTCAACGTCATTAAGTGAGAATGAGTGATTACAACAAAATGTCCAGCCTTGTTAGAAGGAAATGAAGAGAAGCACACGTTAATGTGTGATTAAGCTGAAAATACTTGCAAGAAATGCTGATGATCATTAGATACTCGTTGTTTAATGAATTTCAATGGTTTCCGAATTCCAAGGAAGTGAAGATGGGCTTGCTTATATGAATAGGGTGCTTATTGTTTGTACGCAAGCTATTTTCAACATCATTAAGTGAGAATGAGTGATTACAACAAAATGTCCAGCCTTGTTAGAAGGAAATGAGGAGAAGCACACGTTAATGTGTGATTAAGCTGAAAATACTTGCAAGAAATGCTGATGATCATTAGATACTCGTTGTTTAATGAATTTCAATGGTTTCCGAATTCCAAGGAAGTGAAGATGGGCTTGCTTATATGAATAGGGTGCTTATTGTTTGTACGCAAGCTATTTTCAACATCATTAAGTGAGAATGAGTGATTACAACAAAATGTCCAGCCTTGTTAGAAGGAAATGAAGAGAAGCACACGTTAATGTGTGATTAGGCTGAAAATACTTGCAAGAAATGCTGATGATCATTAGATACTCGTTGTTTAATGAATTTCAATGGTTTCCGAATTCCAAGGAAGTGAAGATGGGCTTTCTTATATGAATAGGGTGCTTATTGTTTGTACGCAAGCTATTTTCAACATCATTAAGTGAGAATGAGTGATTACAACAAAATGTCCAGCCTTGTTAGAAGGAAATGAAGTGAAGCACACATTAATGTGTGATTAAGCTGAAAATACTTGGAAGAAAACCTAACGACCATGAGATACTCGTTGTTTAATGAATTTCAACGGTTTCCTAATTCCAAGGAAGTGTAGATGGGCTTGTCAACCTGAATAGAGTGCTTATTGTTTGTTGAGAAGCTATTTTCAACAACATTAAGTGAGAATGAGTGATTACAACAAAATGACCAGCCTTGTTAGAAGGAAATGAAGTGAAGCACACATTATTGAGTGATTAAGCTGAAAATACTTGTAAGAAATTCTAATGATCATTAGATACCCGTTGTTTAATGAATTTCAATGGTTTCCTAATTCCAAGTATGTGTAGATGGGCTTGTTAACATGAATAGAGTGCTTATTATTTGTTCACAAGCTATTTTCAACCTCATTAAGTGAGAATGAGTGATTACAACAAAATGACCAGCCTTGTTAGAAGGAAATCAAGTGAAGCACACATTAAAGAGTGATTAAGCTGAAAATACTTGTAAGAAATGCTGATGATCAATAGATACTCGTTATTTAATGAATTTCAATGGTTTCCGAATTCCAAGGAAGGGTAGATGGGCTTGTCAACATGAATAGAGTGCTTATTGTTTGTTCACAAGCTATTTTCAACGTCATGAAGTGAGAATGAGTGATTACAACAAAATGACCAGCCTTGTTAGAAGCAAATCAAGTGAAGCACACATTAATGAGTGATTAAGCTAAAAATACTTGTAAGAAATGCTAATCACTATTAGGTACTCGTTGTTTAATGAATTTCAATTGTTTCTGAATTCCAAGGAAGTGTAGATGGGCTTGTCAACATGAATAGAGTGCTTATTGTTTGTTCACAAGCTATTTTCAATGTCATTAAGTGATAATGAGTGATTACAACAAAATGACCAGCCTTCTTAGAAGGAAATCAAGTGAAGCACACATTAATGAGTGATTAAGCTAAAAATACTTGTAAGAAATGCTATTGATCATTGGATACTCGTTGTTTAATGAATTTCAATGGTTTCCTAATTCCAAGGAAGTGTAGATGGGCTTGCTTAAATGAATAGGGTGCTTATTGTTTGTACACAAGCTATTTTCAACGTCATTAAGTGAGAATGAGTGATTACAACAAAATGTCCAGCCTTGTTAGAAGGAAATGAAGAGAAGCACACGTTAATGTGTGATTAAGCTGAAAATACTTGCAAGAAATGCTGATGATCATTAGATACTCGTTGTTTAATGAATTTCAATGGTTTCCGAATTCCAAGGAAGTGAAGATGGGCTTGCTTATATGAATAGGGTGCTTATTGTTTGTACGCAAGCTATTTTCAACATCATTAAGTGAGAATGAGTGATTACAACAAAATGTCCAGCCTTGTTAGAAGGAAATGAGGAGAAGCACACGTTAATGTGTGATTAAGCTGAAAATACTTGCAAGAAATGCTGATGATCATTAGATACTCGTTGTTTAATGAATTTCAATGGTTTCCGAATTCCAAGGAAGTGAAGATGGGCTTGCTTATATGAATAGGGTGCTTATTGTTTGTACGCAAGCTATTTTCAACATCATTAAGTGAGAATGAGTGATTACAACAAAATGTCCAGCCTTGTTAGAAGGAAATGAAGAGAAGCACACGTTAATGTGTGATTAGGCTGAAAATACTTGCAAGAAATGCTGATGATCATTAGATACTCGTTGTTTAATGAATTTCAATGGTTTCCGAATTCCAAGGAAGTGAAGATGGGCTTTCTTATATGAATAGGGTGCTTATTGTTTGTACGCAAGCTATTTTCAACATCATTAAGTGAGAATGAGTGATTACAACAAAATGTCCAGCCTTGTTAGAAGGAAATGAAGTGAAGCACACATTAATGAGTGATTAAGCTGAAAATACTTGGAAGAAAACCTAACGACCATGAGATACTCGTTGTTTAATGAATTTCAACGGTTTCCTAATTCCAAGGAAGTGTAGATGGGCTTGTCAACCTGAATAGAGTGCTTATTGTTTGTTGAGAAGCTATTTTCAACAACATTAAGTGAGAATGAGTGATTACAACAAAATGACCAGCTTTGTTAGAAGGAAATGAAGTGAAGCACACATTATTGAGTGATTAAGCTGAAAATACTTGTAAGAAATTCTAATGATCATTAGATACCCGTTGTTTAATGAATTTCAATGGTTTCCTAATTCCAAGTATGTGTAGATGGGCTTGTTAACATGAATAGAGTGCTTATTATTTGTTCACAAGCTATTTTCAACCTCATTAAGTGAGAATGAGTGATTACAACAAAATGACCAGCCTTGTTAGAAGGAAATCAAGTGAAGCACACATTAAAGAGTGATTAAGCTGAAAATACTTGTAAGAAATGCTGATGATCAATAGATACTCGTTATTTAATGAATTTCAATGGTTTCCGAATTCCAAGGAAGGGTAGATGGGCTTGTCAACATGAATAGAGTGCTTATTGTTTGTTCACAAGCTATTTTCAACGTCATGAAGTGAGAATGAGTGATTACAACAAAATGACCAGCCTTGTTAGAAGCAAATCAAGTGAAGCACACATTAATGAGTGATTAAGCTAAAAATACTTGTAAGAAATGCTAATCACTATTAGGTACTCGTTGTTTAATGAATTTCAATTGTTTCTGAATTCCAAGGAAGTGTAGATGGGCTTGTCAACATGAATAGAGTGCTTATTGTTTGTTCACAAGCTATTTTCAATGTCATTAAGTGATAATGAGTGATTACAACAAAATGACCAGCCTTCTTAGAAGGAAATCAAGTGAAGCACACATTAATGAGTGATTAAGCTAAAAATACTTGTAAGAAATGCTATTGATCATTGGATACTCGTTGTTTAATGAATTTCAATGGTTTCCTAATTCCAAGGAAGTGTAGATGGGCTTGCTTAAATGAATAGGGTGCTTATTGTTTGTACACAAGCTATTTTCAACGTCATTAAGTGAGAATGAGTGATTACAACAAAATGTCCAGCCTTGTTAGAAGGAAATGAAGAGAAGCACACGTTAATGTGTGATTAAGCTGAAAATACTTGCAAGAAATGCTGATGATCATTAGATACTCGTTGTTTAATGAATTTCAATGGTTTCCGAATTCCAAGGAAGTGAAGATGGGCTTGCTTATATGAATAGGGTGCTTATTGTTTGTACGCAAGCTATTTTCAACATCATTAAGTGAGAATGAGTGATTACAACAAAATGTCCAGCCTTGTTAGAAGGAAATGAGGAGAAGCACACGTTAATGTGTGATTAAGCTGAAAATACTTGCAAGAAATGCTGATGATCATTAGATACTCGTTGTTTAATGAATTTCAATGGTTTCCGAATTCCAAGGAAGTGAAGATGGGCTTTCTTATATGAATAGGGTGCTTATTGTTTGTACGCAAGCTATTTTCAACATCATTAAGTGAGAATGAGTGATTACAACAAAATGTCCAGCCTTGTTAGAAGGAAATGAAGAGAAGCACACGTTAATGTGTGATTAAGCTGAAAATACTTGTAAGAAATGCTGATGATCATTAGATACTCGTTGTTTAATCAATTTCAATGGTTTCCGAATTCCAAGGAAGTGTAGATGGGCTTGTCAACATGAATAGAGTGCTTATTGTTTGTTCAGAAGCCATTTTCAACGTCATTAATTGAGAATGAATGATTACAACAAAATGTCCAGCCTTGTTAGAAGGAAATCAAGTGAAGCACACATTAATGAGTGATTAAGCTGAAAATACATGTTAGAAATGCTAATCATCATCAGATACTCATCTTTTAATGAATTTCAATTGTTTCCTAATTCCAAGGAAGTGTAGATGGGCTTGCTTACATGAATAGAGTGCTTATTGTTTGTACACAAGCTATTTTCAACATCATTAGGTGAGAATGAGTGATTACAACAAAATGTGCAGCCTTGTTGGAAGGATATTAAGTGAAGCACACATTAATGAGTGATTAAGCTGAAAATACTTGTGAGAAATGCTAATGACTATTAGATACTCGTTGTTTAATGAATTTCGATGGTTTCCGAATTCCAAGGAAGTGTAGATGGGCTTGTCAACATGAATAGAGTGCTTATTGTTTGTACACAAGCTATTTTCAACATCATTATGTGAGAATGAGTGATTACAACAAAATGTGCAGCCTTGTTGGAAGGAAATTAAGTGAAGCACACATTCATGAGTGATTAAGTTGAAAATACTTGGAAGAAATGCTAACGACCATTAGTTACTCGTTCTTTAATGAATTTCAATGGTTTCCTAATTCAAGAGGCGCACACATTAGTGAGTGATTAAGCTGAAAATACATGTAAGAAATGCTAATGATCTTTACATACTCGTTGTTTAATGAATTTCAATGGTTTCCTAATTCTAAGGATGTGTAGATGGGCTTGTCAACATGAATAGAGTGCTTATCGTTTATTGACTAGCGATTTTCAACATCATTAAGTGAGAATGAGTGATTACAACAAAATGTCCAGCCTTGTTAGAAGCAAAATCAAGAGAAGCACACATTAATGAGTGATTAAGCTGAAAATACACAGAAGAAATGCTAAGGATCATTAGATACTCGTTATGTATTGAAATTCAATGGTGTCCTAATTCCAACGAAGTGTGAATGTGCTTGTTAACATGAATAGAGTACTTAGTGTTTGTACACAAGCTATTTTGAACATCATTAAGTGAGAATTAGTGATTAAAACAAAATGTCCAGCCTTGTTAGAAGGAAATCAAGTGAAGCACACATTAATGAGTGATGAAGCTGAAAATACTTGTAAGAAACGCTAATGATCATTAGATACCCGTTATTTATTGAAATTCAATGGTTTCCTAGTTCCAAGGAAGTGTAGATGCGCTTATTAATAAGAATAGAGTGCTTATTCTTTGCACACAAGGTATTTTCAACGTAATTTTGTGAGAATGAGTGATTACAACAAAATGTCCGGCCTTGTTAGATGGAAATCAAGAGAAGCACACATTAATGAGAGGTGAAGCTGAAAATATTTGTAAGAAATGCTAATGATCATTAGATACTCGTTATTTATTGAAATTCAATGGTTTCCTAATTGCGAGACAGTGTAGATGTGCTTCTTAACATGAATAGAGTGCCTATTAGTCTGTACAAAAGGTATTTTCAACGTAATTAAGTGAGAATTTGTGATTACAACAATAGGTCCAGCCTTGTTAGATGGAAATCAAGAGAAGCACACATTAATGAGTGATTAAGCTGAAAATACTTGTCAGAAATGCTAATGTTCATTAGATACTCGTTGTTTAATGAATTTCAATGGTTTCCTAAATCCAAGGAAGTGTAGATGGGCCCGTTAACATGAATAGAGTGCTTATTGTTTGTACACAAGCTATTTTCAACATCATTAAGTGAGAATGAGTGATTACAACAAAATGTCCAGCCTTGTTGGAAGGAAATCAAGAGAAGCACCCATTAATGAGTGATTAAGCTGAAAATACTTGTAAGAAATGCGAATGATCATTAGATACCCCTTATTTATTGAAATTCAATGGTTTCCTAATTCCAAGGAAGTATAGATGTGGTTGTTAACATGAATAGAGTGCTTATTGTTTGTACACAAGGTATTTTCAACGTAATTGTGTGAGAATTTGCGATTACAACAATAAGTCCAGCGTTGTTAGATGGAAATCAAGAAAAGCACACATTAATGAGTGATTAAGATGGAAATACTTGTCAGAAATGCTAATGTTCATTAGATACTCGTTGTTTAATGAATTTCAATGGTTTCCTAATTCCAAGGAAGAGTAGATGGGCCCCTTAACATGAATAAAGTGCTTCTTGTTTGTACACAAGCTATTTTCAACATCATTAAGTGAGAATGAGTGATTACAGCAAAATGTCTAGCCTTGTTAGGAGGAAATCAAGAGAAGCACCCATTAATGAGTGATTAAGCAGAAAATACTTGTAAGAAATGCGAATGATCATTAGATACCCCTTATTTATTGAAATTCAATAGTTTCCTAATTCCAAGGAAGTGTAGATGTGCTTGTTAACATGAATAGTGTGCCTCTTGTTTGTACACAAGGTATTTTCAACGTAATTAAGTGAGAATTTGTGATTACAACAATAAGTCCAGCCTTGTTAGATGGAAATCAAGAGAAGCACACATTAATGGGTGATTAAGCTGAAAATATTTGTCGGAAATGCTAATTTCATCAGATACTCATTAATGAGCGATTAAGCTGAAAATACTTGTAAGAAATGCGAATGATCATTAGATACCCCTTATTTATTGACATTCAATGGTTTCCTAATTCCAAGGAAGTGTAAATGTGCTTGTTAACATGAATAGAGTGCTTATTGTTTGTACACAAGGTATTTTCATCGTAATTGAGTGAGAATTTGCGATTACAACAATAAGTGCAGCCTTGTTAGGTGGAAATCAAGAGAAGCACAGATTAATGTGTGATTAAGCTGAAAATACTTGTCAGAAATGCTAGTGTTCATTAAATTCTTGTGGTTTAATGAATTTCAATGGCTTCCTAATTCCAAGGAAGAGTAGATGGGCCCGTTTAGATGAATAGAGTGCTTATTGTTTGTACACAAGCTATTTTCAACATCATTAAGTGAGAATGAGTGATTACAACAAAATGTCTAGCCTTGTTTGGAGGAAATCAAGAGAAGCACCCTTGAATGAGTGAATAAGCTGAAAATACTTGTAAGAAATGCTAATGATGATTTGATACCCGTTATTTATTGAAATTCTATGGTTTCCTAATTCCAAGGAAGTGTAGATGTGCTTGTTAACATGAATAGAGTCCTTATTGTTTGTACACAAGGTATTTTCAACGTAATTAAGTGAGAATTTGTGATTACAACAATAAGTCCAGCCTTGTTAGATGCAAATCAAGAGAAGCACACATTAATGTGTGATTAAGCAGAAAATATTTGTCGGAAATGCTAATGTTCACTAGATACTTGTTGTTTAATGAATTTCAATGGTTTCCTAATTCCAATGAAGTGTAGATGGGCCCGTTAACATGAATAGAGTGCTTATTGTTTGTACACAAGCTATTTTCAACATCATTAAGTGAGAATGAGTGATTACAACAAAATGTCTAGCCTTGTTAGGAGGAGATCAAGAGAAGCACCCATGAATGAGTGATTAAGCTGAAAATACTTGTAAGAAATGCGAATAATCATTAGATACCCGTTATTTATTGAATTTCAATGGTTTCCTAATTCCAAGGAAGTGTAGAAGTGCTTGTTAACGTGAATAGAGTGCTTATTGCTTGTACACAAGGTATTTTCAACATCATTAAGTGAGAATAAGTGATTACAACAAAATGTCTAGCCTTGTTAGGTGGAAATCAAGAGAAGCACCCATTAATGAGTGATTAAGCTGAAAATACTTCTAGGAAATGCGAATGACCATTAGATACCCGTTATTTATTGAAATTCAATGGTTTCCTAATTCCAAGGAAGTGTAGATGTGCTTGTTAACATGAATAGAGTGCTTATTGCTTGTACCCAAGTTATTTTCAACATAATTAAGTGAGAATTTGCGATTACAACAATAAGTCCAGCCTTGTTAGGTGGACATCAAGAGAAGCACACATTAATGAGTGATTAAGCTGAAAATACTTGTCAGAAATGCTAATGATCAGTAGATACTCGTTATTTATAGAAAATCAATGGTTTCCTAATTCCAAGGAATTGTAGATGGGCCCGTTAACATGAATAGAGTGCTTATTGTTTGTACAGAAGCTATTTTCAACATCATTAAGTGAGAATGAGTGATTACAACAAAATGTCCTGCCTTGTTAGAAGGAAATCAAGAGAAGCACACAATAATGAGTGATTAAGCTAAAAATACTTGGAAGAAATGCGAATGATCTTTAGATACCCTTTATTTATTGAAATTCAATGGTTTCCTAATTCCAAGGAAGTGTATATGTGCTTGTTAACATGAATAGAGTGCTTATTGTTTGTACACAAGGTATTTTCAATGTAATTGAGTGAGAATTTGCGATTACAACAATAAGTCCGGTGTTGTTAGATGGAAATCAAGAGAAACACACATTAATGAGTGATTAAGCTGAAAATACTTGTAAGAAATGCTAATGATCATTAGATACTCGTTAGTTATTGAAATTCAATGGTTTCCAAATTCCAAGGAAGTGTAGATGTGCTGGTTACCTTGAATAGAGTGCTTACTGTTTGTACACAAGGTGTTTTCAATATAATTAAGTGAGAATGAGTGATTCCAACAAAAAGTCCAACCTTGTTCGATGGAAATCAAGAGAAGCTCAAATTAATGTGTGGTTAAGGCTGGAAATACTTGTAAGAAATGCTAATGATTATAGATACTCGTTATGTATTGAAATTCAAAAGGTTTGCTAATTCAAAGGAAGTGTAGATGTGCTTGTTAACATGAATAGAGTGCTTATTCTTTGTGACACATGGTATTTCGAATGTAATTAAGTGAGAATGAGTGATTACAACAAAAAGTCCAGCCTTGTTAGATGGAAATCAAGAGAAGCACACATTAATGAGTGATTAAGCTGAAAATACTTGTAAGAAATGCTAATGATCATTAGATACTCGTTATTTATTGAATTTCAATGGTTTCCTAATTCCAAGGAAGTGTAGATGTGCTTGTTAACATGAATAGAGTGCTTATTGTTTGTACACAAGGTATTTTCAACATAATTAAGTGAGAATTTGTGATTACAACAAAAAGTCCAGCCTTGTTAGATGGAAATCAAGAGAAGCACACATTAATGAGTGATTAAGCTGAAAATACTTGTAAGAAATGCTAATGATCATTAGATACTCGTTGTTTAATGAATTTCAATGGTTTCTAATTCCAAGGAAGTGTAGATGGGCTTGTTAACATGAATAGAGTGCTTATTGTTTGTACACAAGCTATTTTCAACTAATTAAGTGAGAATGAGTGATTACAACAAAATGTCCAGCCTTGTTAGAAGGAAATCAAGAGAAGCACACATTAATGAGTGATTAAGCTGAAAATACTTGTAAGAAATGCTAATGATCAATTAGATACTCGTTATTTATTGAATTTCAATGGTTTCCTAATTCCAAGGAAGTGTAGATGTGGTTGTTAACATGAATAGAGTGCTTATTGTTTGTATACAAGGTATTTTCAACGTAATTAAGTGAGAATTTGTGATTACAACAATAAGTCCAGCCTTGTTAGATGGAAATCAAGAGAAGCACACATTAATGAGTGATTAAGCTGAAAATACTTGTAAGAAATGCTAATGATCATTAGATACTCGTTGTTTAATGAATTTCAATGGTTTCCTAATTCCAAGGAAGTGTAGATGGGCTTGTTAACATGAATAGAGTGCTTATTGTTTGTACACAAGGTATTTTCAATATCATTAAGTGAGAATGAGTGATTACAACAAAATGTCCAGCCTTGTTAGAAGGAAATCAAGAGAAGCACACATTAATGAGTGATTAAGCTGAAAATACTTGCTGAAAATACTTGCATTGAAATGAATGCCCCCCTCGTTATTTTTTGAAATTCAATGGTTTCCTAATTCCAAGGAAGTGTAGATGTGCTTGTTAACATGAATAGAGTGCTTATTGTTTGTACACAAGGTATTTTCAACATAATTAAGTGAGAATTTGTGATTACAACAATAAGTCCAGCCTTGTTAGATGGAAATCAAGAGAAGCACACATTAATGAGTGATTAAGCTGAAAATACTTGTAAGAAATGCTAATGATCATTAGATACTCGTTATTTAATGAATTTCAATGGTTTCCTAATTCCAAGGAAGTGTAGATGGGCTTGTTAACATGAATAGAGTGCTTATTGTTTGTACACAAGCTATTTTCAACATCATTAAGTGAGAATGAGTGATTACAACAAATGTCCAGCCTTGTTAGAAGGAAATCAAGAGAAGCACACATTAATGAGTGATTAAGCTGAAAATACTTGTAAGAAATGCTAATGATCATTAGATACTCGTTATTTATTGAAATTCAATGGTTTCCTAATTCCAAGGAAGTGTAGATGTGCTTGTTAACATGAATAGAGTGCTTATTGTTTGTACACAAGGTATTTTCAACGTAATTAAGTGAGAATTTGTGATTACAACAATAAGTCCAGCCTTGTTAGATGGAAATCAAGAGAAGCACACATTAATGAGTGATTAAGCTGAAAATACTTGTAAGAAATGCTAATGATCATTAGATACTCGTTGTTTAATGAATTTCAATGGTTTCCTAATTCCAAGGAAGTGTAGATGTGCTTGTTAACATGAATAGAGTGCTTATTGTTTGTACACAAGGTATTTTCAACGTAATTAAGTGAGAATTTGTGATTACAAGAATATCCAGCCTTGTTAGATGGAAATCAAGAGAAGCACACATTAATGAGTGATTAAGCTGAAAATACTTGTAAGAAATGCTAATGATCATTAGATACTCGTTATTTAATGAATTCAATGGTTTCCTAATTCCAAGGAAGTGTAGATGTGCTTGTTAACATGAATAGAGTGCTTATTGTTTGTACACAAGGTATTTTCAATCGTAATTAAGTGAGAATGAGTGATTACAACAAAAGTCCAGCCTTGTTAGAAGGAAATCAAGAGAAGCACACATTAATGAGTGATTAAGCTGAAAATACTTGTAAGAAATGCTAATGATCATTAGATACTCGTTGTTTATGAATTTCAATGGTTTCCTAATTCCAAGGAAGTGTAGATGTGCTTGTTAACATGAATAGAGTGCTTATTGTTTGTACACAAGTATTTTCAACGTAATTAAGTGAGAATTTGTGATTACAACAAAAAGACCAGCCTTGTTAGATGGAAATCAAGAGAAGCACACATTAATGAGTGATTAAGCTGAAAATACTTGTAAGAAATGCTAATGATCATTAGATACTCGTTGTTTATGAATTTCAATGGTTTCCTAATTCCAAGGAAGTGTAGATGTGCTTGTTAACATGAATAGAGTGCTTATTGTTTGTACACAAGCTATTTTCAACGTCATTAAGTGAGAATGAGTGATTACAACAAAATGTCCAGCCTTGTTAGAAGGAAATCAAGAGAAGCACACATTAATGAGTGATTAAGCTGAAAATACTTGTAAGAAATGCTAATGATCATTAGATACTCGTTATTTATTGAAATTCAATGGTTTCCTAATTCCAAGGAAGTGTAGATGTGCTTGTTAACATGAATAGAGTGCTTATTGTTTGTACGCAAGGTATTTTCAACGTAATTAAGTGAGAATTTGTGATTACAACAAAAGTCCAGCCTTGTTAGATGGAAATCAAGAGAAGCACACATTAATGAGTGATTAAGCTGAAAATACTTGTAAGAAATGCTAATGATCATTAGATACTCGTTGTTTAATGAATTTCAATGGTTTCCTAATTCCAAGGAAGTGTAGATGGGCTTGTTAACATGAATAGAGTGCTTATTGTTTGTACACAAGCTATTTTCAACATCATTAAGTGAGAATGAGTGATTACAACAAAATGTCCAGCCTTGTTAGAAGGAAATCAAGAGAAGCACACATTAATGAGTGATTAAGCTGAAAATACTTGTAAGAAATGCTAATGATCATTAGATACTCGTTATTTAATGAATTTCAATGGTTTCCTAATTCCAAGGAAGTGTAGATGTGCTTGTTAACATGAATAGAGTGCTTATTGTTTGTACACAAGGTATTTTCAACATCATTAAGTGAGAATGAGTGATTACAACAATAAGTCCAGCCTTGTTAGAAGGAAATCAAGAGAAGCACACATTAATGAGTGATTAAGCTGAAAATACTTGTAAGAAATGCTAATGATCATTAGATACTCGTTGTTTAATGAATTTCAATGGTTTCCTAATTCCAAGGAAGTGTAGATGGGCTTGTTAACATGAATAGAGTGCTTATTGTTTGTACACAAGCTATTTTCAACATCATTAAGTGAGAATGAGTGATTACAACAAAATGTCCAGCCTTGTTAAAGGAAATCAAGAGAAGCACACATTAATGAGTGATTAAGCTGAAAATACTTGTAAGAAATGCTAATGATCATTAGATACTCGTTATTTATTGAAATTCAATGGTTTCCTAATTCCAAGGAAGTGTAGATGTGCTTGTTAACATGAATAGAGTGCTTATTGTTTGTACACAAGTATTTTCAATGTAATTAAGTGAGAATTGTGATTACAACAAAAGTCCAGCCTTGTTAGATGGAAATCAAGAGAAGCACACATTAATGAGTGATTAAGCTGAAAATACTTGTAAGAAATGCTAATGATCATTAGATACTCGTTATTTAATGAATTTCAATGGTTTCCTAATTCCAAGGAAGTGTAGATGGGCTTGTTAACATGAATAGAGTGCTTATTGTTTGTACACAAGCTATTTTCAACATCATTAAGTGAGAATGAGTGATTACAACAAAATGTCCAGCCTTGTTAGAAGGAAATCAAGAGAAGCACACATTAATGAGTGATTAAGCTAAAAATACTTGTAAGAAATGCTAATGATCATTAGATACTCGTTATTTATTGAAATTCAATGGTTTCCTAATTTCAAGGAAGTGTAGATGTGCTTGTTAACATGAATAGAGTGCTTATTGTTTGTACACAAGGTATTTTCAACGTAATTAAGTGAGAATGAGTGATTACAACAAAAGTCCAGCCTTGTTAGAAGAAATCAAGAGAAGCACACATTAATGAGTGATTAAGCTGAAAATACTTGTAAGAAATGCTAATGATCATTAGATACTCGTTATTTATTGAAATTCAATGGTTTCCTAATTCCAAGGAAGTGTAGATGTGCTTGTTAACATGAATAGAGTGCTTATTGTTTGTACACAAAGTTATTTTCAATGCAATTAAGTGAGAATTTGTGATTACAACAATAAGTCCAGCCTTGTTAGATGGAAATCAAGAGAAGCACACATTAATGAGTGATTAAGCTGAAAATATTTGTAAGAAATGCTAATGTCATCAAGATACTCGTTATTTAATGAATTTCAATGGTAATTAAGCGAGAATTTGTGATTACAAGAATAAGTCAGCCTTGTTAGATGGAAATCAAGTGAAGCACACATTAATGAGTGATTAAGCTGAAAATACTTGTAAGAAATGCTAATGATCATTAGATACTCGTTGTTTAATTGAATTTCAATGGTTTCCTAATTCCAAGGAAGTGTAGATGGGCTTGTTAACATGAATAGAGTGCTTATTGTTTGTACACAAGCTATTTTCAACCATTAAGTGAGAATGAGTGATTACAACAAAATGTCCAGCCTTGTTAGATGGAAATCAAGAGAAGCACACATTAATGAGTGATTAAGCTGAAAATACTTGTAAGAAATGCTAATGATCATTAGATACTCGTTATTTATAGAAATTCAATGGTTTCCTAATTCCAAGAAGTGTAGATGTGCTTGTTAACATGAATAGAGTGCTTATTGTTTGTACACAAGGTATTTTCAACATAATTAAGTGAGAATTGTGATTACAACAAAAGTCCAGCCTTGTTAGAAGGAAATCAAGAGAAGCACACATTAATGAGTGATTAAGCTGAAAATACTTGTAAGAAATGCTAATGATCTTAGATACTCGTTGTTTAATGAATTTCAATGGTTTCCTAATTCAGGAAGTGTAGATGGGCTTGTTAACATGAATAGAGTGCTTATTGTTTGTACACAAGCTATTTTCAACATCATTAAGTGAGAATGAGTGATTACAACAAAATGTCCAGCCTTGTTAGAAGGAAATCAAGAGAAGCACACATTAATGAGTGATTAAGCTGAAAATACTTGTAAGAAATGCTAATGATCATTAGATACTCGTTATTTATTGAAATTCAATGGTTTCCTAATTCCAAGGAAGTGTAGATGTGCTTGTTAACATGAATAGAGTGCTTATTGTTTGTACACAAGGTATTTTCAACGTAATTAAGTGAGAATGAGTGATTACAACAATAAGTCCAGCCTTGTTAGATGGAAATCAAGAGAAGCACACATTAATGAGTGATTAAGCTGAAAATACTTGTAAGAAATGCTAATGATCATTAGATACTCGTTGTTTAATGAAATTCAATGGTTTCCTAATTCCAAGGATGTGTAGATGGGCTTGTTAACATGAATAGAGTGCTTATTGTTTGTACACAAGCTATTTTCAACATCATTAAGTGAGAATGAGTGATTACAACAAAATGTCCAGCCTTGTTAGAAGGAAATCAAGAGAAGCACACATTAATGAGTGATTAAGCTGAAAATACTTGTAAGAAATGCTAATGATCATTAGATACTCGTTATTTATTGAAATTCAATGGTTTCCTAATTCCAAGGAAGTGTAGATGTGCTTGTTAACATGAATAGAGTGCTTATTGTTTGTACACAAGGTATTTTCAACGTAATTAAGTGAGAATTTGTGATTACAACAATAAGTCCAGCCTTGTTAGAAGGAAATCAAGAGAAGCACACATTAATGAGTGATTAAGCTGAAAATACTTGTAAGAAATGCTAATGATCTTAGATACTCGTTGTTTAATGAATTTCAATGGTTTCCTAATTCCAAGGAATTGTAGATGGGCTTGTTAACATGAATAGAGTGCTTATTGTTTGTACACAAGCTATTTTCAACATCATTAAGTGAGAATGAGTGATTACAACAAAATGTCCAGCCTTGTTAGAAGGAAATCAAGAGAAGCACACATTAATGAGTGATTAAGCTGAAAATACTTGTAAGAAATGCTAATGATCATTAGATACTCGTTGTTTAATGAATTCAATGGTTTCCTAATTCCAAGGAAGTGTAGATGTGCTTGTTAACATGAATAGAGTGCTTATTGTTTGTACACAAGATATTTTCAACGTAATTAAGTGAGAATTTGTGATTACAACAAAAGTCCAGCCTTGTTAGATGGAAATCAAGAGAAGCACACATTAATGAGTGATTAAGCTGAAAATACTTGTAAGAAATGCTAATGATCATTAGATACTCGTTGTTTAATGAATTTCAATGGTTTCCTAATTCCAAGGAAGTGTAGATGGGCTTGTTAACATGAATAGAGTGCTTATTGTTTGTACACAAGCTATTTTCAACATCATTAAGTGAGAATGAGTGATTACAACAAAATGTCCAGCCTTGTTAGAAGGAAATCAAGTGAAGCACACATTAATGAGTGATTAAGCTGAAAATACTTGTAAGAAATGCTAATGATCATTAGATACTCGTTGTTTAATGAATTTCAATGGTTTCCTAATTCCAAGGAAGTGTAGATGGGCTTGTTAACATGAATAGAGTGCTTATTGTTTGTACACAAGCTATTTTCAACATCATTAAGTGAGAATGAGTGATTACAACAAAATGTCCAGCCTTGTTAGAAGGAAATCAAGTGAAGCACACATTAATGAGTGATTAAGCTGAAAATACTTGTAAGAAATGCTAATGATCATTAGATACTCGTTATTTATTGAAATTCAATGGTTTCCTAATTCCAAGGAAGTGTAGATGTGCTTGTTAACATGAATAGAGTGCTTATTGTTTGTACACAAAGTATTTTCAACGTAATTAAGTGAGAATTTGTGATTACAACAATAAGTCCAGCCTTGTTAGATGGAAATCAAGAGAAGCACACATTAATGAGTGATTAAGCTGAAAATACTTGTAAGAAATGCTAATGATCATTAGATACTCGTTGTTTAATGAATTTCAATGGTTTCCTAATTCCAAGGAAGTGTAGATGTGCTTGTTAACATGAATAGAGTGCTTATTGTTTGTACACAAGGTATTTTCAACGTAATTAAGTGAGAATGAGTGATTACAACAAAAAGTCCAGCCTTGTTAGATGGAAATCAAAGAAGCACACATTAATGAGTGATTAAGCTGAAAATACTTGTAAGAAATGCTAATGATCATTAGATACTCGTTATTTATTGAAATTCAATGGTTTCCTAATTCCAAGGAAGTGTAGATGTGCTTGTTAACATGAATAGAGTGCTTATTGTTTGTACACAAGGTATTTTCAACATAATTAAGTGAGAATTTGTGATTACAACAATAAGTCCAGCCTTGTTAGATGGAAATCAAGAGAAGCACACATTAATGAGTGATTAAGCTGAAAATACTTGTAAGAAATGCTAATGATCATTAGATACTCGTTATTTAATGAATTTCAATGGTTTCCTAATTCCAAGGAAGTGTAGATGGCTTGTTAACATGAATAGAGTGCTTATTGTTTGTACACAAGCTATTTTCAACATCATTAAGTGAGAATGAGTGATTACAACAAAATGTCCAGCCTTGTTAGATGGAAATCAAGAGAAGCACACATTAATGAGTGATTAAGCTGAAAATACTTGTAAGAAATGCTAATGATCATTAGATACTCGTTATTTATGAAATTCAATGGTTTCCTAATTCCAAGGAAGTGTAGATGTGCTTGTTAACATGAATAGAGTGCTTATTGTTTGTACACAAGGTATTTTCAACGTAATTAAGTGAGAATTTGTGATTACAACAATAAGTCCAGCCTTGTTAGATGGAAATCAAGAGAAGCACACATTAATGAGTGATTAAGCTGAAAATACTTGTAAGAAATGCTAATGATCATTAGATACTCGTTGTTTATTGAAATTCAATGGTTTCCTAATTCCAAGGAAGTGTAGATGTGCTTGTTAACATGAATAGAGTGCTTATTGTTTGTACACAAGGTATTTTCAATGTAATTAAGTGAGAATTTGTGATTACAACAATAAGTCCAGCCTTGTTAGATGGAAATCAAGAGAAGCACACATTAATGAGTGATTAAGCTGAAAATACTTGTAAGAAATGCTAATGATCATTAGATACTCGTTGTTTAATGAATTTCAATGGTTTCCTAATTCCAAGGAAGTGTAGATGTGCTTGTTAACATGAATAGAGTGCTTATTGTTTGTACACAAGGTATTTTCAACGTAATTAAGTGAGAATGAGTGATTACAACAAAAGTCCAGCCTTGTTAGATGGAAATCAAGAGAAGCACACATTAATGAGTGATTAAGCTGAAAATACTTGTAAGAAATGCTAATGATCATTAGATACTCGTTATTTATTGAAATTCAATGGTTTCCTAATTCCAAGGAAGTGTAGATGTGCTTGTTAACATGAATAGAGTGCTTATTGTTTGTACACAAGGTATTTTCAACGTAATTAAGTGAGAATTTGTGATTACAACAATAAGTCCAGCCTTGTTAGATGGAAATCAAGAGAAGCACACATTAATGAGTGATTAAGCTGAAAATACTTGTAAGAAATGCTAATGATCATTAGATACTCGTTATTTAATGAAATTCAATGGTTTCCTAATTCCAAGGAAGTGTAGATGTGCTTGTTAACATGAATAGAGTGCTTATTGTTTGTACACAAGGTATTTTCAACGTAATTAAGTGAGAATTTGAGTGATTACAACAAAAGTCCAGCCTTGTTAGATGGAAATCAAGAGAAGCACACATTAATGAGTGATTAAGCTGAAAATACTTGTAAGAAATGCTAATGATCATTAGATACTCGTTGTTTAATGAATTTCAATGGTTTCCTAATTCCAAGGAAGTGTAGATGTGCTTGTTAACATGAATAGAGTGCTTATTGTTTGTACACAAGGTATTTTCAACATAATTAAGTGAGAATTTGTGATTAGAACAATAAGTCCAGCCTTGTTAGATGGAAATCAAGAGAAGCACACATTAATGAGTGATTAAGCTGAAAATACTTGTAAGAAATGCTAATGATCATTAGATACTCGTTGTTTAATGAATTTCAATGGTTTCCTAATTCCAAGGAAGTGTAGATGTGCTTGTTAACATGAATAGAGTGCTTATTGTTTGTACACAAGCTATTTTCAACGTAATTAAGTGAGAATTTGTGATTACAACAATAAGTCCAGCCTTGTTAGATGGAAATCAAGAGAAGCACACATTAATGAGTGATTAAGCTGAAAATACTTGTAAGAAATGCTAATGATCATTAGATACTCGTTGTTTAATGAATTTCAATGGTTTCCTAATTCCAAGGAAGTGTAGATGTGCTTGTTAACATGAATAGAGTGCTTATTGTTTGTACACAAGGTATTTTCAACGTAATTAAGTGAGAATTTGTGATTACAACAATAAGTCCAGCCTTGTTAGATGGAAATCAAGAGAAGCACACATTAATGAGTGATTAAGCTGAAAATACTTGTAAGAAATGCTAATGATCATTAGATACTCGTTGTTTAATGAATTTCAATGGTTTCCTAATTCCAAGGAAGTGTAGATGTGCTTGTTAACATGAATAGAGTGCTTATTGTTTGTACACAAGCTATTTTCAACATAATTAAGTGAGAATTTGTGATTACAACAAAAGTCCAGCCTTGTTAGAAGGAAATCAAGAGAAGCACACATTAATGAGTGATTAAGCTGAAAATACTTGTAAGAAATGCTAATGATCATTAGATACTCGTTATTTATTGAAATTCAATGGTTTCCTAATTCCAAGGAAGTGTAGATGTGCTTGTTAACATGAATAGAGTGCTTATTGTTTGTACACAAGGTATTTTCAACGTAATTAAGTGAGAATTTGTGATTACAACAATAAGTCCAGCCTTGTTAGATGGAAATCAAGAGAAGCACACATTAATGAGTGATTAAGCTGAAAATACTTGTAAGAAATGCTAATGATCATTAGATACTCGTTATTTATTGAAATTCAATGGTTTCCTAATTCAAGGAAGTGTTGATGTGCTTGTTAACTTGAATAGAGTGCTTATTGTTTGTACACAAGTATTTTCAACATAATTAAGTGAGAATTTGTGATTAGAACAATAAGTCCAGCCTTGTTAGATGGAAATCAAGAGAAGCACACATTAATGAGTGATTAAGCTGAAAATACTTGTAAGAAATGCTAATGATCATTAGATACTCGTTGTTTAATGAATTTCAATGGTTTCCTAATTCCAAGAAGTGTAGATGTGCTTGTGAACATGAATAGAGTGCTTATTGTTTGTACACAAGGTATTTTCAACGTAATTAAGTGAGAATTTTGATTACAACAATAAGTCCAGCCTTGTTAGATGGAAATCAAGAGAAGCACACATTAATGAGTGATTAAGCTGAAAATACTTGTAAGAAATGCTAATGATCATTAGATACTCGTTGTTTAATTGAAATTCAATGGTTTCCTAATTCCAAGGAAGTGTAGATGTGCTTGTTAACATGAATAGAGTGCTTATTGTTTGTACACAAGGTATTTTCAACGTAATAAAGTGAGAATTTGTGATTACAACAATAAGTCCAGCCTTGTTAGATGGAAATCAAGAGAAGCACACATTAATGAGTGATTAAGCTGAAAATACTTGTAAGAAATGCTAATGATCATTAGATACTCGTTATTTATTGAAATTCAATGGTTTCCTAATTCAAGGAAGTGTTGATGTGCTTGTTAACATGAATAGAGTGCTTATTGTTTGTACACAAGGTATTTCAACATAATTAAGTGAGAATTTGTGATTAGAACAATAAGTCCAGCCTTGTTAGATGGAAATCAAGAGAAGCACACATTAATGAGTGATTAAGCTGAAAATACTTGTAAGAAATGCTAATGATCATTAGATACTCGTGTTTAATGAAATTCAATGGTTTCCTAATTCCAAGGAAGTGTAGATGTGCTTGTTAACATGAATTGAGTGCTTATTGTTTGTACACAAGGTATTTTCAACATAATTAAGTGAGAATTTGTGATTACAACAATAAGTCCAGCCTTGTTAGATGGAAATCAAGAGAAGCACACATTAATGAGTGATTAAGCTGAAAATACTTGTAAGAAATGCTAATGATCATTAGATACTCGTTGTTTAATGAAATTTCAATGGTTTCCTAATTCCAAGGAAGTGTTGATGTGCTTGTTAATTGAATAGAGTGCTTATTGTTTGTACACAAGGTATTTTCAACGTAATTAAGTGAGAATTTGTGATTACAACAATAAGTCCAGCCTTGTTAGATGGAAATCAAGAGAAGCACACATTAATGAGTGATTAAGCTGAAAATACTGTAAGAAATGCTAATGATCATTAGATACTCGTTGTTTATTGAAATTCAATGGTTTCCTAATTCAAGGAAGTGTTGATGTGCTTGTTAACTGAATAGAGTGCTTATTGTTTGTACACAAGTATTTTCAACATAATTAAGTGAGAATTTGTGATTACAACAATAAGTCCAGCCTTGTTAGATGGAAATCAAGAGAAGCACACATTAATGAGTGATTAAGCTGAAAATACTTGTAAGAAATGCTAATGATCATTAGATACTCGTGTTTAATGAAATTTCAATGGTTTCCTAATTCCAAGAAGTGTAGATGTGCTTGTTAACATGAATAGAGTGCTTATTTTGTACACAAGGTATTTTCAACATAATTAAGTGAGAATTTTTGATTACAACAATAAGTCCAGCCTTGTTAGATGGAAATCAAGAGAAGCACACATTAATGAGTGATTAAGCTGAAAATACTTGTAAGAAATGCTAATGATCATTAGATACTCGTTCTTTATTGAAATTCAATGGTTTCCTAATTCCAAGGAAGTGTTGATGTGCTTGTTAACATGAATAGAGTGCTTATTGTTTGTACACAAGGTATTTTCAACGTAATTAAGTGAGAATTTGTGATTAGAACAATAAGTCCAGCCTTGTTAGATGGAAATCAAGAGAAGCACACATTAATGAGTGATTAAGCTGAAAATACTTGTAAGAAATGCTAATGATCATTAGATACTCGTTATTTATTGAATTCAATGGTTTCCTAATTCCAAGGAATTGTTGATGTGCTTGTTAACTTGAATAGAGTGCTTATTGTTTGTACACAAGGTATTTTCAACGTAATTAAGTGAGAATTTGTGATTAGAACAATAAGTCCAGCCTTGTTAGATGGAAATCAAGAGAAGCACACATTAATGAGTGATTAAGCTGAAAATACTTGTAAGAAATGCTAATGATCATTAGATACTCGTTGTTTAATGAATTCAATGGTTTCCTAATTCCAAGGAAGTGTAGATGTGCTTGTGAACATGAATTGAGTGCTTATTATTTGTACACAAGATTTTTCAACATAATTAAGTGAGAATTTTTGATTACAACAATAAGTCCAGCCTTGTTAGATGGAAATCAAGAGAAGCACACATTAATGAGTGATTAAGCTGAAAATACTTGTAAGAAATGCTAATGATCATTAGATACTCGTTCTTTAATGAAATTCAATGGTTTCCTAATTCCAAGGAAGTGTTGATGTGCTTGTTAACATGAATAGAGTGCTTATTGTTTGTAACACAAGGTATTTTCAACGTAATAAGTGAGAATTTGTGATTAGAACAATAAGTCCAGCCTTGTTAGATGGAAATCAAGAGAAGCACACATTAATGAGTGATTAAGCTGAAAATACTTGTAAGAAATGCTAATGATCATTAGATACTCGTTACTTATTGAAATTCAATGGTTTCCTAATTCAAGGAAGTGTTGATGTGCTTGTTAACTTGAATAGAGTGCTTATTGTTTGTACACAAGGTATTTTCAACATAATTAAGTGAGAATTTGTGATTAGAACAATAAGTCCAGCCTTGTTAGATGGAAATCAAGAGAAGCACACATTAATGAGTGATTAAGCTGAAAATACTTGTAAGAAATGCTAATGATCATTAGATACTCGTTGTTAATGAATTTCAATGGTTTCCTAATTCCACAGAAGTGTAGATGTGCTTGTGAACATGAATAGAGTGCTTATTATTTGTACACAAGGTATTTTCAACATAATTAAGTGAGAATTTGTGATTACAACAATAAGTCCAGCCTTGTTAGATGGAAATCAAGAGAAGCACACATTAATGAGTGATTAAGCTGAAAATACTTGTAAGAAATGCTAATGATCATTAGATACTCGTTCTTTATTGAAATTCAATGGTTTCCTAATTCCAAGGAAGTGTGATGTGCTTGTTAACTGAATAGAGTGCTTATTGTTTGTACACAAGGTATTTTCAACGTAATTAAGTGAGAATTTGTGATTAGAACAATAAGTCCAGCCTTGTTAGATGGAAATCAAGAGAAGCACACATTAATGAGTGATTAAGCTGAAAATACTTGTAAGAAATGCTAATGATCATTAGATACTCGTTACTTTATTGAAATTCAATGGTTTCCTAATTCAAGGAAGTGTTGATGTGCTTGTTAACTTGAATAGAGTGCTTATTGTTTGTACACAAGGTATTTTCAACATAATTAAGTGAGAATTTGTGATTAGAACAATAAGTCCAGCCTTGTTAGATGGAAATCAAGAGAAGCACACATTAATGAGTGATTAAGCTGAAAATACTTGTAAGAAATGCTAATGATCATTAGATACTCGTTGTTTAATGAATTTCAATGGTTTCCTAATTCCACGGAAGTGTAGATGTGCTTGTTAACATGAATTGAGTGCTTATTGTTTGTACACAAGGTATTTTCAACATAATTAAGTGAGAATTTTTGATTACAACAATAAGTCCAGCCTTGTTAGATGGAAATCAAGAGAAGCACACATTAATGAGTGATTAAGCTGAAAATACTTGTAAGAAATGCTAATGATCATTAGATACTCGTTCTTTATTGAAATTCAATGGTTTCCTAATTCCAAGGAAGTGTTGATGTGCTTGTTAACTTGAATAGAGTGCTTATTGTTTGTACACAAGGTATTTTCAACGTAATTAAGTGAGAATTTGTGATTAGAACAATAAGTCCAGCCTTGTTAGATGGAAATCAAGAGAAGCACACATTAATGAGTGATTAAGCTGAAAATACTTGTAAGAAATGCTAATGATCATTAGATGCTCGTGTTTAATGAATTTCAATGGTTTCCTAATTCCAAGGAAGTGTAGATGTGCTTGTTAACATGAATAGAGTGCTTATTATTTGTACACAAGGTATTTTCAACGTAATTAAGTGAGAATTTGTGATTAAACAATAAGTCCAGCCTTGTTAGATGGAAATCAAGAGAAGCACACATTAATGAGTGATTAAGCTGAAAATACTTGTAAGAAATGCTAATGATCATTAGATACTCGTTCTTTAATGAATTTCAATGGTTTCCTAATTCCAAGGAAGTGTAGATGTGCTTGTTAACATGAAGAGAGTGCTTATTGTTTGTACACAAGGTATTTTCAACGTAATTAAGTGAGAATTTGTGATTAGAACAATAAGTCCAGCCTTGTTAGATGGAAATCAAGAGAAGCACACATTAATGAGTGATTAAGCTGAAAATACTTGTAAGAAATGCTAATGATCATTAGATACTCGTTATTTATTGAAATTCAAATGGTTTCCTAATTCAAGGAATTGTTGATGTGCTTGTTAACTTGAATAGAGTGCTTATTGTTTGTACACAAGGTATTTTCAACATAATTAAGTGAGAATTTGTGATTAGAACAATAAGTCCAGCCTTGTTAGATGGAAATCAAGAGAAGCACACATTAATGAGTGATTAAGCTGAAAATACTTGTAAGAAATGCTAATGATCATTAGATACTCGTTGTTTAATGAATTTCAATGGTTTCCTAATTCCACGGAAGTGTAGATGTGCTTGTGAACATGAATTGAGTGCTTATTGTTTGTACACAAGGTATTTTCAACATAATTAAGTGAGAATTTTTGATTACAACAATAAGTCCAGCCTTGTTAGATGGAAATCAAGAGAAGCACACATTAATGAGTGATTAAGCTGAAAATACTTGTAAGAAATGCTAATGATCATTAGATACTCGTTCTTTAATGAATTTCAATGGTTTCCTAATTCCAAGGAATGTAGATGTGCTTGTTAACATGAATAGAGTGCTTATTGTTTGTACACAAGGTATTTTCAACGTAATTAAGTGAGAATTTGTGATTAGAACAATAAGTCCAGCCTTGTTAGATGGAAATCAAGAGAAGCACACATTAATGAGTGATTAAGCTGAAAATACTTGTAAGAAATGCTAATGATCATTAGATACTCGTTGTTTAATGAAATTCAATGGTTTCCTAATTCAAGGAAGTGTTGATGTGCTTGTTAACTGAATAGAGTGCTTATTGTTTGTACACAAAGTATTTTCAACGTAATTAAGTGAGAATTTGTGATTAGAACAAAAAGTCCAGCCTTGTTAGATGGAAATCAAGAGAAGCACACATTAATGAGTGATTAAGCTGAAAATACTTGTAAGAAATGCTAATGATCATTAGATACTCGTTGTTTAATTGAAATTCAATGGTTTCCTAATTCCAAGGAAGTGTAGATGTGCTTGTTAACTTGAATAGAGTGCTTATTGTTTGTACAAAAGTATTTTCAACGTAATTAAGTGAGAATTTGTGATTACAACAATAAGTCCAGCCTTGTTAGATGGAAATCAAGAGAAGCACACATTAATGAGTGATTAAGCTGAAAATACTTGTAAGAAATGCTAATGATCATTAGATACTCGTTATTTATTGAAATTCAATGGTTTCCTAATCCAAGGAAGTGTTGATGTGCTTGTTAACTTGAATAGAGTGCTTATTGTTTGTACACAAGGTATTTTCAACGTAATTAAGTGAGAATTGTGATTACAACATAAAGTCCAGCCTTGTTAGATGGAAATCAAGAGAAGCACACATTAATGAGTGATTAAGCTGAAAATACTTGTAAGAAATGCTAATGATCATTAGATACTCGTTCTTTATTGAAATTCAATGGTTTCCTAATTCCAAGGAAGTGTTGATGTGCTTGTTAACATGAATAGAGTGCTTATTGTTTGTACACAAGGTATTTTCAAACGTAATTAAGTGAGAATTGTGATTAGAACAATAAAGTCCAGCCTTGTTAGAAGGAAATCAGAGAAGCACACATTAATGAGTGATTAAGCTGAAAATACTTGTAAGAAATGCTAATGATCATTAGATACTCGGTGTTTAATGAATTTCAATGGTTTCCTAATTCCACGGAAGTGTAGATGTGCTTGTTAACATGAATAGAGTGCTTATTGTTTGTACACAAGGTATTTTCAACGTAATTAAGTGAGAATTGTGATTACAACAATAAGTCCAGCCTTGTTAATGGAAATCAAGAGAAGCACACATTAATGAGTGATTAAGCTGAAAATACTTGTAAGAAATGCTAATGATCATTAGATACTCGTTCTTTATGAAATTCAATGGTTTCCTAATTCCAAGGAAGTGTTGATGTGCTTGTTAACATGAATAGAGTGCTTATTGTTTGTACACAAGGTATTTTCAACATATTAAGTGAGAATTTGTGATTAGAACAATAAGTCCAGCCTTGTTAGATGGAAATCAAGAGAAGCACACATTAATGAGTGATTAAGCTGAAAATACTTGTAAGAAATGCTAATGATCATTAGATACTCGTTGTTTAATGAAATTCAATGGTTTCCTAATTTCAAGGAAGTGTTGATGTGCTTGTTAACTGAATAGAGTGCTTATTGTTTGTACACAAGGTATTTTCAACATAATTAAGTGAGAATTTGTGATTACAACAATAAGTCCAGCCTTGTTAGATGGAAATCAAGAGAAGCACACATTAATGAGTGATTAAGCTGAAAATACTTGTAAGAAATGCTAATGATCATTAGATACTCGTTCTTTAATGAAATTTCAATGGTTTCCTAATTCCAAGGAAGTGTAGATGTGCTTGTTAACATGAATAGAGTGCTTATTGTTTGTACACAAGGTATTTTCAACGTAATTAAGTGAGAATTTGTGATTACAACAATAAGTCCAGCCTTGTTAGATGGAAATCAAGAGAAGCACACATTAATGAGTGATTAAGCTGAAAATACTTGTAAGAAATGCTAATGATCATTAGATACTCGTTGTTTAATGAATTTCAATGGTTTCCTAATTCCAAGGAAGTGTAGATGTGCTTGTTAACATGAATAGAGTGCTTATTGTTTGTAACAAGGTATTTTCAACGTAATTAAGTGAGAATGAGTGATTACAACAAAAAGTCCAGCCTTGTTAGATGGAAATCAAGAGAAGCACACATTAATGAGTGATTAAGCTGAAAATACTTGTAAGAAATGCTAATGATCATTAGATACTCGTTATTTAATGAAATTCAATGGTTTCCTAATTCCAAGGAAGTGTTGATGTGCTTGTTAACTTGAATAGAGTGCTTATTGTTTGTACACAAGGTATTTTCAACGTAATTAAGTGAGAATTTGTGATTGAACAATAAGTCCAGCCTTGTTAGATGGAAATCAAGAGAAGCACACATTAATGAGTGATTAAGCTGAAAATACTTGTAAGAAATGCTAATGATCATTAGATACTCGTGTTTAATGAAATTCAATGGTTTCCTAATTCCACGGAAGTGTAGATGTGCTTGTTAACATGAATAGAGTGCTTATTGTTTGTACACAAGGTATTTTCAACATAATTAAGTGAGAATTTGTGATTACAAAAATAGTCCAGCCTTGTTAGATGGAAATCAAGAGAAGCACACATTAATGAGTGATTAAGCTGAAAATACTTGTAAGAAATGCTAATGATCATTAGATACTCGTTCTTTATTGAAATTCAATGGTTTCCTAATTCCAAGGAAGTGTTGATGTGCTTGTTAACTTGAATAGAGTGCTTATTGTTTGTACACAAGGTATTTTCAACATAATTAAGTGAGATTGTGATTACAACAATAAGTCCAGCCTTGTTAGATGGAAATCAAGAGAAGCACACATTAATGAGTGATTAAGCTGAAAATACTTGTAAGAAATGCTAATGATCATTAGATACTCGTTATTATTGAAATTCAATGGTTTCCTAATCCAAGGAAGTGTTGATGTGCTTGTTAACTTGAATAGAGTGCTTATTGTTTGTACACAAGGTATTTTCAACGTAATTAAGTGAGAATTTGTGATTAGAACAATAAGTCCAGCCTTGTTAGATGGAAATCAAGAGAAGCACACATTAATGAGTGATTAAGCTGAAAATACTTGTAAGAAATGCTAATGATCATTAGATACTCGTTGTTTAATGAATTTCAATGGTTTCCAAATTCAAGAAAGTGTAGATGTGCTTGTTAACATGAATAGAGTGCTTATTGTTTGTACACAAGGTATTTTCAACATAATTAAGTGAGAATTCTGTTTACAACAATAAGTCCAGCCTTGTTAGATGGAAATCAAGAGAAGCACACATTAATGAGTGATTAAGCTGAAAATACTTGTAAGAAATGCTAATGATCATTAGATACTCGTTATTTANGTGATTAAGCTGAAAATTCTTGTAAGAAATGCTCATGATCATTAGATAGCCGTTCATTAAATGAATTTCAATGGTTTCCTAATCCAAGGAAATGTAGATGTGCTTGTTAACATGAAGAGAGTGCTTATTGTTTGTACACAAGGTATTTTCAACGTAATTCAGTGAGAATTTGTGATTAAAACAATAAGTCCAGCCTTGTTAGATGGAAATCAAGAGAAGCACACATTAATGAGTGATTAAGCTGAAAATACTTGTAAGAAATGCTAATGATCATTAGATACTCGTTGTTTAATGAATTTCAATGGTTTCCTAATTCCAAGGAAATGTAGATGTGCTTGTTAACATGAATAGAGTGCTTATTGTTTGTACACAAGGTATTTTCAACGTAATTAAGTGAGAATTTGTGATTACAACAATAAGTCCAGCCTTGTTAGATGGAAATCAAGAGAAGCACACATTAATGAGTGATTAAGCTGAAAATACTTGTAAGAAATGCTAATGATCATTAGATACTCGTTCTTTAATGAATTTCAATGGTTTCCTAATTCCAAGGAAATGTAGATGTGCTTGTTAACATGAAGAGAGTGCTTATTGTTTGTACACAAGGTATTTTCAACGTAATTAAGTGAGAATTTGTGATTACAACAATAAGTCCAGCCTTGTTAGATGGAAATCAAGAGAAGCACACATTAATGAGTGATTAAGCTGAAAATACTTGTAAGAAATGCTAATGATCATTAGATGCTCGGTGTTTAATGAATTTCAATGGTTTCCTAATTCCAAGGAATGTAGATGTGCTTGTTAACATGAATAGAGTGCTTATTGTTTGTACACAAGGTATTTTCAACGTAATTAAGTGAGAATTTGTGATTAGAAGGATAAGTCCAGCCTTGTTAGATGGAAATCAAGAGAAGCACACATTAATGAGTGATTAAGCTGAAAATACTTGTAAGAAATGCTAATGATCATTAGATACTCGTTCTTTAATGAATTTCAATGGTTTCCTAATTCCAAGGAAATGTAGATGTGCTTGTTAACATGAAGAGAGTGCTTATTGTTTGTACACAAGGTATTTTCAACGTAATTAAGTGAGAATTTGTGATTACAACAATAAGTCCAGCCTTGTTAGATGGAAATCAAGAGAAGCACACATTAATGAGTGATTAAGCTGAAAATACTTGTAAGAAATGCTAATGATCATTAGATACTCGTTCTTTAATGAATTTCAATGGTTTCCTAATTCCAAGGAAATGTAGATGTGCTTGTTAACATGAAGAGAGTGCTTATTGTTTGTACACAAGGTATTTTCAACGTAATTAAGTGAGAATTTGTGATTACAACAATAAGTCCAGCCTTGTTAGATGGAAATCAAGAGAAGCACACATTAATGAGTGATTAAGCTGAAAATACTTGTAAGAAATGCTAATGATCATTAGATACTCGTTCTTTAATGAATTTCAATGGTTTCCTAATTCCAAGGAAATGTAGATGTGCTTGTTAACATGAAGAGAGTGCTTATTGTTTGTACACAAGGTATTTTCAACGTAATTAAGTGAGAATTTGTGATTACAACAATAAGTCCAGCCTTGTTAGATGGAAATCAAGAGAAGCACACATTAATGAGTGATTAAGCTGAAAATACTTGTAAGAAATGCTAATGATCATTAGATGCTCGTTTTTAATGAATTTCAATGGTTTCCTAATTCCAAGGAAGTGTAGATGTGCTTGTTAACATGAATAGAGTGCTTATTGTTTGTACACAAGGTATTTTCAACGTAATTAAGTGAGAATTTGTGATTAGAACAATAAGTCCAGCCTTGTTAGATGGAAATCAAGAGAAGCACACATTAATGAGTGATTAAGCTGAAAATACTTGTAAGAAATGCTAATGATCATTAGATACTCGTTGTTTAATGAATTTCAATGGTTTCCTAATTCCAAGGAAATGTAGATGTGCTTGTTAACATGAAGAGAGTGCTTATTGTTTGTACACAAGGTATTTTCAACGTAATTAAGTGAGAATTTGTGATTAGAACAATAAGTCCAGCCTTGTTAGATGGAAATCAAGAGAAGCACACATTAATGAGTGATTAAGCTGAAAATACTTGTAAGAAATGCTAATGATCATTAGATACTCGTTCTTTAATGAATTGCAATGGTTTCCTAATTCCAAGGAAATGTAGATGTGCTTGTTAACATGAAGAGAGTGCTTATTGTTTGTACACAAGGTATTTTCAACGTAATTAAGTGAGAATTTGTGATTAGAACAATAAGTCCAGCCTTGTTAGATGGAAATCAAGAGAAGCACACATTAATGAGTGATTAAGCTGAAAATACTTGTAAGAAATGCTAATGATCATTAGATACTCGTTCTTTAATGAATTTCAATGGTTTCCTAATTCCAAGGAAATGTAGATGTGCTTGTTAACATGAAGAGAGTGCTTATTGTTTGTACACAAGGTATTTTCAACGTAATTAAGTGAGAATTTGTGATTAGAACAATAAGTCCAGCCTTGTTAGATGGAAATCAAGAGAAGCACACATTAATGAGTGATTAAGCTGAAAATACTTGTAAGAAATGCTAATGATCATTAGATACTCGTTCATTAATGAATTTCAATGGTTTCCTAATTCCAAGGAAATGTAGATGTGCTTGTTAACATGAAGAGAGTGCTTATTGTTTGTACACAAGGTATTTTCAACGTAATTAAGTGAGAATTTGTGATTAAACAATAAGTCCAGCCTTGTTAGATGGAAATCAAGAGAAGCACACATTAATGAGTGATTAAGCTGAAAATACTTGTAAGAAATGCTAATGATCATTAGATACTCGTTCTTTAATGAATTGCAATGGTTTCCTAATTCCAAGGAATGTAGATGTGCTTGTTAACATGAAGAGAGTGCTTATTGTTTGTACACAAGGTATTTTCAACGTAATTAAGTGAGAATTTGTGATTGAAACAATAAGTCCAGCCTTGTTAGATGGAAATCAAGAGAAGCACACATTAATGAGTGATTAAGCTGAAAATACTTGTAAGAAATGCTAATGATCATTAGATACTCGTTCTTTAATGAATTTCAATGGTTTCCTAATTCCAAGGAAATGTAGATGTGCTTGTTAACATGAATAGAGTGCTTATTGTTTGTACACAAGGTATTTTCAACGTAATTAAGTGAGAATTTGTGATTACAACAATAAGTCCAGCCTTGTTAGATGGAAATCAAGAGAAGCACACATTAATGAGTGATTAAGCTGAAAATACTTGTAAGAAATGCTAATGATCATTAGATACTCGTTCATTAATGAATTTCAATGGTTTCCTAATTCCAAGGAAATGTAGATGTGCTTGTTAACATGAAGAGAGTGCTTATTGTTTGTACACAAGGTATTTTCAACGTAATTAAGTGAGAATTTGTGATTAAAACAATAAGTCCAGCCTTGTTAGATGGAAATCAAGAGAAGCACACATTAATGAGTGATTAAGCTGAAAATACTTGTAAGAAATGCTAATGATCATTAGATACTCGTTCTTTAATGAATTGCAATGGTTTCCTAATTCCAAGGAAGTGTAGATGTGCTTGTTAACATGAAGAGAGTGCTTATTGTTTGTACACAAGGTATTTTCAACGTAATTAAGTGAGAATTTGTGATTAGAACAATAAGTCCAGCCTTGTTAGATGGAAATCAAGAGAAGCACACATTAATGAGTGATTAAGCTGAAAATACTTGTAAGAAATGCTAATGATCATTAGATACTCGTTCTTAATGAATTTCAATGGTTTCCTAATTCCAAGGAAATGTAGATGTGCTTGTTAACATGAATAGAGTGCTTATTGTTTGTACACAAGGTATTTTCAACGTAATTAAGTGAGAATTTGTGATTACAACAATAAGTCCAGCCTTGTTAGATGGAAATCAAGAGAAGCACACATTAATGAGTGATTAAGCTGAAAATCTTGTAAGAAATGCTAATGATCATTAGATACTCGTTCTTTATGAAATTCAATGGTTTCCTAATTCCAAGGAAGTGTAGATGTGCTTGTTAACATGAATGAGTGCTTATTGTTTGTACACAAGGTATTTTCAACGTAATTAAGTGAGAATTTGTGATTAGAACAATAAGTCCAGCCTTGTTAGATGGAAATCAAGAGAAGCACACATTAATGAGTGATTAAGCTGAAAATACTTGTAAGAAATGCTAATGATCATTAGATACTCGTTCTTTAATGAATTTCAATGGTTTCCTAATTCCAAGGAAATGTAGATGTGCTTGTTAACATGAAGAGAGTGCTTATTGTTTGTACACAAGGTATTTTCAACGTAATTAAGTGAGAATTTGTGATTAGAACAATAAGTCCAGCCTTGTTAGATGGAAATCAAGAGAAGCACACATTAATGAGTGATTAAGCTGAAAATACTTGTAAGAAATGCTAATGATCATTAGATACTCGTTCTTTAATGAATTTCAATGGTTTCCTAATTCCAAGGAAATGTAGATGTGCTTGTTAACATGAAGAGAGTGCTTATTGTTTGTACACAAGGTATTTTCAACGTAATTAAGTGAGAATTTGTGATTAAACAATAAGTCCAGCCTTGTTAGATGGAAATCAAGAGAAGCACACATTAATGAGTGATTAAGCTGAAAATACTTGTAAGAAATGCTAATGATCATTAGATACTCGTTCTTTAATGAATTTCAATGGTTTCCTAATTCCAAGGAAATGTAGATGTGCTTGTTAACATGAAGAGAGTGCTTATTGTTTGTACACAAGGTATTTTCAACGTAATTAAGTGAGAATTTGTGATTAAACAATAAGTCCAGCCTTGTTAGATGGAAATCAAGAGAAGCACACATTAATGAGTGATTAAGCTGAAAATACTTGTAAGAAATGCTAATGATCATTAGATACTCGTTGTTTAATGAATTTCAATGGTTTCCTAATTCCAAGGAAATGTAGATGTGCTTGTTAACATGAATAGAGTGCTTATTGTTTGTACACAAGGTATTTTCAACGTAATTAAGTGAGAATTTGTGATTACAACAATAAGTCCAGCCTTGTTAGATGGAAATCAAGAGAAGCACACATTAATGAGTGATTAAGCTGAAAATACTTGTAAGAAATGCTAATGATCATTAGATACTCGTTCTTTAATGAAATTCAATGGTTTCCTAATTCCAAGGAAGTGTAGATGTGCTTGTTAACATGAATAGAGTGCTTATTGTTTGTACACAAGGTATTTTCAACGTAATTAAGTGAGAATTTGTGATTAGAACAATAAGTCCAGCCTTGTTAGATGGAAATCAAGAGAAGCACACATTAATGAGTGATTAAGCTGAAAATACTTGTAAGAAATGCTAATGATCATTAGATACTCGTTCTTTAATGAATTTCAATGGTTTCCTAATTCCAAGGAAATGTAGATGTGCTTGTTAACATGAAGAGAGTGCTTATTGTTTGTACACAAGGTATTTTCAACGTAATTAAGTGAGAATTTGTGATTAGAACAATAAGTCCAGCCTTGTTAGATGGAAATCAAGAGAAGCACACATTAATGAGTGATTAAGCTGAAAATACTTGTAAGAAATGCTAATGATCATTAGATACTCGTTCTTTAATGAATTTCAATGGTTTCCTAATTCCAAGGAAATGTAGATGTGCTTGTTAACATGAAGAGAGTGCTTATTGTTTGTACACAAGGTATTTTCAACGTAATTAAGTGAGAATTTGTGATTAGAACAATAAGTCCAGCCTTGTTAGATGGAAATCAAGAGAAGCACACATTAATGAGTGATTAAGCTGAAAATACTTGTAAGAAATGCTAATGATCATTAGATACTCGTTTTAATGAATTTCAATGGTTTCCTAATTCCAAGGAAATGTAGATGTGCTTGTTAACATGAATAGAGTGCTTATTGTTTGTACACAAGGTATTTTCAACGTAATTAAGTGAGAATTTGTGATTACAACAATAAGTCCAGCCTTGTTAGATGGAAATCAAGAGAAGCACACATTAATGAGTGATTAAGCTGAAAATACTTGTAAGAAATGCTAATGATCATTAGATACTCGTTCATTAATGAATTTCAATGGTTTCCTAATTCCAAGGAAATGTAGATGTGCTTGTTAACATGAAGAGAGTGCTTATTGTTTGTACACAAGGTATTTTCAACGTAATTAAGTGAGAATTTGTGATTAGAACAATAAGTCCAGCCTTGTTAGATGGAAATCAAGAGAAGCACACATTAATGAGTGATTAAGCTGAAAATACTTGTAAGAAATGCTAATGATCATTAGATACTCGTTGTTTAATGAATTTCAATGGTTTCCTAATTCCAAGGAAGTGTAGATGTGCTTGTTAACATGAAGAGAGTGCTTATTGTTTGTACACAAGGTATTTTCAACGTAATTAAGTGAGAATTTGTGATTAGAACAATAAGTCCAGCCTTGTTAGATGGAAATCAAGAGAAGCACACATTAATGAGTGATTAAGCTGAAAATACTTGTAAGAAATGCTAATGATCATTAGATACTCGTTGTTTAATGAATTTCAATGGTTTCCTAATTCCAAGGAAGTGTAGATGTGCTTGTTAACATGAAGAGAGTGCTTATTGTTTGTACACAAGGTATTTTCAACGTAATTAAGTGAGAATTTGTGATTAGAACAATAAGTCCAGCCTTGTTAGATGGAAATCAAGAGAAGCACACATTAATGAGTGATTAAGCTGAAAATACTTGTAAGAAATGCTAATGATCATTAGATACTCGTTCTTTAATGAATTTCAATGGTTTCCTAATTCCAAGGAAATGTAGATGTGCTTGTTAACATGAATAGAGTGCTTATTGTTTGTACACAAGGTATTTTCAACGTAATTAAGTGAGAATTTGTGATTAGAACAATAAGTCCAGCCTTGTTAGATGGAAATCAAGAGAAGCACACATTAATGAGTGATTAAGCTGAAAATACTTGTAAGAAATGCTAATGATCATTAGATACTCGTTCTTTAATGAATTTCAATGGTTTCCTAATTCCAAGGAAGTGTAGATGTGCTTGTTAACATGAAGAGAGTGCTTATTGTTTGTACACAAGGTATTTTCAACGTAATTAAGTGAGAATTTGTGATTAGAACAATAAGTCCAGCCTTGTTAGATGGAAATCAAGAGAAGCACACATTAATGAGTGATTAAGCTGAAAATACTTGTAAGAAATGCTAATGATCATTAGATACTCGTGCTTTAATGAATTTCAATGGTTTCCTAATTCCAAGGAATTGTAGATGTGCTTGTTAACATGAATAGAGTGCTTATTGTTTGTACACAAGGTATTTTCAACGTAATTAAGTGAGAATTTGTGATTAGAACAATAAGTCCAGCCTTGTTAGATGGAAATCAAGAGAAGCACACATTAATGAGTGATTAAGCTGAAAATTCTTGTAAGAAATGCTAATGATCATTAGATACTCGTTCTTTATGAATTTCAATGGTTTCCTAATTCCAAGAAGTGTGATGTGCTTTGAACATGAAAATGAGTGCTTATTATTTGTACACAGGTTTTTCAACGTAATTCAGTGAGAATTTGTGATTAGAACAATAAGTCCAGCCTTGTTAGATGGAAATCAAGAGAAGCACACATTAATGAGTGATTAAGCTGAAAATACTTGTAAGAACTGCTAATGATCATTAGATACTCGTTCTTTAATGAATTTCAATGGTTTCCTAATTCCAAGGAAATGTAGATGTGCTTTAACATGAAGAGAGTGCTTATTGTTTGTACACAAGGTATTTTCAACGTAATTAAGTGAGAATTTGTGATTAGAACAATAAGTCCAGCCTTGTTAGATGGAAATCAAGAGAAGCACACATTAATGAGTGATTAAGCTGAAAATACTTGTAAGAAATGCTAATGATCATTAGATACTCGTCATTAATGAATTGCAATGGTTTCCTAATTCCAAGGAAATGTAGATGCTCTTGTTGAACATGAAGAGAGTGCTTATTGTTTGTACACAAGGTATTTTCAACGTAATTAAGTGGAATTTGTGATTGAAACAATAAGTCCAGCCTTGTTAGATGGAAATCAAGAGAAGCACACATTAATGAGTGATTAAGCTGAAAATACTTGTAAGAAAGTACTAATGATCATTAGATACTCGTTCTTTAATGAATTGCAATGGTTTCCAGATTCCAAGGAAATGTAGATGTGCTTCTTAACATGAAGAGAGTGCTTATTGTTTGTACACAAGGTATTTTCAACGTAATTAAGTGAGAATTTGTGATTAGAAACAATAAGTCCAGCCTTGTTAGATGGAAATCAAGAGAAGCACACATTAATGAGTGATTAAGCTGAAAATACTTGTAAGAAATGCTAATGATCATTAGATGCTCGGAGTTTAATGAATTTCAAGGGTTTCCTAATTCCAAGGAAATGTAGATGTGCTTGTTAAGATGAATAGAGTGCTTATTGTTTGTACACAAGGTATTTTCACGTAATTAAGTGAGAATTTGTGATTACAACAATAAGTCCAGCCTTGTTAGATGGAAATCAAGAGAAGCACACATTAATGAGTGATTAAGCTGAAATACTTGTAAGAAATGCTAATGATCATTAGATACTCGTTCTTTATTGAAATTCAATGGTTTCCTAAATTCCAAGGAACTTTTGATTGTTAATCCAACTTGTGAACATCAATTGAGTGCTTATTATTTGTACAGAAGGTTTTTTTTTTTCAACGTAATTTCTACTGAGAATTTGTCGATTAGGAACCAATAAGTCCAGCCTTGTTAGATGGAAATCAAGGAGAAGCACACATTAATGTTGGATTAAGCTGAAAATACTTGTAAGAAATTGCTTAGATGATCATTAGATTTACTTCGTTCCTTAATGAATTTCAATGGTTTTCCTTGAATTTAAGGGAAATGTAGGATGTGCTTGTTAACATGAAGAGAGTTGCTTATTGTTTGTACACGAAGGTATTTTCAGCGGTAATTAAGTGAGAATTTGGGATTAGAACAATAAGTCCAAGCCTAGTTAGATGGAAATCAAAGAGAAGCACACATTAATGAGTGATTAACCTGAAAATACTTGTAAGAAATGCTAATGATCATTAGATACTCGTTCATTAATGAATTCAATGGTTTCCTAATTCCAAGGAAATGTAGATGCGCTTGTTAACATGAAGAGAGTGCTTATTGTTTAGTACACCAATGTATTTTTGAAACTTAATGAAGTGAGAATTTGTGATTAACACAGTAAGCCTTGCCTTGTTAGATGGAAGATCAAGAGAAGCGCACATTAATGAGTGATTTGAGCTGAAAATACTTGTAAGAATTTGCCGTAATGATCATTAGGATGCTCGGTGTTTAATTGAATTTCAAGGGTTTCCTAATTTCCAAGGGAAATTGTAGAATGTGCTTTTGTTAAGATGAATAGAGTGCTTATTGCTTGTACACAAGGTATTTTTAAGCGTAATTAAGTGAGAATTTGTGATTACAAGAATAAGACCAGCCTTGTTAGATGGAAATCGAGAGAAGCACACATTGAATTGAGTTATTAAGCTGAAAATTCTTGTAAGAAATGCTAATGATTCATTGAGATACCCGTTCATTAATGAATTTCAATGGTTTCCTAATTCCAGGGAAATGTAGATGTGCTTTGTTAACATGAAGACAGTGCTTATGTTTGTACACAAGGTTTTTTCAACTTTAATCCAAGTGAGAATTTGCTGATTAAGACAATAAGTCCAGCCTTGTTAGATGGAAATCAAGAGAAGCACACATTAATGAGTGATTAAGCTGAAAATACTTGTAAGAAATGCTAATGATCATTAGATGCTCGTGTTTAATGAATTTCAATGGTTTCCTAATTCCAAGGAATGTAGATGTGCTTGTTAACATGAATTGAGTGCTTATTATTTGTACACAAGGTATTTTCAACGTAATTAAGTGAGAATTTGTGATTAGAAGGATAAGTCCAGCCTTGTTAGATGGAAATCAAGAGAAGCACACATTAATGAGTGATTAAGCTGAAAATACTTGTAAGAATGCTAATGATCATTAGATACTCGTTCTTTAATGAATTTCAATGGTTTCCTAATTCCAAGGAAGTGTAGATGTGCTTGTTAACATGAAGAGAGTGCTTATTGTTTGTACACAAGGTATTTTCCACGTAATTAAGTGAGAATTTGTGATTAGAACAATAAGTCCAGCCTTGTTAGATGGAAATCAAGAGAAGCACACATTAATGAGTGATTAAGCTGAAAATACTTGTAAGAATGCTAATGATCATTAGATACTCGTTCTTTAATGAATTGCAATGTTTCCTGATTCCAAGGAATGTAGATGTGCTTCTTAACATGAATAGAGTGCTTATTGTTTGTACACAAGTATTTTCAACGTAATTAAGTGAGAATTTGTGATTAGAACAATAAGTCCAGCCTTGTTAGATGGAAATCAACAGAAGCACACATTAATGAGTGATTAAGCTGAAAATACTTGTAAGAAATGCTAATGATCATTAGATACTCGTTCTTTAATGAATTTCAATGGTTTCCTAATTCCAAGGAAATGTAGATGTGCTTGTTAACATGAATAGAGTGCATATTGCTTGTACACAAGGTATTTTCAACGTAATTAAGTGAGAATTTGTGATTAGAACAATAAGTCCAGCCTTGTTAGATGGAAATCAAGAGAAGCACACATTAATGAGTGATTAAGCTGAAAATATTGTAAGAAATGCTAATGATCATTAGATACTCGTTCTTTAATGAATTTCAATGGTTTCCTAATTCCAAGGAAATGTAGATGTGCTTGTTACCATGAAGGAGTGCTTATTGTTTGTACACAAGGTATTTTCAACGTAATTAAGTGAGAATTTGTGATTAGAACAATAAGTCCAGCCTTGTTAGATGGAAATCAACAGAAGCACACATTAATGAGTGATTAAGCTGAAAATACTTGTAAGAAATGCTAATGATCATTAGATACTCGTTCATGAGGAATTTCAATGGTTTCCTAATTCCAAGGAATGTAGATGTGCTTGTTAACATGAATAGAGTGCTTATTGTTTGTACACAGGTATTTTCAACGTAATTAAGTGAGAATTTGTGATTAGAACAATAAGTCCAGCCTTGTTAGATGGAAATCAAGAGAAGCACACATTAATGAGTGATTAAGCTGAAAATACTTGTAAGAAATGCTAATGATGATAAGAGTTTCGTT